>VZTI01002447.1:0-13262 GCA_013397865.1 Struthidea cinerea | reverse complement strand
CCGCCAGAAAGAGAAAATGGCGCTCGATCAGGCACGGGAAGTGACGTCGAGCCTCATTTGCATGCCAGGAGGCCAGCCAATGGGGAGAGACCCGGTCAACGCTCCCATTGGCTCCCCCGGTAGAATGGGCGGGGCTGAGGGCGGGACCTCAGGTGGGGGCGGGGCCCAGCCTGGGGCTCACCTGCGCCCCTTCACACCTCCAAGGGGCAGCACTGAGCGCTCTCGCGAGAGCCGTGACGTCACCCCGGGGAGGAGCCTGATGACACCGTGCCCATCACGTGGGGGTGCCGCAGTGATGACCCAGCCCTGCTGCGCAAGGGATGCTGGGTGGAGCCTCATTTGCATTGGTTGCATTCTGGAGGCCCCGCCCACCCTGCTGGCCAATGGGGCGAGGCAAGGCCTGGTGGGAAGGCTTCCCATTGGCAGTGCTCCTGTGGGCGGGGCTCACACGCCTTGGCGCCATGGCAGGGCTGGGCTGGGGCACCTAGGCCTGGACCAGTGGGGGCACGGGGCAGGGCCTGGGCACGGGGGCCGCTCTGGTGATGGCATCTGGGAGTGTCGCACTGCCACACCCATGGTGCTGGAAGGCTCTGCGGTGTGATGGAAGACACATCGCTGCAAGTCTGTCCCCTCAGCTCTGTCTACCAGGCATCTCCATGTCTGTCTGCTAACAAAGGTCTTGCTCTTCCCATGATGGCAGATGGTTTCTGATGGACACAAGATGGAAACAGAGCCAATCCTGTGCGCAGGCGGGCAACAGCCGTACCACAAGGACCAAGAGAAGCGGCCACATCAGCGGGATGGGTGGCTGTCCACCTGCATGACCCGTGGTGTGGCTCTGCCACCAGAGCCAGCAGAAGGCCAGTCATGGCAGGAGACCGTATAGGGCCGTGCTGGATCCCATCCTTGGCACATCAGGACCTGTGTCCCTACCATCTTCCTGACACAGCTTTCAGTCTTCCCCACAAGATTGACTTGGCTTTGCTCAGGCTGTTCCCAAAGGCTTCACAAATTAATGACTTCAACTAGAGATTCCCTAAGTGTTCACCATGTGAATGAGACGCTCGTTGACGGAAGCCAAGGAGGATTTTGCCATGGGCCTCAGCAGCCACAGGATTTCACTGTTGGTCTACACACAGCTCACACATAAGTCAATCTGTTGTTGGACAGTGCACATCAACACCGGTGAAGGCTACAGCAGCAGACTGACTGGTATCTTCTCAAAAAGTAATACAAACCAAACATTCACATTGACAGAAACGTATTCTTTTTTTTTTTTTTTTTGCAGTAGTGGCCACAAAATTTATTTACCTTTGTAGTCAACAGTCCAATAAGTACATGGAAACATAATTAGTTCTAATTTTTTTTCTGTTAGTAAGTTCCTTAGCCATGTACTTTCATCACCAGTGTATACACAGTAAGGTTCTAGATAAAAGAATTTGCAGAAAAAAGGGGCAGCCAGCTATGAAAGATAAATTATCCATAGTAGATATAGGACCACAATGTAAAAAATTGATACTACACAGTGCAAGGAGGGATAGGTCCCACTTAGTTTAAATGTAGCATTTAAAATAAAGAGACTAACTTCTGTCTAATAATTCATAAAGTGAAATAATTGAACATGACTCTGCCAATATGGAAAGGCCCAGTGGCTCCTACATAATCAACAATATTAGAGTTCCATTGCAACAAACCCAATAATTGCAAAGTGTTCCAAACAATGGATGTGTTACAAAGATTAAGCAAAAGGTTAAGAGAAAACATTTGTGAAAGGGTCTTTCATAGCTGAACATTCCAGCAAAACTGTGGGATATGTCCTCATTTTCACAGAACCCCAGGATGGCTGAGGTGGGAAAGGACCTCAGGAGGCCATCTGGTCCAACCCCACATTCCCAAGCAGGGCCACCTGGAGCCAGTTGCCCAGGGTCATGTCCAGATGACTTTTGAGATCAACCAGTGTTTTCTATCAGTTAGTAAAAACGGGAGCTACTTTATAAAGGGGGTAAATTAAATGTACCCACATAACAACTTTAGTTGGAAATCTGTTACCTGTTTATCACCAGCTGCCAAATCCTGCAGTGTGCTCAGCAAAATCAGGTCATGTTTAAATCAGGTGGAGTTGGCACTCATTCAGTTGGGAAAGGAGGTTACATTTTCACGTTGCAGGACTGGCATTGAACTGTAGGTATTGGAAGTAGGTTTATCAGCCACCAGCACTTACCTAAGACTTTCCAAAGTGAAACCTGTGACCAGGCTTCAAATTCCTTCCCTTGTAAAAAAAACCCCAAGAAGGATAGCAACATGGAAAATCAATTCAAGAAGAGGATTTGGAAGAATACAAATGGATCAGGTTAAGAAGGAAGAGCAATGTAAGTATTCACTTCTCCTGCAAGTCAACAACAGTTTCGCAATGTAAAAATAAGTGGGCTTGAAGACAACAAAGTGAAGAGAAGTCAGAAGCACACAATGTGAAGAAGAGTAAAAAGTTTAAAAATCAGGTTTTCTTAGATAAAAGTAATACCTTTGATCAATCAAATCCAATGGATTAGTCATTTTCTTTGGGAATGTATTTGAAGATTAGTACTTCTCCAACTAGAGGACATCAAGAAACTTGGTGAATGTAACTTTGCTGTCATATGAGAGTTAAATATGTGTTTAAATACCTTAACAGGTTACATTTAACAGTAACATACTGAGTAATATTTATGCTTATACTGTTGGGCAGTTCAGGTCTGGAGGGAGGGACAACAGCACAAGAGTGTTTTGGCAGGTCACAGTGACTTGTGAGTGCCTTAGCCCTGTCCTCTCCTTCCTGTGGGCGAAATTCATCGCTTAAGCTCTTCCCATTAGCTGTCTCCAAGCAGAACAGCAGGAGCAAAGAGCACCTACCTGCAGGTGTACAGCCAACAGCTGGGTTGGCAAAAGGGACTCCTCAGAGTCTGTAGTAAAGGCAGGAGAATTAACTTCTATAGCTGCCTTCCAGGTCCTGGAGTAAGATCCCAAACCAGTACTGACCTAGATGACTCTTTTGAGGAAGTGCAAGAAGATGGAGGGGAGCTCTGTCTTTTTACAGGGATTTGCAGCCAATATTTTTTCCCTTCAACTCTCCAGTACATTTTCTACATCAACTTATATTAATGTAATGTCCCCTTGATTTTGAAGAAGATGCTGCAGCACATACCAGTCTCAGTGATCATCTTTAAAACTGCCTGATGAACATGTTCATTGGTTATTCTAGATGTTTAAGGATTAATGTAATTACTTTACACTTACTCTTCCCAACAGGCAGAAGTTGCAAGGTCTCCCTTTGCATAGTCTGTACGTTTAATTTGCCAGGAAAAGGTGTTTCATTGCTTGTTGTAGTGTTGCCATGATTCTGGCGAAACACAAGACCTTGGAACAGTTTCCAAAGGAGCCATGTGCCAAGCCTCCCATTGCAACCCCACTCTTCTGCTCCCTGCAGGAGACCTTCTCAAATTCCACTGAAGTCTAGACTTTAGCTGAATGTAATAGCTTTTCGAACAAGTTTTCGTCATGAAAGGAGGAACTTCTCTTCTAGAAGAAGAAAAGGTAGCCAAGAAGCAAAGCACAAAGAAAAGGCAAAGAACAATGCCAGGCAAGCAGAAGTTATGCGAAAAGTAACCATATTAAAAAAGTTGTATTAGTTCAATATGAGTATTTTTATATGAGCAAAATGTAAAGATTCCCAGAGAAAAATTTTATCTCAAATACTTGTGATTCTGGCTGAAGCAACATCACTTTTTTTACTAAACAAAACAATGTTTATCAAGATAGCTTTACCTACAAAAAATTAGATTGAAAATTACTGTTAAACTATGTGATTATTTGGCTAAAGAAAGATGGATCTTAAAAATCCATCTCCTTTCCTGTAGAAAGGAGCTAATTATTCAGACAAGCTAAGAAGGAAGTATAACTAGAAAAGAATGAAGAATCTTTTCAAGTCCATCCACTAATTAGGATCTCTGACACTAGTTGACACTCAAGATTGTTCAAATTAATGTTTAGTATTTCTGAATTTCAAATATCATTGGGAAATTTTCAGTTTCAATTACATTAGAAACATTTTATCCAAATTTGAAGAGAGCATGTCCAGAAAGATTAAATATCTCTGATTTTTTAAAAATCCTAAAATCTGTACAGTAATGCAGAAAATCTATTCCTCAGTAGGTGCAAATGTTCTACTTTAAGAATTCCGTTGGAAAATACAATTCAGTCTACTTTTCATAATTTCACAAGAAAATGTTTTACAAGAAAATGTTAGAAAAAAACAATCACCAATGCTTTTACCAGCACTTTGCACATACAATTCTGGTATTTTCTTTTCAGATGTTTTTATTTTTAGAAGATGAATTAAAAACAGTTTTAACAAAATATTAGGTGTTGTCAGTCTTTGTCTTTTTAATGCCAAACATCCCTTCAAGTTTGATCCAATTTTCTCTAGGTTGTTCTGGAAGTACAGAGGTGTATGTCTACCAACACCAAAGGCAGATGACTAAGTGAAGGAGTACACATTTGGTTCACACAGTAGGGCTTATATGGCTGAGTAAATCCACTAGAACTTCAATGTTTCTACATTATTTTGAATTTATTAAACTGGAGAAGATATCAAAAGAATAAGCTGTATTTTTTCTCACCTCTATTTTCTCCTTGTTCAAGTTTTGCCAGCAAATATCTTTCCTATAGTGCTAGTTGCCACATGTAATTTGTGTAATAAAGAAGCACTTATACATGCAGATTCCTGCTCACTTACTCAGCCTTTCTCCTGTGTTCCCATCAGGCAGGCATTCTGAGAAAGCTATAAACCAGGATCATATAGCTTCCTTCTGAATTACGTACATATTACATATCAAGTGTTTTTCTTTATTCAGAAATACTGTTTATCAAGTTCTTAGAATAAATGCAATTCATGTATGTATTCATTCATATAACCACAGTATTCAGATTGTAGTCTTTAAGGACAGGCAACATTGGATTACCCCTCTTGGCTCAGCTTCCTCTGCTGGGCATTTGTTTTATGATAAAACATAAAACAATTGATGTTCAACAGAGCTGCAGTGTAACCTATAAAAGAGTAATTAGTGGCTTGTTGTCACTAGATTTAACATTAAGTGGAGTTTTTTTAAATTACCCAGCCAAACAAATCACACGCCTTGTCATTGGCCAGGTGTAAAATCAATGTATGTCAGCTAACTCCGAGAAGGGCTGACTTTGGACAGTCCCTGCCCAATGGTTTTGGAGTTCTTTGAAATAAATTAAAGCCTTGTTTTTCCAGTCAGCATGCTGCACACATACTTGAAATAAGTAAGTGAATATTTAAATGTTTGACTTGTGCTATTCACATATAAAAAATTTTGCCTATTAATTTGAGAGGTAGCAGCTTCAAAATAGTTGACACTTTCATTAAATATGCTGTTTGTGGTCATTCTCCAAAAGTTCTAAGTTCCTTTTTAAAAACATAATAATCCTATTTGAGTATGTCTGGGGTTGAAGATCCTTTGCATAGAGAACAGACACTTAAATTGAGAATTAGAGTGCTTTAGCTATATAACACCCTGAACAATCTCTTCTCTTGTGTGCATTCAGAGGTTTACTGAAATATTGCTAGGAAAAAACCAAATCAAAACAAAACAAACCCTGAGAAATAAGGGTCACTTACTGCGGAGTCATTGCAATCTCTCTAGACAGCTTGGCCAGTGCCCACCACTGATGACTGGCAGACTTGCTCTTGGAAATTAGATTCTTCAGCTGAGTAGGTGAAAAAAATGGTTGTGGTACTTCTGCCTCTTCCAAAGCTGACATATAAATCCAAGTCACAATATCTAAAAAGTTGAAGAGCTTATTCAATTTTACAACCTTTCAGATGCCTTGTCTTGACATATTCCTAATGTGGACAGAAAGGTCTACCTTTTATCTTGTGAAAGATTAAGTTTATATTGAGTATGAGAGGTACACATGTCAGCTGGTAGGGCAGCAAGGAGATAACTTTTTGGTGTCTGGTCTTGGCTAAAAATACGTGGGTTGGAAAAAGAATTGATTGATTTCATCAATATCTCAAAGCAAATTCTGAATAATTTAGATGCATACTATTTCTTTTCTCTAAATTCTAAGTATTGCTTGAAAAGAAGATCGATGAAGAGGTTGATTTACATAATATTCCAAGACTGCCTTATCAAGATTAGAATCTTTCTGTTATCTTACCCTGATAGTTTGCCACACAACGGTTTGGCTAGAGAGGTCCCGATGAAGGCTGCTGGAATCTCAGGTAAATTGTAAAGGTCGAAGGCAGTAGCAGATTCACAGCTGACAAAAAAGCGTTCAAGAAAAGTGGGAAAAAGGTGTGGTTTTTGTAAAATTTGGCTTAACACAGCTGAACAGATTCAATTTGATTGAGTGCCAGCAAAGGAGGAGCAGCGTGGTGATGGTTAGGAAGCATTACTTCAAAACACAGCACCTAGGGGTGATTGTGAAGAGCTTAGTTCTGTTCCTGTTTTTCTGTTCCTATGTTTGAAGCTGCTAATGAAGGTCCTCCTGACATATAGTTTGTTCAGCCTCCTCACAGTTCTCTGGAATTCTCATCCTACTTAGCTGCCTAGGGACTTCTCCTTTAAAGGAGCTATGCTTCACATCTAATTAGAAGACTCTGTATCTTTTCCTAAGATTAATCTAACTATCAAAGTCCTGTTTTCAGGCAGGTACCAAAATTGCCTGCCAATGAAGGGCTGGTACAGTTGCTTGAACAACCATCACTGAGATAATAGTGTCAGGGAAGTTCATATTGAGGATATCCGGGCTAAAGGACTGTTCTTCCTGATTCCCAGTCAGAAGAAGGGATATCAATTGCCTAAATTGAGAAAAAGCCTAGATGAACATCCACAGCTTCTCTGGAAAACCTCTGCCACTGCCTCACCACCCTCACAGTTAAGAATTTCTTCCTAATATCGAATCTAAACTATGAGACATAGTTAAAACAGGAGGGTTTACTTTTGGGAATAGTTGGATTAATAAGGTATAGCTTTTTCATTGACAGTATTTTATCACTGGGTTTCAGTGTCTTTGATAACGTAAAAGCATCCCTCATGGCTTTCTCCACATCTGGGGCTTGTAGAACACCTTGCTCTTTGTCCTGGTTTCATCTGGGATTGAGTTTATTTTCTTCCTAGTAACCAGTACAGTACTGTGGGCTTGGATTCAGTATGAGACTGCTGTTGATAACACACTGATGGCTCAGCTGGTGCTCAGCAGTGCTTACCCTGAGCCAGGGACTTTTCAGGTTCCTGTGCTCTGCCAGTGAGGAGCTGCACGAGGACCTGGGAGGGAGCATGGCCAGGACAGCTGACCCAAACTGGCCAAAGGGATATTCCAGACCATACAATGTCATGCCCAGTATATAAAGTGTGGGGAGTTGGGCTGGGAGGGGCATGTTCTTGCACTTAGCCGCATGGGGAGCTGGAAGGGAAGTGTGCTTTGTGCAGGAACTATCATGGTACCAGGTGTTTCCTGGCTGCAGCAGATCATTGGGGAAAATAAGCAAATTTTGAGGGGCCACTTGTTATTTGTGACAGAGTTACATCGTTGGACTAAGTATCACAAGTTCTTCAAAATTAAGAATTGCCAAACCTATGGACAGAAACCCATGTTTTCAGGTTACTTGGGCTCTTACCACAATTAGTTCAACATGCGAAATGTCGTTATGGATCTAAAAATCTTTCTTGCGTCGTCAGCTGGGTCATGAAACAAACAGGCTGTCTGTAACTATAAACTGTGTTTCAAATTTGTCTCTGCTAGCATGAACCCGTTCAGAGAACAGCCCAGTGCAAACATGTGTCCAGTCAGGCACACTTTTGGATGGTGTTATCAGTGGTACAGAAACAATCAGCCTGCCCAGAAGTATCACCTCTGCTAGCACCTTTCAGCAATAATGCAGCACTGTTATTCCAACCAGTTAGGCAGCCAGACTGTTTCTTCACCGTCTGCTCTTGCTCGTGGGGAAAAAAAAGCATACAAGTACTGTGTACCAAGACTGAGAAACTAAGTTTTAGAAATTTGAATTACTTAGAAGCTGTATTTAACTCAGACCTGTTGAAGGGACATAAAGAATAACTTTACTTTTCATCTTTGCAAGCACTCTTGTAACTTGCCTGTCTCCCTTTCCAACATCTTTTCCTAAACAAAAATCCTGAAGAATCCTGACAGATAATGTTTGTCCACAATCTTCCATGCTGGAATAACTATTCACTGTCTTGTGGTACAGCAGTCAGATAACATAGGAAAGGGTGCAGAAAAATAAGTTGTTTTCTAGATAACACAAATGTGTTTACTGATACGGACTTGTGTCTCTAATCATCTACTGAGCCAAGAGCATCTTCTACATTTGCCCTACTAATGAGACACTTTGTGACTTTGTGTAAATAATTGGTTCAACATCCACTCCCCTGTTTTGAATTAGACTTTTAGAGTGTTACTAGTAATCAGTTACAATGTGCATAAACTCAACATATACTTAAAAAAAAAAATATATATATATATATATGTATATATAAAATAGAATCACAGAATGGCTTGAGTTGAAAGGGACCTTAAAGACCATCTCGTTCCAAACCTCCTCTCTCATGGGCAGGGCAATTGCTTAAAGCCCCATCCAACCCAGCCTTGAACATTTCCAGAGATGGGGCATCCACACCTTCTCTGGAAAACCTCTGCCACTGCCTCACCACCCTCACAGTTAAGAATTTCTTCCTAATGTCAAATCTAAACCTACCCTCTTGGAGTCTCTGTATCCCTTAGACCAGCACTGCCCCATCAAAAAGGTCACAAAGTTTCAACCTTCTGAACTTATTCCCTCAAGCCCTCAGTTTAATTTCCTGATTAGTATGCAGTTTATTATCCACATTCTTTTACTACTAATTTGTTTGTCTGTTATTTTGGACATTCCTCAAGCCTTAAGTTGCACTTTGTTTCTATGCATAATTACCATTCACAGGAATGGGGCATCCACAGCATCCCTGGGAAACATGTTCTACTGTCGCACCACCCTCACAGTAAGGAATTTCACCCTAATATCTAATCCAAACCTACTCTCTGTCAGGTTTAAGCCATTCCCCCTTGTCCTCTCACTACATGCCCTTGTAGAAAGTTCCTCTCCATCTCTCTTTAGCCCCCTTTAGGCACCATTTATCAATTTTAAAAAACCCAGACAATGAAGTTCCTTTGTATATGAATAATATCATCAGTATTCTTATCATATTGACAATCTCACATGGTTTCAGGTGGACAGAAAAAAACTCATTCCTTTTTGGCAGCTATCTTATAGGTGTGTAGGGGCTCTTAAAAGAGTAGCAATGGCCTTTTGGGGTTGGTTGGCCATCTGGCCAGCCACATCCTTACCCACACAAGCATGATCAGCAACAACCTTCCTCTGGTTTCACCAAATACCTGCAGGATTCATTTAAAAAGTCCTTTATTCACGGTCCTGGAGAGTAAAGCTTATCCCCGCAGACAGCGGTGCCACAAACTGCGTCACACTGACCCACCAGCGTTTCACCTCTTGGAGCTTTCTCAGTGACTGGCACTTTCTCCAAGGAAACTTCTAAAATGGAAGTTCAGTTAATTCTGGCTGTGGGTATTTCCTTTCCTAGGAGGAGACATCCATTTCTAAAGTGACTGGACATGGATTTCTGCTCCAGCCTGGAATTATGGGAGTAGGCAAATGTTGCTGGAGGCATGAACAGGTCACAGGGTGTGGAATTATTGCTAGAATTACTGGGGAAAGATTACTGAGACTAAAGTTATATCCACATCCTAAGAGAGGATGCAATGGTAAGGAAACTTTCAGGGTGGAATGTGGTTGGCATGTAAGGAATCTGTTCCCCGAGCAAACATAGCCTGCACCTTTAGATGTTGGCAACACTGGGGGAGCTTTGTGAGCTGACCTTAGAAGAAATAGAGTGGAGGGTGGAGCAGAGTGGAGACACCACAGGCAGGCTCAGTTGTAAATCACTGCCAGTATGGAACTACATGATGCTCTATAGCTCATAGGCCACAGAGCATCTGCCACACAAGAGATGTATTGGTTGCTGAACTAGCAATTGATTAATTTTATGGTAAAATTGTGCCCTGTGGATGACATTTGCTCATTATAATACCAAAAAACATCTCCACCCCAAAAGCTACCTGCCTCCAAGGTGTGACCACTGCTCACTGAGCATGTGCTCTATATTTTTCCAACCTATTCCTTTAAAATCAAAATGGGAAAATTCTACACCAATCAGTATGACAAGAGTCACTCAAGCTCCACCTAAACATGAAAAGACAGTACAATGTCTTTGTGTGTGTCAGGCACGATATTTTTGTAGGAAAGGCACACATTGTGCAAAGCCCTGGGGAAAACTCACCTGTACCACTGTGGACATTTGTCATTCCTCAGTTTCAAGGAGGAGAAATTCCGTGTGAGGTGAAGGCAAACAAAGACTAAGCAGCTGAGTAAGGGCATGGAGGGCCTATGGAATAAGAAGACAACTGGCAGGGCAAGACAAAGGCTGAGAGGGCTGTCATCACTTTCAAGAAAGATAGCAAGGATGAAGTCCAAGGAAGGAAAAGAGTTACTGAAGTGCAAGGAAAATGATGGTTAAGAACACAAAAGAATTCAGTACTTCCTTCCAAAAGGAAAACCTCACCATCGACAGTATAGTAGCAAATGTCCCTTGGTGTATTGGGACGAATGGTGAAGAAATCATGCATGCTCTCTATGCCTCTGCAAAGTTCATGCAGAGGAAACCAAAACCCTATCTTTCCCCTCTGGCATCACCACAATCAGATATGCCCTTATTTACATAGTCTGAATGTACATACCAATTTTGACACCAAGATGGAAAATTACAAGCATAATACATTCCTTCCTCTTTCAAGGCTCAAAATACTAAATCCTAAAGGAAGAAGAGACTTACCAGGCTTTTGTATAGGTTCTGAACATTTCCACATGAATGGAGGTGGACAAATAACTTCCAGAAAAGTTTAAGTCACCAAGGAGCTGTGAAAGTTTTACCCTGTGGATGGAGCACATTTTGTATCCCATATAAACACAGCCAACTGGGCAGCTTAGTTTCAGTAGGAAAAGGGGATGTGAGGGTGATAGCAACAATGGGCTGTTTTACAGTTTGGAAATTTGCCTGGCTGTGGTTTGGGCATGGATCCAAATGTTCTAGGTCTGAAAATAAATAGCCTTTCGACCACACCTCCTCCCCCTTCTTTTTCAAAGCCTGTGTTATTTCCATAGTGTTCTCTTAGCACTGTTCATTCCAGCCAGTGGAATACATTTGGTTGTATTTTGGCTTTTGAGCCAAAAGTGTAGCGATGGCTTCAGGTTGAGGGAGAACAAGGCTTGGGAATCTCCTGGGAGATGTGACCAGTCTGTGCATTGAAGGTCTTGCTCATGTACTCAGGGAATTGCCAGTTGCTAGCACTGAGATCAGAAGTTTTCCTCCAGTGAAGATTGGCACTGGTCCATGGGGTTTTTTGCCTTCCCCTGCAGCACCAAGCATGACCACTGGTCAGGGCTCTCCAGTCCCTTTCTTCCAGGTTGCTCATGCACCTTGAAGAAGGCCTCTTGTGCCCTGCAGTTGAGAGGAGGAAGGCTTCCCCCCCTCCCCATGGTGGGCTAGCAAGTGTCTCCAGCAGGTTTTCTTCCTTCCTCTGCAGCACTGAGCACGGCCCCTTGCCAGGGCTCCTCTGGGCCCTTACAGCTCCGTTCCTGCCTGCTGCACTTGCGCTTCCCAGGCACCACTGGTGCCCTGGCTCTCTCTGACTCTCCTGCCCACTGCAAGCTTGGAGCAAGAGTGAGCTCTGCTCTTCACTTCGCTCTGTTTTCCCAGGGGTTCTTGCTTCTGGTGAACAGCCTTGGAAGCCTTCCTTCCTTGCTTGGAAGGGCTCCAGGCTCGCTGTCCCATCTGGAGGCTTGCTGCCATTTTTCCACTCTTCCAGAGGACGATACAAGTGTGGGTCAGGCACAAGAGCACATTTCATTCATCCTTGGCCACGAAGCACAGTGGAGCTCATTTTGGAAGGCAAAAAGTGTGCTTGACATCAATACGTGTCCTACTTTGGATAATATCCCATGGTACCACACACCTCTTTGCTCTCTTCTTTTGTATGTGGTCAGTACCAATCCTCATTCTTCTCATCTTCACTCTTCAGGAAACAGAGACTGCCTGGGCTTTATTCCTGCTGCTGCTCTCTGTGCCTCGGTAGCTTTTCTTTGCCAAACTGCAAGGAATGTTTTTTCAATCTAAAGTGAAGAATGCACCAGCCTACTCCTGGCTACATGTGTGCCTTGCGTTAATGCTTGTGAGCATCAGCTATGAAACAGACTCAGAAAAATAACAAAAAATGACATAACATTCAGATATAAAATTCAGATATAAAAATAAAATACCATTTCCCTTTGTAATCTTTCAGATTTGTGTCCTTGAACATGTTTTTGAAGATGAAAAAGACTTGGTATTTCAGGCAAATTACAGTCTCATCGTTATTTGACTCATGGTGAGCATAGGGAATAGACTAGACTAGACTAGACTAGACTAGACTAGACTAGACTAGAATAGAACAGAATAGTTCTGCTATGTTATGCCCAGAGTTTTGCATGACAAGCTATGACCCAGGTCTGAGTGTTCCACCCAGGAGAACAGCTCTCTGCAGTGTAAGTCCCAGGCCCATCCAGGAGACAGGGCAGGGACACCTGCAGCATCACTCAGGCTGAGCTGGAGCATGCTCCTGGAACACTCCTGCCCTGGGAAGGAGTGGGAGGTGGAGAGGGGAGGGCAGCCTGTAAGCACAGCCAGGAGGCTGGCAGAAGATCTGCACTGCTCATGTTCTCTCCTGTAGACATTAATGGTTGGCCACTTTGGAGACAGAGTTTTGGGCCAGACAAACCTCAGCTCTGATGGAGCACTGTTGTTCTCTGGGTCTTGTGTTTTAATGGGTTTTTCCAAGGGAAACAGCTCAGGTATTTCTACAGCTGAGTACAAGGGGGGAAAAAGTCCACAGGGAAATGAACATATTGCTCACATCAAATGGTTTGTAACCATTTAGTTCAGAAGCACCTCTTGCTCCAGACTGAGGGATTGATCTTAAAGCCCAGATGTTTGATCTGAGTGTCAGAGATGAGGGAGTTTGCCATCCTGTGGAAGCCCAGCTAAACTGGATAAACACAGAAGACTTTCAAAAACCACAGTTTCTGCGTGCTTTTT
>VZTI01002443.1:33671-69677 GCA_013397865.1 Struthidea cinerea | reverse complement strand
TTATTATTATTATTATTTCTTCATTATCATGATTTTCATTTTCATTATTTTATTTTAATTCTCCTTTTTCCCCCCATAACAAACCCGTTCCCATCTCTCCCCTTCGCGCCTCGCAGGGGTGGTGGGAATCCAAAATCCAACCTGAGCTGCCCGAGCCTCTGCAAATATCCCTCCAAAACTTCCCAGGGCTTTGGAGCTGGAGCTCCTGGGGGTTCCGGGCTTGGGCCACCTCCAGTGGGACCTCGGGAGCCCCGGGTGGCCCAGCCCTGGTGCCTTGGGCAGGTGACAAAGCAAAGGGGACGGGCAGAAAGAGCCAGGAGACTTTTCCGTGGATCTCCAGCCCCCAGGGATGAGGGAATTTTGGCTGGGGAAGGGAATTCCGCCGCGCTGGGCTCGGGCACGGGGTGTTAAGCCAGGCTGCCGCTCTAAACTCTCCCTCCAGACTCGGCTTCCAATGGAAATCTCAGCCCAGAGCCGCTGGAATGTGGCTGGAAGTCTGAAAATCCACCCAGGGGTGATTCCAGCGGGAATTTGGGAGGCGACGTCCGCCCCAAGCCCTGGTTAATGCTGACCGTGGCAATTAAAGCTCCAGATATTCCTGCAGGCACATTCCCGGTGCTGCCAACCCCTCTCCAGGCGCTGCCGAGCGCGGGAAATGTTCCCTTTTCCCGGGAAATGTTCCCTTTTCCCGGGAAATCCCGGCTGTTCCTGCAGGATCGCCCGGGAAGAGGCGCTGGGCCGGGTGGGATTTCAGGCAGCGGGGACGGGCAGGGAGCTGAGCTCACCTCCCCAGAAAAAACCTCCCCTGCCCAGCTTCCCTCTGCGGTTTCCCGCTGCCCTCTCCAGGCCTGGATCAGCTCCGGGGAGCTCAGCCTAAAGCCGGGACTATCCTGGGCTCCGCCCGCCCTCCCACCCGCGCTCCCTGTGGCGTCAGCGGCGCTTTGATGTGGCACAGGTATAAATAGCTCCCCACCTGCTCCAGACCCGCTCCAGCCCCTCCCCGCCGCTGGAAGCGCTCCTGGGAGTCGGGAAAAACAAGCGGAGAGCTCGGGAATCCTCCTGGAGAAGCAGCCCCGGGAAGGGGTTGGGAGGGGAAGCAGCAGCTCGGAGCTGGGCAGGTCAGACCTGCAGGATTTTCCCCCGGGAAGGCAGCACCCAGGGGATTTAGGCACCATCGCGCTCACGAAGCTCTGTCCCTCCAGCCATTTCAGCCGCCGAATCCTAAAACCTGCTGAATTCCTGGAAAAAAATTAATGAGGGCCTGTCTTGGGCTTGGCCCTGCAGGATCTGGTGGGATGGCATCGCCCCGGATGCGGGAGGAGCTCTTTAATTTCCATTGATTTGGTGATCCAGAATCGCTCCAGATGTGCCCTGCAGCACCCCAAAGGGACCAGAGCCAAACAAAACCCAATCCCGCCCCAAAATCCTAGGAATGTCCCAAAAATCCAACTGATTTTGATCCCAGCAGCGGCAGAGCGGGCTGGGCGGTGCCCGCAGCTCAAGGGGAATTTTGCTGCTCCATTCCCTCCCTAAAAACCCAGGAATTCCAGGCAGAGGTCGGCAGGGGAGGGACAGGGACACAAAGGCCGCAGCTCGGGGGGGACAGGGCACCCCAAAGTGGCAGCGGATCCGAGCTGGGAACAGCGGGAACAGCCGGAGTCGGGACCCCCGTGTCCACCCACCCCACCCGGGCACGATCTCCCTGCCCGAGGCTGTCCCTTCAGGGGACAGGCAGGACACGGAGCCCGTCCCCGCTTTGTGCCACCCCCAGCCCACCGGGAAATGACGAATCCGCGTGGATTGGAGCCGGTCCCGGCTCCGGCCGCAGCAGGGAAGGAGCCGGGGCTGGGAGCGCCATCTGCTCCCGCGGCCTCAGCGCCGCTGCGCTCCCAGCCGGGGACAGCCCCCTCTGTGTCCCCTCCCTCTGTCCCCTCTCTGTCCCCTCCCGGCCCAGGGCAGGACGATGTGACCCTGTGGGCTCTGCCCTGGGAGGGGGCGACACGGTGGGACAGGGACCGGAGGGGGCTGCTGGTGGCTCCCGCTGCTCCTCATCCTCACCAGGCACAGGAAGAACCTTTGGGATTTTCCCGTCGCTCCAAGGGTGATCCAAACCCACCTGGGCAGGACAGAGGGACATGGGAGCCTCCGGAAGTGTTTTGGGGACAGATCTCGTGGCTGGGGACAGGAGCAGTGCCCACAGCACCCCTGGACATCGGCTCCTGACCCCCACGGGGAGCAGGGACCCCCAAACTGCACTTTGGGGTCTGTTTGGGGTGACTGATCAGCCTGGGGGGGCTGAGCTGCACCCCAAGACCCCAAACCCCACTTTTGGCCCTCATTTGGAGACTTCACTGCTCAGGGTGGGTTTGGAGTGGCCCAGAATTCCTGCAGGACCTGGAGCCACCGATGGATCCGAGCCCAAAAAAGGCTCTGGGAAGGCTGAATCCAGAGTTTTCCTCTCAATCCATCCCTGAGCACGGGCGGATTTCCAGGAGGACAAACCCGTGACCACGAACCCGTTTGTACCTCCCCAGCCCCGCGGTGCCGGGACGGACACGCCGTCCCCAGCCTCGGGAAGGTTCTGAGGATCAGAATCCAGGGAACATCACACGCCTGCCCTTTCCAGCTTTAGCCACGATCCCGAATAAAAGAGGCACAGGAGGAATTCCAGCCCGGCCTCCCCTCCGGAGCGATCCTCCCCTCGGGAATGCTGCGGCAGAAGGAGCTGCCCCACTTAATCCCAAATGCTCCTCCGGCCGCTGAGTGCTGGAGATGGAATTGCGCTGATTTATCCCGGTAATGGACAGCGCTGGATGCGGCGTCTCCTGCCAAAGTCCAGCTCTGGCCTCCCCAAAATCCCGCTGGAATCCCGCTCCGAAGGCTGCGGCCCCGCACTCAGAGCTGTGGGTGCTGTTCCAGGCAGTTCCTCCTCTCCCAGCACTCCTCAAAATCTCCCTGAGCTCCCCAACTCTGCCTCCCGCTAATGGATCGCTCCCAGATCCCAGGGGCTCCGGAGGGACGGGATAATGGGGTGTTTTCCATCCTGCCCCGCTCCCGGAGGGGTCGGTGACAGCCTCCATTAGCGGCGGTGACAGATCCCCTTTCAGGACAACAGAAGGCTCTCGGCTGGCTGTCAAAACATCCCGGGAAGAGGGGAAAAAACAGCTCCCGGTGGCCCTTCCCTAATTAGGGACGAGAGCAGGGTTCGATATCCAATGCAGAGTGTTCCCAAGCTTTGGAGGAGCTGAGGGTCAGATCCAGGATCAGGAGCTGGGGTCGGATCCAGGATCCACAGCTCAGGGTCGGATCCAGGATCGGGAGCTGAGGGTTGGATCCGGGATGAGGAGCTGGGGTCGGACCCGGATCCGGGATGAGGAGCTGGGGTCGGACCCAGAATCCACAATCAGGGTCAGATCCAGGATCAGGAGCTGGGGTCGGATCCAGGATCCACAGCTCAGGGTCGGATCCAGGATCGGGAGCTGAGGGTTGGATCCGGGATGAGGAGCTGGGGTCGGATCCACAGCTCGGGGTCGTGGCTCTGGAGACGCCCCCGGGTTCCCCGGGTGTGACCGCGGAGCAGCCGCCCCTCGGGCACGGTCTGAGGGTGGCAATCGGGAGCTCGGCAAACGGGATCCCAGGGCATTGTCTCATCCAGCCTCCAGCTGCAGAAGGACTCGGGGTCAGCACTCGGAGAAATTCCCGTTCCTCCCTTTACGTCTTTGTCAGGCCTGGAGCTGCCGGAGCAAAAACTCCCGGAGTTTAATTTGCAGCCACCGCGCAGGAACAGCTCCGCTGCTCCTGCCTCTCACACACCCCGGGGAAAGGGAACTGCAGAGATTTGGAAAAGTCAACTCGTTAATTAGTGCAGGGCTGGCATCTCCTGCAACCCCGCAGCGCGCCCGGCTCAAAGCTGCCCCTTGTCCCCGAGGCGGAGGGACAGGCCGGGGGAACAAAGGGACAGTGTTGGCTGCGGGGCCGCGGGCTCGGGACGCTGTTTGGGGCAGGATTCTCGGTGACATCAAGTGACTCCATGTGACAGAGCCACCCCAGGGCTGCTGGAACGAGCGGCGCGTGGCGGCTCCCGCGTGGGAGCGACTCCCGCCCCGCTGCGCTCCGTCCCCAAATTCCCCGTCCCCGACACGGCTCGTGCCTCTCCCACCAGGAGCTGCCGCTTCCCCCTGGCAGGGGCTCCTCCCTCCCCGCCCGGGCGGGATAATGAAGCTCCAGCTTTATTTTGGGGCCTGTCAGGGAACAAAACCCGAGCAGGGCTGAGGGCGGCGGGCTGGGATCTGCTCCCGGTGCTGGGATCCAGCCCTGGGACCCAGGCAAGATGCAAATCCAGGATTTGGGATGCTGGTAGCAAAACCTTCTCTCAGGGTGAGGACACAAAGAGGCCGGGTGGGTTCTGCAGCCCGGAGGGGGTCGGGAAGCAGAGCTGGGCTCTCGCTGTTTGCTCAGGTGCGGTTTGAGCGCTGCTGGTAATGAGGGGGGGTTGTGAAGGGGCAGAGCTCCCGTGGGATGGGCTAATCCCTGCTCCGAGGGGCTCGGGAGCGGACAGATGGGCAGGGAGAGGAGTGGAAGCGGCACCAGCTGGAGCAGGGGGATGAGCAGCAGGAGCGGCCCAGGAGCTCTTGGCAGCATCCTCAGCTCCTCGCCGGGGTGTTCTGGGGAGGGCAGCGGGAAATGAGGCTCTGCCGGCATGGGGGAGCGCTCCGCGCGCCATTTCCAAAGGGTTTGTTAACAAAGAGGGATAAACCAGCCCAAAATCCCTGCGGGAGTTCTGTGGGAAGGGGTGCTGGAGGTGGAGCTGCTCCCACAGAGGGTTCGGGGAGCAGGGGCTGCACAAAGAGCTCGGGGTTTGGTTGGGGGTTTGATTTTTGGGATCTTTCAGGATCGCAGGAGGCTGCGGAGGAGGCTGGAAAGGCCATCAGGAAATGCCCTGGCACTTAAAGGGTTTCAATTAAAGATTCCTTTGTCACAGAATCCCAAAATCCCAGACTGGTTTGGGTTGGGAGGGACCTCGAAGCCCATCCAGTGCCACCCCAGCCATGGGCAGGGACACCTCCCACTGTCCCAGGGCTCTCCAAGCCCCGTCCAGCCCGGCCTGGGACACTTCCAGGGATGGAGAATCCTGTTCCAGGGCATCCCCGCCCTCACCAGCCGAGAATTTCATCCCGAGATCTTCGTTATCTTCACAATAAAATCAAATAATTTCTCCTTCTTCACCCCCCGCCAACATCCCGTGTGCTTCCGGCTCGGTGTTTTCCACCAGAAACGCTTGGAAAGGAGCATTTACGGAGGAGGGGGAAAAAGGGAAACAGCAAAGGAGGAGGGACAACAATTCCCCACCCAGATTTGTCCCATCGGGGACAAAAAGAGCTCCTTCAGCCGCTCCTCCGGGCACCGCTGGAATTCTGCCCTGGAGTGACTCTCCCTCGGGCCGGTGGCCAGCGGGGAGGCACAGCTGGGCTCCGGAGCCTCTGGAATCGCAGCACCATGGAATGCCCGGGGCTGGAAGGGCCCCGCTGACCCCTCTGTGTCCCCCCCAGGGCCGCCATCCCCACGCGCCCGTAGAGGCTCCGCAGGACCCGGCGCAGGATGGGAGGCGCCGCTGGATTCATCCACGCTTCCCTGGCCCTCGGCACCTTCCTGGGTAAGAGATTCCCGTGGGAGAGGCGGGAGGGGCTAGCGGAGGTGGGACATCACCCGGGATTCACCGGGAATCCCCTCTCCGTGGGCTGATGCCGAATCCCAGTTCTCCGGGAGGTTTGGGATGTGCTGCTCCAGGGCTGCGCTATTCCCGATATCCCTTTGGGCCGGGAATGTTTGACACACCCGGCCCCCTTCCAAAATCCAGATTCGGGGAGGCACAGGAGGAATTTCCTCCAGCCCGTGGGATTCCACGTCCATTTTTCCAGGGATGCCTTGCTGGCAATATCCCACCTGCAAAGATCCCCCTGCTCCTTAGGGAGCGTTTCTGGATCTCAGGGAGCATTTCTGGACCTCAGGGACAAATCCCAGATTTCAGGGACATTTCTGGATGTCAGGTAGCATTTCTGGATCTCAGGGAGCAATCCCAGATTTCAGGGACGTTTCTGGATTTCAGGGATTATTTCCAAACCTCATTTCAAAATCTTGGGGACCATTTCTGGGCCTCAGGGACATTTCTGGATCTCAGGGACATTTCTGCATCTCAGGGAGCGTTCCTGGATTTGGGGGATGATTTCCAGGTCTCCGGGCCCATCCCTGGATCTCGGGCAGGCTCAGGCTGCTCCCTGCAGGTCCCTTTTCCACAGGGAGACATTTCCTCTCGGGCTGAGATCAGATAATGTCCTCCAGCCAATCCATCACCCCGGGCAGAGCCGGCTGGCCCGTCCTTATAAATATCCAATTACCTTTTAATGTTCTCCGCATCCCCGAGGAGGCCCAGGCAGGGGCGGCTGCCCTGGATCCGGAGGCAATTATCCCGCTTGGAAATTGGCCTGACCCCGATGCGGCCCCGGAGCCGGAGTTGGGGTCTCCCATCAACCACCTGAGCTCAGGCAAACCCCCCAAAAATCGCTGCCTGGGAAGCCTGGGAGGGTGATTTTCACTGAGCTTCGGCCGACGAGGCCGCGGAGCTCCGGAGGCAGCTGGGACAGGGAGAAATCCAGGAAACACGAGGAGGGATTGAGACAAAAGGATGGCAGCGATGGATGAGGCTCAGGGAAACCTTACGGGGTGGGAAAAGAGCCAAAGCCTCCAGGTCGGGAGGGAGATTTAAATATTTAAAGCTTCTGAAGTGCACTCTAAAAGCCCAAACTCTCCCCGGCCTTTGTTCATTTGGGAAAACTTCTGGAAAATCTGGGAATCCAAGCCCCGACCTTTTGTTCCTCAGCAAGCTGCTCGTTAAAAATAACCCAGAATAAACCCTCGGCTCCTCTGAGAGCTGCTCCTCAAGAAACCCCAAATCCGGCTGGATTCTGGGCATGAATTTCCTATCAAAGCAATTTATTGCCCGGCTCCCTCCCGTGATCCAGTGGCTCCAGAGGCTCCGGGGCCGTGCCGTGGATGTCTTCACAAACAGGGATTCAGCTCGGAAAACATTCCACCGAGGAAATCCATCCAGAGCTGGGCTCAGCACAAAGGCAAAGCGCAGCCTCCCGCACACCTGCGGTTTCCAGGCCTGGCTCTCAGCACATTCCTAAAAATACCCTAAAAACAACCCAAAAGGGAGGCTCTGGAGTCACCCCCCTGCAGCTGCTTCCCCAAATCCTCGTTTTCAGGTGTTCCGTTTTCCCGATTCCCGTTATTTTGGTGCTAGTTGTCATTTTCCCCAATACTGAAGGTCGTTCCAGAGGCGTGGTGGGGTTTTTCCCATCGTTCCAGCTCTCCCAGCCGGATGGAACACGGAAAATTCTGAGCAGGTCGCTCCTCTCCTTTGAAATTTGGCTTAAAAACCTCGATTTTGTGCCTGTCTTCTCCCTGTTTTCCAAAGGCCAGAGTGCCCAGGACAGATCCTGTGTTGGCAACGTTAAAAATTGGGAATTCCGGGGTGGCAGAATCGGCCCATAGCAGTCCCAGAAGTTCTGGGATTTATCGGTTCTTAATTTTAACCTCACCCCCACCTTGTAACTGTTTAATTAGTGCTTTAATCAACCCCTGATTTGTTTAATGAGTGGAATCCAAGCGTTTCACCCCCAGCACCTTGGAATTGTGGGTTAAAGCTCACCTGAACTCTTGGCATCGATTCCAAGTGGGAAAATCAATGCCTGGCACCCGCAGCCGTAACCTTGGCAGGGACAAAGGGACAGCAGAGGGACACAGGCTCCAGGTGGGATCGGGAGGGAGGATGAGCCTGATTTGGCTCGGCTGGAATAAAAAATCCCATGGGAAAGGGCAGGGATGGGAGTGGCAACAATAGATATTTTATTTGTTAAATAAATAGAAATTATTTACCTTATGCTCCCTAATTAATCCCCAAACTAAAGCTGCTCAGCCTCGACCCTGTCACCGCCATCTATCAGAGCACAATTAACTCATCTATCAGCACGCAATTAATTCTTTCTCATTAATTCCCCATTAACTCATGATTGGTTTTCCCCCCTGGTCAGCAGAGTTTATTCCAGCTGGGACTGACCCAAACGGGAGAAGATTTCCAGCTTTTCCTTTAGGAATGGAACCATCCTGGCTGGGAGGGGAAACCACCCCCAAAAACGCTGCTTTTCCTTAATTCCAAAGAGTCCAAGCTCAGCGCCTCTTCCCGTGTGGCACCGGGGACCATCCCGGAGCCGGGATAATTGCCTGGAGCAGGGACACGGCGAGCAGCTGCTCCCAGCCCAGAGCCAATTACCAGAGACCCTCTCCCCATCCCNCCACCCCATCCCACCCCATCCCATCCCATCCCACCCCATCCCATCCCCCCCCGTCCCAGCCTCCTCCCGGAGCAGCCGGAGCGCGAGGCAAACCCCAGGAGCCGCGGGTCAAGGGCTGCTCCCGCTGATCCCAGGCCATTCCCAGCTGGAAGCGGCTCTTCCATAAAACATCCCGCTCCCAGGAATCGCTTCGTTCAGCGGGGGAAGGAGACAGGTTGGCGTTGGCACAGAGGGTTGGAGACGCTCATTAATTCAATTACAGAGCAGGGAAGGATCCTGGAGCCGGGGAAGCAGCTCGGAGCTTATCAGTGCTGGCGGCTCCTTCCCTGATAAGGGCCAGGCGTCTCCAGGGGGACGGGGACAGGCAGGACAGACGTGCTGGCAATTATCCCGCCGGCTGTTCCCGCAAGAAAGAGATTTCCAGGCAGATTCTGCCTCGCTGTCGTTCACCGCGTCCCTTCCCGGCCGGGTTTGGAGCACCCCGGGCTGTGGGAGGTGTCCCAGCCCACGGCAGGGGTGGAATGGGATGAGATTTGAGGTTTTTCCCACCCAAACCGGTCCGGGATTCTGGGGTTCCCCTGCGTGGAAGGGGAGCTGCTGGAATTTGCTGTTTGGGTGAGACCGGAGGGCAGCTGGCACCTGCCAGGGGCACGTTGTCCTCAGGAGAAGGCAGGTGGGGCCTTTGTCCCTCTTGTTCCTCCCCGTTATCAAAACCAGCGTCAAATCCGTGTCTGAACACCCCAAAAGCAGCTTCAGGCTCATCCCAGCCACGGAACAGAACGGTTTGCACTGGTTTGTAGTGGTTTGCACTGGTTTGCACTGGTTTGCTCTGGTTTGCACTGGTTTGCAGTGGTTTGTAGTGGTTTGCACTGGTTTGCACTGGTTTGCTGTGGTTTGTACTGGTTTGCTCTGGTTTGCTCAGGTTTGCACTGGTTTGTACTGGTTTGTACTGGTTTGCTCTGGTTTGCACCGGTTTCCACACCAGTAACAAACTGGTTTGAGGTGCCAGGAGCTGGTGGTGCCGCAGGGACAGAGGGGACCTGCCAGGTGTGCTCAGAGCCGGGAAGATCCCGGTTCTCCCCTCTCCTCCCTCACGCAGGCGAGGATTTAGGAAGAACGAACCAGGCAAAGTCTGCACAGGCAGAGGAGGAGCCTCGGGGACAAGGGGACATTCCCAGCTCCAGTTCCGCCCGCACGTGGCCTTCCAGGAGGTCCCTGCTCCTTCCTCCACGTGTCCCCAGGGATGCTGGTCCCTCTGGAAGGGCGGGAATGGTGCGGGATGCTCGGTGGGAATCGCAGGTTGTGCTCCCCGGGGCGGGGCTGTGCTGACAGATGAGGGGCGATCGTCGCATTGCTCCTTCTCTCCTCCTCGCTGCCGGGGACACCCTACAAAACTGGAAAGGAGAATTTTTAGGGAGAGCCGAGTGGAGCTGAGCGGGTTTTCCCCTCTCCCGCAGTTTGGTGCCAAGCCCAGAGCGGCACGAGGAGCTACGGGCCGGTGTTCGAGGAGCAGCCGTCCCACACCCTCTTCCCTGAGGGCTCGGCAGAGGAAAAGGTCACCCTGTCCTGCCGGGCACGGGCCAACCCTCCGGCCACTTACAGGTGAGCTCGGGGCTCCCTCTGCACCAGGAACGGGATAAATCCATCCCAAATTCTGCTTTGCCTCCTCCGCTTTTATATACGGAAAATTACTGACTTGGGAATGAGATTCGTGGTCTTGTGAGGAGCTGGGAAAGGGGCTCAGCCTGGAGAAAAGGGGGATCAGGGGGAATTTCTGGCTCTGCACAACTCCCTGACAGGAGGGGGAAGCCGGGTGGGATTTGGGATCTTATCCCAGGGAACGGGGACGGGAGGAGAGGGAACGGCCTCAGGCTGGGCCAGGGGAGGCTCAGGTTGGAATTTCAGCAGGAATTTCCTCATGGAAAGGGTTGGAAGGGGCTGCCCAGGGAGGTTTGGAGTGCCCATCCCTGGAGGTGTCACCTGGACGTGGCACTGAGTGCTCAGGGTGGGGATCGGGCACAGCTCGGACTCGATGATCCCGGAGAGATTTTCCAACCTCAACAATTCCATAATTCTGAGACGTTCCACCCCTCCCAGGGCACAAAATCCAAATCTACGAGATCCAAATCCACCTCCAACCCCACCCCAGCTGGAAAACCACCGGGAACAGCCCCACGGGTGTGGCCGCGGGGATTTATCCCTGTCCCTGCTCCTGCTTCTCCCGGCAGGTGGAAGATGAACGGCACGGAGCTAAAGCTGGAGCCGGATTCCCGCTACAGGCTGGTGGCCGGGGATTTGGTGATCAGCAACCCCGTGAAAGCCAAGGATTCCGGCTCCTACCAGTGCGTGGCATCCAATTCCCGAGGCACCGTGGTGAGCAGAGAAGCCTCGCTCCGCTTTGGCTGTAAGTTTGGCACCACCAGGTAAATTAAACACAACCACAGTTAGGCTGGGCTTAAACTGAGCCCGCCTGGAAATAGGCTGGAGAGAACCTCTCCAACACATCACCCCACGGAGAAATCCCCAGGCGCTTCCATAGAAATTTGGAGGATTTGGAGGGTTACGGAGATATTTTTGGATCTCCCTGTGCCCAAACCAGCCCGAGGAGGGGCAGAGGAAACGCAGAGGTTCCTCCCGCTGCTTTTCCCTCAGTCCGGGTTTCACTCTGCCTGTTCAGTTTTGCAGGAATTCTCGGCGGAAGAGCGGGACCCCGTGAAGATCGCCGAGGGCTGGGGGGTGATGTTCACCTGCAGCCCCCCGCCCCACTACCCAGGTAAGGGGGAAGCAGCAGCGCACGGGGTTCCCAGGTTTTCTGGGAAACTCGGGGAAGGAAATGCGGGGTTAATTCAGAGTTTGTAAAGCCACAAAGCAGAGGCGGGACTTGGTGCGTCCATGCAAGGGCAGATTCCAGCCTGGAATCCCAGCGGGTCCGTCCCGCCCAGGAAGACACCAACAACCTGCACAGTTGATTCCTTTCCTTTTTTTTCCCTATGGAAGGACAAATTCCAGCCTGGAATGCCACTGGATCCACCCCACCCAAGCTTGGAATCCCACTGTGTCCATCCCACCTGGGAGGACAAACCTATCCCATTCATTCCTTTCTTTCTCCCCCCAGGTATCTCCTACCGGTGGCTCCTGAACGAATTCCCCAATTTCATCCCGGCCGACGGGAGACGTTTCATCTCCCAGACCACGGGCAACCTTTACATCGCCAAGACGGAGGCCTCGGACCTGGGCAACTACTCCTGCTTTGCCACGAGCCACATGGACTTCATCACCAAGAGCGTCTTCAGCAAGTTCTCCCGCCTCAGCCTGGCTGCGGAGGGTCAGTGCTCTTGGATTATCCCGAAAATGCCAATTCTTATGGGAAAAATCCAAATTAATGAGCCCACTGCAAAGCATTTGGGATCCACAGCGCCCAAATCACCCTCCAGCTTCTCTTAAGAGCTTCAAAAATATGGATGGGCTGGGATGGGAGGGAAGTGGGGATCTCTCTCCAGGATTCCCTGTTTCCAACCCATCCGTGATGTTTCTCTATTTTTAAAGGATGTTTCTGGGGCAGGGAAAAGGGAATGAAACAGGAGGAAGGCCTGGATGGAGATGGCTTGGAGCAACCTGGGATAGTGGGAGGTGTCCCTGTCCATGGCACGGGTGGGACTGGATGAGCTTTAAGGTCCCTCCCAACCCAAACCATTCCAGGATTTTGTGATTCCTGGGAATTATGGAGCCCTGAGACGTTACAGAGAGATTTCTAGAGACTTCAGCAAGAAAAAGAAAATTAAAC
Organism: Struthidea cinerea; assembly: GCA_013397865.1. Taxonomy (NCBI): domain Eukaryota; kingdom Metazoa; phylum Chordata; class Aves; order Passeriformes; family Corcoracidae; genus Struthidea; species Struthidea cinerea. Next base: position 57,539 of record VZTI01002443.1, on the reverse strand, counting down.
CTCTGTCCCCTCACCCAAACACACAAAGGGGATGGGAAGTCACCTCATGGGTCCCTCTGCCCTTTGAGATGCCCGGGTGGCATTTTGGGGTCACCCAGGTCCCCTGAGCGGTGTTCTCCCTGTGGCAGATGCCCGGCAGTTCGCACCCAGCATCAAGGCCAGGTTCCCTGCGGACACCTACGCTCTGACTGGGCAGGCGGTGACCCTGGAGTGCTTCGCCTTTGGAAAGTGAGTGCAGCGTCCGCCTGGATCGGGATCAGGGTTGGGATTGGGATGGGGATGGGGATCGGGACAGGGAGGGAACGGCAGGAAGGGAGGGGATGGCAGAACTTCCACACCTCCTCTCTCGAATGGAAGACCAGAGATGGAGGGGAATGGGAAGAGGGAGGAACTGGCTAAAGCCAAAGCCCAGCGGGGACAGGTTTGGGGTGGCCACACGAGGACTGAGTTTAGCCCGGATTCACCGGATCGGCTTTTCCGCAGCCCCGTTCCCCGGATCAAGTGGAGGAAGCTGGATGGGCCGCAGTCCTCCAAGTGGATCGGCAGCGAGCCCCTGCTGCAGATCCAGCACGCGGGGTTTCAGGATGAGGGGACGTACGAGTGCGAGGCGGAGAACGCCAAAGGGAGGGACACCCACCAGGGCCGCATCATCATCCACGGTAACGCATCCAAACGCGTCCTTCATCCAAGGGGACGCATCCAAACGTGTCCCTTATCCAAGGAATGCATTCAAACACGTGTCCATCATCCAAGGAACACATTCAAACAGGTGTCCTTCATCCAAGAGGACACGTTTAAACACGTGTTCTTCACCCAGGGAAGTGTCTTTCATCCAAGGTAATGCATCCAGGTTACCTCAGCCCGATCCCAGTTTTTCCTGAAGTTCAGGAATGGCCTGAAGCTGAGAGAGGGAAGGTTTAGAGGAGATTTCAGGAAGAAATTCTTTATTGTAAGAGTGGTGAGGCCCCGGCACAGGGTGGACGGGGATGGTGGCACAGGGGATGTGGCTTCCCCATCCCTGGAAGTGTTCCAGGCCAGGCTGGACAGGGCTTGGAGCAACCTGGGATGGTGGAAGGTGTCCCTGCCCATGGCTGGGGTGGCCCTGGGGGATCTTCAAGGTCCCTTCCAACCCCAACCATTCCACGACTCCATGATTTGATGACTCAGGAATGGCTGCATTTACTCTAAAGAAGGGAAACCAATTCCCCAGCCCTGGATTCTGCCCTGATCTTGCACAGCCAGGGCCCAGCAGGACCCGGCCGTGCCTCTCGCTGCACAAAAGGCCAGGGCTGTTCCCGTGGCAGATCCCGCTGTGCCAACGACTGCGCCGGCAGCGCTGGCACGGGGACATCCTTCTGCCAGCCTGGCACTGCCACCTCTCAGCTGAGCTCCTTGGCTCTGCCCTCTCTCTTGTCCCCTGCAGCCCAGCCCGACTGGCTGGATGTGATCTCGGACACGGAGGCCGACATCGGGTCCGACCTGCGCTGGAGCTGCATGGCCTCCGGCAAACCCCGGCCCACGGTGCGGTGGCTGCGGGATGGGCAGCCCCTGACATCCCAGGTACCCCCAGCCAGCTCTGATCCCGCTCCTGCAGCCCCAGCTCCTCCTCCTGCCTCGCTCCTGCATCCCAGCCCCGGTTCTCACCCCGCATCCCTCCTCCATGTGCCCCCATTGGGCTGCGAAGCGACGGCACGGTCCCCAGATTCCCTCTCCCGGCGCTGCCATCCCAGCCATTGCTTCGTGCAGCTGCAGGGGCTCACGGCCGGTCAGCAGGGAGGACAAACAGCACCTCGTGCCTGTCTTGGTGTCACCCGCATGTCGCTGCTCAGGTGCCTCAGCAAACAGAGCCCGGCGACGTGTGGGAGTGACCACCCAGACATAAAAACAAATCCCGCGTTTTCCCCCACGGAAAACCAGGCCGGCCTCGAGGAGTCTGTGACGAAACTCAACCCTGACCCAGCTGAGGATTGAGTTCCATTTTTTCGTTTGTTTTTCTCATCTAATGGGTTCATCCTCTTGTTTGCGCAGAACCGCATCGAAGTGAGCGGTGGAGAGCTGAGATTTTCCAAGCTAGTCCAGGAGGACTCTGGCATGTATCAGTGTGTGGCTGAGAACAAGCATGGCACAGTTTATGCAAGCGCTGAATTAACAGTGCAAGGTAATTCCTCGTTTCCCAGAGCTCTGGGTTCCAATGGGACACTGACAAAATCTCTTCCTAATATCCTGATGCGATCCTGATGTTGTGGTGTCGCAGCGAGATGGGAGCAGGCAAAAACGGCTTCGCTCACCATTGAAGTGGTTGCTGGTTCAACAGGACTCTCTGCAAGCCTTTAAATTTTAAATCCTGTGTGAATTCCCCGTGCAAGGGAACAAAAAAATCTGTTGAGCCACAGGAAGTGGACAGGACACCCAGCAGCAGCACTACAGCCACTCTTCCACTACAAATTCCTCTTTTTTGGAGGAAAGTGGTCCAAAAAAAAAAGGTTCGGCCTCCATTCCGCCTGCTTTGGTGGACGGTGGCTGGAGCTGAGCTGCTGCCAAACTTGTTCCACGTTAGTCCAAAAACTTATCTCCTCGTGGAGATGCCAGAGATAAATTAAAGGCCCTGAGCACCAACTGCTCAACATTAACGCACCGAGGCCAACAGGTAAATCCCAATTCCATCTGCAGTTCCAGGAGGAGTTTCAGGCAAGCTGGATGTCTGCGTTGGTCAGGATATTGAAGAGATTATCCTCGACATGTTCCAAAGCAGCTGTTGTTGTGTCTCTCAAAGACCTTGCACTTGTTAGGGTCATTCCCATCGCTCCGTCCCACGTAATTCCCGCCTGGCAGGCGTCAGGATCCACCCGGCAGCCGAGGAATTCCTCCCTCATCCCGCTCTCCAGACTCTGCCTTGCTTCTCTTACCGAGCCATCCAACAACCAATCGATTCGCACCCACACAGCGCTGAAATTCCCCCAGGGCAGGGTTTCTAATCGTGCCTTAATCCTCTTTTTTCATCCCTGTAGCCTTTGCTCCAGATTTTAGACTAAACCCCGTGAAGCGGCTGATCCCGGCAGCCCGGAGCGGGAAGGTCATCATCCCGTGCCGACCACGAGCAGCACCGAAAGCCACCGTGCTCTGGACCAAAGGGACAGAACTCCTGGTCAACAGCAGCAGGTAGCAGCACAGAGTCAGCTTCCACCTAGAAAATGTAGCTAAAATCGTATTTTTTTTTTTACCAGAAGACTGGACTCGATGATCCAAATGTGCTGCTGCATCCCTGAACTTTGTTATTCCTCTAATTTCTTCTTTAGCAAACTCTGACGTAATATTTTTCCGCCCGTTTTTGTCCCCAGTTTCTCTAAAATCAGAGGAAATTCCCAAATGTCCAGCGTGAGCAGATCTTTTGACCTTCCTCTGTGTGGCTCCTCCTCCTTTGCAGGGTGACGATTACGGCGGACGGGACCTTGATCCTGCAGAACATCAGCAAATCCGACGAGGGGAAATACACCTGCTTTGCCGAGAACTCCATGGGCAAAGCCAACAGCACTGGAATCCTCTCCGTCCGAGGTAGGGATGTTCATTTGGGGTCAATCGAGTTAGAAACGGCTAAGAATGAATGATGTGAGCTTTTTCCTCTCCTCAAAAGCCAAATAATCTCCCAAAAACCAGAATAATCAGGGAATCGAAGTAATTTCAGGTGGAGCAGCAAAACTTCTGCCTGACCCACCAACAAAGGGCCCTTGAGAGAAGCGTTTCCATTTCCTAATCCCTCCTCTTCCTCCTGTGAAGCTCCAGCTGTTGGAGCGGGATGAGGAGCTGGGAAGGGACGGTTTGGATCCTGGGATGGGACATTTGCAGCTAATGGCCCTCCCCGCTCGTTCCCTGCAGATGCCACCAAGATCACGCTGGCACCATCGAGTGCTGACATCAACGTGGGCGAGAACCTCACCCTGCAGTGCCACGCATCCCACGACCCCACCATGGACCTCACCTTCACCTGGTCCCTGGATGATTTCCCCATCGACTTCGACAAGTCCGAGGGGCACTACCGGCGAGCCAGCGCGGTGAGTCCAGAGGGAATTCCGGACCATCCAAAAGGACGGAAAGTTAACTTCCACATTCCTGGAAGTGTCCAAGGCCAGACTGGACAGGGCTTGGAGCAACCTGGGACAGTGGAAGGTGTTCCTGCCCATGGCTGGGGTGGAATGGGATGGGCTTTAAGATCCTTCCCAATCCAAACCATTCCCTGATTCTATGATCACTCCCCTTCTAAACTGGAGGGGAAAGGGAAAGTCCTGCGGATAAAGGCAGGCAGAGATCACTCAGTGGTCACCCAGCGGTCACTTAATGATCACTCAGTGATCACTCAATGTTCACTCAATGATTGCCCAAAGATCCCTCAATGAATGCCCAAAGATCGCTCAGTAATTGATCAATGATCCCTCAATGATCACTCATTGATCACTCAATGATCACCATCCCAAGCCAAACAGACCCAGCACAGGCTTGGCCTTGGTCGGGGCTGGATCCATCTCAGATCCATCCAGCTCCATCACCCATGGGGGAATCCTTTCCCGTCTCCCATTTCTTCACCTCCACCACAACACAACCATCCAAAGCCAAACCCCGCTGAATTCCGGACCGTGATCAGGCGCCTTCCGACGCTGTCCCCGCTGTGTTCTCCCGTTCCCCGCAGAAGGAGGCCATCGGGGACCTCAGCATCTCCAACGCGCAGCTGCGGCACTCGGGGCGTTACACCTGCACGGCCCAGACCGTGGTGGACAGCGCGTCGGAGTCGGCCACGCTCACCGTCAGAGGTAATCCCTGCGGGAACGTTCCCTGCTCCTGACAAACCCAAAGGAATCAGTGCAAGGATAAATCGCTCTTCCCTTGCAACCCCCTCACTGTCCAATATCTCCACGATAAAGTTTAGTGGGTTTTATTTTCACTCAAAACTTGGATTTGATCATCTTGGAGGTCTTTTCCAACCTTTCCAACCAGGCTTAGGGGCATTTCCAGAGGCTAAAGCTGGAGGTGAGGCTTTCCAGCTCTCAGAAAAGACAGGCCTGATGTGAATTTAGGGCTTGCACAACGCACAGAGTGTTAAACCTCCGGATCTTCCATCTCAGTGACACATTTCCCATCCCCCCCAGGACCTCCAGGCCCGCCCGGGGGGGTCGTGGTGAGGGACATCGGTGACACCAGCGTCCAGCTGAGCTGGAGCCGCGGCTTCGACAACCACAGCCCCATCGCCAGGTACCTCATCGAGGCCCGGACCCTCCTGTCCAGCCAGTGGAAGCAGATGCGCACCAGTGAGTGTCCCCACGGTGGCACTGGTGGCACTGGTGACACACCGAGGCCACCGGCCCCCGGCCAGTCCTGGCTCCGTGCTGCTCCTCGCTCTATTCCTTCCCCTCTGGTGCTATTGGATTTTACAGATCCCGTAAACATCGAGGGCAACGCGGAGACGGCGCAAGTGGTGAACCTCATCCCGTGGATGGATTACGAGTTCCGGGTCCTGGCCAGCAACATCCTGGGAATCGGGGAGCCCAGTCTGCCCTCCAGCAAAATCCGGACCAAGGAAGCAGGTGGGTGTGGGGACAATCCCAGCTCCCTGTCTCCGCCTGCTGGGAAGGGAAGGCTGGATGGTCCCAAGGGATCAATCATCTCCTGGAGAGCTCCTGGAGCTGAGGCCACCACAGGATTTTCTGCCTTTTTGCCCATTTCTGTGTCAAAGATGAGCAGTGGTAGAGCTGCACTTCCCAGCACTGCATCCAGCTGGGAATGTTCATTCCATGTCCGGCTGCTCGGACAGAAGGGATGCGAGAACAGCAGGAAAACTGCTCTGAATCCCCCAAAAACAAACCACCTCCTTCCTAATGAAATTCCCCTCCACATCCCTGCTTTTGAGCTCCATCCATCCTTGTCCCCTCGGACACCAAATCCTTGTCTCCTGCCCCCAAATAGCCTGGTCAGGCACAAGCCAGAATTCCAGATGGGATTTTCATGGCTGAAAACAGAGCCCAGCCCTTTCCTGGGAGCTGTCCCAGCCGGTGACCCCGGTGTCACGCCGCGTCTGTGCCCATCTCCATCGCTCCCACCTCCTTAACCCAAGCTGTGCTCTCTGCTTTTCTTTGGGGACCTCACAGCACCGACGGTGGCACCGTCTGGGCTCGGCGGCGGCGGAGGGGCTCCCAACGAGCTCATCATCACCTGGACGGTGAGCTGGCAACGGGAAAGGGAAAAGGGTGGGAATATGTGGCATTTTTTTGGGAGAAATCAGCGCTGCCACCCCAATTTGGACACGGGGTTGAGCCAAGGGCTGGTTCGGACGGACCAAGCACACATTTCCTTTGGGAAATCAGCGCCGCCGTCCCAGTTTGGATGAGCCAAAAGCTGGTTCGGATGGATCAAGGCTCCCTCTCTCTTCCCAGCCGACGCTGCGGGACTACCAGAACGGGGACGGCTTTGGGTACATCGTGTCCTTCCGGAGGAAGGGCAGCCAGGGCTGGCTGAAGGCGCGGGTGCCGCACGCGGAGTCGCTGCACTTCGTGTACCGCAACGAGAGCATCGCGCCCTACACCCCCTTCGAGGTGAAGATCAAGGCCTACAACAGGAAAGGGGAGGGCCCCGAGAGCCTCACGGCCATCGTGTACTCGGCAGAGGAAGGTAAAGAGGAGCGGGAGAGTTGGGAGTGTCCAGCATGGAGAGGAGAAGGCTCCAGGGAGATCTGAGAGCCCCTCCCAGGGCCTAAAGGGGCTCCAGGAGAGCTGCAGAGGGACTGGGGACAAGGGCTGGAGGGACAGGACACAGGGAATGGCTTCCCACTGCCAGAGGGCAGGGATGGATGGGATATTGGGAAGGAATTGTTCCCTGTGAGGATGTGGGAGGCCCTGGCACAGGGTGCCCAGAGCAGCTGCGGCTGCCCCTGGATCCCTGGCAGTGCCCAAGGCCTTGGAGCAGCCTGGGAGAGTGGGAGGTGTCCCTGCCCATGGCAGGGGTGGCACTGGATGGGCTTTAAGGTCCCTTCCACCCAAACCATTCCATGACCGCACAGACTCAGAATTCCCCGTTTTGTCCAGCCCCCGTTCCTCAGCCAGATCCCTGCAGATCCGCGTCCATCCGGGAGCTCAGACGTTCCTTTGGCTCCCAGAACATCAATTCCAGCACATTCATCTTCTCCTCCAAACACGCAGGGAGACGATTCCCCAAGCCCAGTCCCGATGCCCGCAGAGCCTCGGGGCAGACACGGATCCCAGAGCTCACAGCTGCGGTCCTGCTTGTCCTCCTAAATCCCTAAATCCCTTCCCCTCGCTCCGTGACACAACACCAGCTGTCTGCCCGCGGGATGATGCTGCAGGAAAACCCTTTGTTCCCGACGGGGCCCCGAGTCAGGAGAAGGATTTTATTCCTGTCTTTCAGAACCGAAAGTGGCTCCTTACAGGGTCATTGCCAAGTCTGTCCTGTCCTCGGAGATGGATGTGTCCTGGGAGCCCGTGGAGCAGGGAGAAGTGACCGGAGTGCTTTTGGGATACGAGGTAGGAGATTCCAATGGGAACGGGAGACACTGAGAGCCCAGCAAGGAAAACTGGCCCGGGTTACGTGAGGTGAAAGGAAACAGCGTTTTGATTCCAGAGGTGGGGGATAATTCACACCACGTGGCTCTAGTGGGGCTGGCACTGCTCTCTCAGGAGAGATTAAGAGGGAATCATCCCGTTTTTCCTGCCTGCCGTTCCCGGGAGGCCGTGGCCTCATTCCTGGGCACACACCAAGCAAAACACATGGAGAGAAACACCCAAGGCTCGTCAGGATGGGCGGATTTGGGACCTGCAGATCTCTCCTTCCTAAACCCATCGTGTCCTTTTCCGTCCAGATCCGGTACTGGAAGGACGGGGACAAGGAGGAGGCGGCCGACAGAGTGAGGACAGCGGGGCTGGTGACATCGGCTCACGTCACCGGCCTGAACCCCAACACCAACTACCACGTGTCAGTCCGAGCCTACAACCGGGCAGGCACCGGCCCCCCCAGCCCCTCCACCAACGTCACCACCACGAGACCTCGTGAGTGAGCCCTGACCCCTCCACTTTGCACGGGATCCCCCCAAATCAACCAAATTTTGATCTTGGTGCCCTTGTTTGATGTGCTTTGAACCCACCACGGCAGTGACAGCCCTGCTGAGGCTCAGGTGGGACCAGCGCAGCCTTCTCCTCACTCCCTGATTTACTGAATCCCTGTCTGGTTTTGCATCCCTTAGCGCCGAAAAGGCCACCTGGGAACATCTCCTGGACTTTTTCCGGCTCCACAGTCAGCATCAAGTGGGACCCCGTGGTGGCCGAGGCAGGCGAGTCAGCAGTGACGGGGTACAAGGTACGGCCGGCGGGGCTGGGCTTCTCCTGGGGGTGATCCATGGAAACCAGAGGGAACGGGAACGCAGCATTCCCTCTTCCCACAGATGCTCTACAGGCAGGATTCCCACTCGGCCCCCACCCTGTACCTCGCCAGCAAGAGCCGGATCGACATCCCCATCCCTGAGGATTTCACCCACGCCTTTGTCCAGATCCGGGTGACCGGACCCGGCGGGGACGGGACCCCGGCAGAAGTTCACATCCTCCGGAACAGCGGTACCTGTGCTCCTCCGGCCCTGCCCACTCCACTGACCACACCCCCTCCACTGACCACACCCATCATGTGATTCCCTGACCACACCCATCATGTGATCCCTGACCACACCCATCATGTGATCCCTGACCGCACCCATATCACGTGCTCATCTGACCACATGCACTCCCCGACGCCACCCCCTTCCTGTGCTCGCTGACCACAGGCTCTCCATGCCCAAATTCCCCTTTCCGAGGTTCTCCACAGACCGTGGAGCTCCAGGACAGGAGCTCATCCACAGGACACCTCCCGTCCCTCCCCAGCGGTGTCCCCAGAGTGGGAAGGACTCAGGCATGCCCTTCCCCTCCCAGCCACAGCACGATCCCAATCGATTGTGTTTTAAAATCCCACTCTCCCTTCCAGGGCCATGGGGGAACATCCTCCCACCGTGTTTTAGGCTGAGACTCTGGAATCGGTCTTTTCTGGAACTGATCTTTTCTGGGATGGGTTTTTGGTTCCCTTGTGCTGTTCATCCAAAGGAATTCCTGACCCCTCTCCCTCTCCCTGCTCCTCTTCCCAAACTCAGTCCAGCCCTGAACCAGTTTTAGGATTTGCAGCCTTGAAGATGGGCTTTAAGGTCCTTCCCAAGAGTTAAGAACTAAAAACCACTGAAGAAAGAGTGGTTTTTAGTTCTTAACTCTAAGAGTGTAGAGTTCTTAAGAGTTCTTAAGAGTTCTTAGAGTTCTTCAGCTGAGTGAAACCCCAGCTCTGTGGGGCCGCAGCTCCAGCAAATTCCCTCAGTTCGGGGGGTGAATTCCCAGTGCCCGCCCCCAAATTCCCATTCCCAGCATTCCCAGGGGTTTTATCAGAGCCAAACACTGAAAAAACCCCACAGAAACCCCACTCCCCTCAAGCTACCCGCGGTGTCCACACCACCCCGCAGCCGCTCCTTCCCTGTTCCCTGTTTTTCCAGGGACGAGCATGATGGTGGAGGACTCGGGGACGAGGCCGGGGCCACACGCCGTGGTCATCACCACCAACTCCCTGCTGATGGTGGCCCTGATCAGCTCCCTGGAGCTCTGACCGCGCCCCGGACACGGCTCCGGACACGCTTCCTCCCGATCCCGCGGGAACAACGCAACGTTTGGCAAATCCCGCTTTGGATCGGGGCAGCACCGCGGGGAGAGGATCTGACCTCGTGGTTGGAAGGGAGGAAGAAATAAAAATCAGCTTTTTTTTGTTGTTTTTTTTTTGGTTTGGAGGAACAAAAGCTTTCGTATGAGACGTGGGTCTTTAACCAATTTAAAAGTTTTTTAAGGAAAACAAGGAAAACGAAGAATTCTCTGGAAATTCTGCAGCCAACCGCCCCCTCCCCCCACCGTATCCATAGGTTTTTCTGCCTTATCAAGCCATGTATGAGATAACCAGACTGCGAAATCTGACTTCTTTTTTAACTCTGTACAGTGAATTCCGGGGAGGGGACGGGGACCGAGGAGTTCAGGGAGCAGCAGCACGTTCCACACCCATCCCACCACAGCCAGCTCGGAGCGTTTCTGGGACAGGATCGATCCTTTTCCCCACAAAAAAAAAAGAGCCAAATCCTGCAGGAACCAGCCCAAGGAGACAAAGCCGCGGGAGGATCGAGCTCTGCCCCAGCCTGAGAAGGTTTTTTTACACCTCTGGTGTTCACTCGCAGCCCCAGCCTGGCGCTCGTCTCAGCGGTGAGGTGCAAATTCCGTGTTTTCCCGTATCCCGCGTGCTTTTGGGGTGGATTTGTCGTCCTGTTTGCCTCCTTCCTTTCCGTTTGGGGAGAAGGGGAAAGGGAAAAGGGGATGCTTTTCCAGAATCCCGAATTTGGGCAGCTCTGCCTAGAAATGGAGGTGTCCATAAATCCAATTCCAGAGGGGCTTAGAGAAGGAATTTTTAAAAAATGACAAAAACTGGGGACTCCAGGAAGCCACCGCTGGGATGATGAGGAAAATTTGGACTCGGATTCACCTCCCTGCACTGAGAATTCATCCAGCCAAAATTCCAGGCTCAGATTGGGGCTGCAGAGGCTGAGATCCAGCCGGGAAGCGGCTCTGGATCCGGACATCCCAAGGAAGCAGCGGGATGCTGAGGAGCCCCCCTGCACTCCAGAGGCTGGGAAAAGCAGGAATGCTGAGCTGCCACTCACAGGACTGGCTGGGAATCGATGTTGGGATTGGAATCTGTGTCTCCCAGTAAAGCAGTTGACCAAAGTTAACGAGAATCGATTGATGTTGCTGCCGGTTCCATCCCGAGGGTGCTTTTAGGGAGTTTTCCCTGCCCGTAATTCCTCAATCCCACAGAAAGCAGTGCCAGCCCAGGCAGTCCCAATCCCAGAATTTCCTGGCTGCGCCCTGACGTGCAGTTTTCCCACTAAACGCCAATTCCTCACCCTTTTTAGCCCAGGTGGTGGCAGGGAAATCCCTCTCCAGACAGGGCAGCTTGGGTTTTGTTAAGCCCATTTTTGGGCAGTCCCTTCTGCCATTCCATTGATCCGGGCTTGGGAGAGCCACGGAGAAGGATCTGCCCCAGCAAATCCGGCATTTGGACCTCGGGAAACGACAAAAATCCGCATTTAGAGCCCAGCGGAGGAAAAGGCTTGGAATCCTCCTTAAAACCACTTGGAGCTTCCTAAAATGCAGCTCAGGGGTTAAAGGTGTGCAGAGGCAGGGAGAGAATGGGAATTGATGGGATTGGAGGGGAGGATGGGGAGAGGGACGGGAGGAAGGATGGAGAGAGGGAAGGGAGGAAGGATGGAGAGAGGGAAGGGAGGAAGGATGGAGAGGAGGAAGGATGGAGAGAAGGAAGGATGGAGAGAGGGAAGGATGAAGGGAGGGAGGGATGGAGTGAAGGAGGGGAAGGATGGAGAGAGGGAAGGAGCCCCACCCAGCCCCAGCCCCAGCCCCAGCCCCAGCCCCTGGCAATCCCAAAGGTCCCGGAGCTCTGGGATCAGCTGTGCTGGGGCAGCTCCTGCCCTGTCCCTGGGAGCTGCAGGGACAGCCCTGGTCACTCTGCAAGGACAGCCCTGGTCACTCCACAGGGACACCACTGGTCACTCTGCAAGGACAGCCCTGGTCACCCTGCAGGGACACCCCTGGTTTAGTGGGTTTCTCTCCTGGAGAGGAAAACCAGCAGCGAGAGGGAAAGGTGGGAACAGGAATTCTATCCCAGAGGATCAGGGAATGGGATAACAGCTCCATGAGCAGAGGATGGAGTCAGAAAGCCCCAAAACCAGTTTATGGGGTTTTTTTGGCTGCCATCCCATGGGTTACACCGACATTACTCAGCTGAGAGGAGCCTGAGGAGCTCCCAGGGATTTATCCACAATCCCTGTGCTCCCAGCTCCTCCTGGATCTGCCTGGAGCAGCCCTGGAAGCTCCCGATCGCTTCCTAAAGCTCGAGACCACGGAAATTCCTCCAGCTGGGAACGGGGAGCACACAGAGTTCCCAGAGAGTCTGGCGTTTCCATGGAGTCCAGGGTTTCCATGGAACCTGTGCCATCCTCGCCTCCAGGTGACAGTGAAAAATCAGGAAAAAGAAGTTCAGGCACCAATCCAGAGCAAAAAGAGACACTTTTCCCCCCAAATTCCTGCCGTTTCTGGTGGGAATTCAGGGGCAGTGATTAAGAAAAGATGATTTTGCAGGGAGAGATGGAAAAAAGGAAGGATGGGAATGCTCTTCCAAGGGTTTTTGCTTCAGCACTGAGCTCCAACCTCTGCTATTCCTTTTCCTGCCTTCTCCCTTCCTTCCCCTCAGCCTGTCACGATAAACATCCCCCAGTCCTTAACATCCCTTCAAAAATCAAAGAACACCCCCCCAAAAAATCCCATTAAAGGCCCCTTCTGACAGCTGGACCCCAGTGGCCATCCCAGCCCTCGGTCTTCAAATAAAAATTCCAATTACGGATTCATTTTCCCTGCTCCGGGCACCTGGCTCCCCTCAGAAATTAAAAACCCCACAATCCAAAGATGAAGGAGATTTTTTGGCTCCCGCTCTGACCTCCCCAGCAGAGCAGGGAGAGCGGGATTGTGCCGGAGCTTTCATCCCGCTGGATTTGGGAATCCCAGCTGGGCCCAAGATGCTGAAATTTCCATGACAAAGAGCGGAGAGGGTCCTGCAGATGGGGCAGCTCTGGACCATTAACTCCCAGCCCGCTGTGATGGGTCATTCCCAATTTTTTCCATGTTCAGGGGGCAAAAAAAAAAAAAAACAACCCCAAAACCCCTCTGGAAATCAGCTCTGGAAAGTGCCTGGTTTGGTTTTCATTCAAATAAATAAAAACCAATTTTTCCGTTGGTTTTCATTCAAATAAATAAAATGATCTCCCTCCGCTCCCAGCTTTTTGCAATATTGAAGCGTTTTTGTGTCGTTCTGCTGAAAGGAAAAACTCGGGAATGCTGCAGTTTTTAACGCTGGAGCTGCGCTGTTGTTTTCCCGGGATTTGGGTGCCCGTGGAGCTCACAGGGAAAAAGGGATCAAACAGCAAATATGGAAGAAAAGAGGGAAAAAAAGGTGTTTAATAGGTCCCTCCATGGATTCTACTCCCTGCAGAGCTCCTGGCTTATCCTCATCAACCACCAGGAAAAATGAAAGATCCCAATCCCAACGAGCTGCTCCCGTAAGGGTTTTAGGGATGAGCTCAGCTCTGAGTCAGGATCAAACACCCCCAGCTCTCATCTGCTGCTTCCTGGTGCTCCCTGCTCTGCGCCACGCAGGAATATCCCGGGAAATGCTTTTTCCAGGATGTCATGGAAGGGAATAAACTTCCAGAGGGAAGTGGGGCATCCCTTGTCCCCAGAGCTGGGAGCAGGCCTTGGATCGGAGGGAAACGACACCAGCTCAAAAATTACCTCATTCCTCTCACCCCCTGACTGGGGCAGTTCCATCCCCTAGAATGCTTGGAAAGGCAGGAGAAATTTAAGGAAATTTGAGGAAATTTGACAGGAATAAGGATGGGAAGTTACTGGTTAAATTTAAAAAAAACCCAAACACCTCAAGGTAAAACAAAGAGGAGCTGGGAGCTGTTTGCTGTGGCTCAGGGTGCTCCAAATCCCGCCTGGATCATTCCAGAATTCCACTGGACGCACCTGCTGGAAATCCAGCTCGGGTTCTCCAGCCCTGTCCTGATTTTCCAGGCTCCAAAGCGGCTGAAAATATTCAGTTACAAACTGTGTCAGATGAAAATAAATTATAAATATCACCTAAAATAGTTACGGGATCCACGGAATGTCCCGAGCTGGAAGGGAAGGATCATCAGGATCCAACTGTGGGTGACCCCAAGAATCCCACTCCGAATTCCTGATCCTAATAAAGAGCCAAAGCCAGGGAATTGCATCAAACTCCGTTCATTTCTCCGCTGCCCTTTTCCCACAAATCTGGCCCAAGCAGCAGAGCCCAAGGCTGAGCAGGATCCCCATGATCACTCCGCTCCCGATTCCCAGCACCACTTCGTAAAACCACTGCTTCTCCCAAAACTTCCGGTGCTGCAGCTCCCGCTCTCCGGGGCCGGTGGCGTTTCCCGGTTCCTCCCCGTTGGCCGCCAGCTGCTGCTCCCGGGTCAGGGATTTCTGGAAGTCGAGCTCCACCAGATCCTGCGGGATCACCCTGAGGCCGAAGTAGATCCTCTTGACGAGCTGGAAGGAGCTCAGCGCCTGCACGTCGCAGCGATAGGTCCCGGAATGCGATTCCAGAGCCGGGGAAAAGCTCAGGGAAGGGCTGGGGTTGCGGAAGGGATGGAACAGGAGGTCGTTGGTGGTGATGAGCCCCCGGGCGAACCTCCAGGTGTAGCCAAAATCCTGTCCCTCGAGGCTGGCGGCGTCCGGGGAGAGGCAGCTGAGCTGGACGGGTTTTCCCTCGGGAACGCTGAGGTGCCGGAGGCCGCAGATCCAATCGCTGCGGCAGCGGGAGCGCACCAGGGAGCAATTCCGGCGCTCCCCGGCCGCGCTGACCTCGCAGAGCCGCTCCTCCTTCACGCCCAGCCCGCAGGAGACGCTGCAGGGCGTGGAGTTCACCACGATCCGGGCCTTCAGCCCCAGCGGGATGGGCTCCGATCCCGAGGGAAGCGCCGCTGGAACGCACAGCAGGGCGCACAGCAGGACGGCCAGGACGGGGCCGTGCTCCATCTCCAGGTGTTCTTCGGGTTCAGCACTCAAACCGCCCCGAAATCATTCCAGGAATCTGCCGGGTTCTTCGGAATGTCGCTGACATCCCACCTGACCTAATCCTTCCACCAGGGAAAATCCTCCCGGATGTGGAGCTGGAGGCACAGCTAAAAAAAGACAGGGCAGCGCATTACTGGATCCAGCAGGGCGGGAATTCCAGGAATTCCACCAGGACAGCGGGATGTTCTGATCCATTGGATCCAATCCAACTCTGCCCGCATTCCATCAGTTTTGGGTCTATGTGGCAATTTTAAGAGATGAAGTTCTCCCCTCTCTGTAGGAATCCCCACATGATTTTGGGTGGATTTCTGCTGGAAAAGCAGCAGCTCCAGCTGAATTTTCCCACCAAACTCCAAACGGACAGCAGGGATCGCTGCTGGAATCTCCCAAATAACGCTGTGGAGCGTAAGGAAACCCCAAAATCCCGGTTCCTTATGGAGGCCCTGCCCAGTCCCGACTGATACAAACACATCCCAGAGCCTGAAGCACTGCCCAGATCCAACCCCAACATTCCAACCTCTACTCGGGCTGATCCATGGGAATCCGGGCCGGTCTGAGCTGCTTTGGCTCCGGCCACTCCGTGTCCACACCAGGCCCTGGAGCCGTTCCCATGGGAGCAGCTCTGACATCACAGCCAGGGCACAACGGCCCCCAACATTCCAAGGAAGAACCCTCAGGGAAAGCTGAGCAAATCCATGGAGCTGAGGGCTCTGGAAGCTCCGGGTGAGGCTCTGGATGCCATTCCCAGCCTTGGAAGGAGCCCCGGGAGCTGGGAGAGCTCCCACAGCCCCCAGTCCCGAGGGATCCGACCCCAAACCTCCACTGATGGATCTGCAGGGACCATTCCCACGCTGCCATCCCAGGAAAACACTCGGAGAGGAGATTCCAGAGGGATCCACACGGTGCTCAAGCATCCCAAAAAAATAATGCACTGCTCGCGTGTTCTTCCCTGGAAAATCCAGGTTTTTTTATGGAGGAATCCCCCATCCATAATTCTATGGAGCTATGGAACCACATTCTCCATAGTTTTTGGCCACAATTTTATGGAAAAGGCATCCCATAATCAGAGTCTCCTGATCAGCAGCTCTGGATTCCCACAGGGATTTGGTTTTCCAAGTTCTTCCGCACATAAGGAACATCCTTAATTCCTTAAATTAAACTGAAGAATTCCCAAAGCTCCAGGAGGGGGATTTTCCACCTTCAATCCCCCCTGGAGCTCCGTGTTCAGCTCCCCTTTCCCAGTCTGGCTCCGAGTGCACTCAGGGATCTGGGAATTCCAGACTGGTCCGGGTGGGAAGGGACCTTCGGTCCCATCCAGTGCCTTCCCCTATCCCAGCTTGCTCCAAACCCCATCCAGCCCGGCCTTGGGCGCAGCCATGGATTCTCTGGGAATTCCATTCCCTGAGTAAAGCTGCCATGGATTCTCTGGGAATTCCATTCCCTGAGTAAAGCTGCCATGGATTCTCTGGGAATTCCGTTCCCTGAGTAAATCTCTGAGCACTCGGGGTTCGGTTTTACTCCAGATTTACTCCTTCTCTTCAATAAAACCAACCAGATTCCCTCTGGAAACCCCAAGCTCAGCATGCTTGGAAGATTCCCGAATCCCAGCAGGATATAAACCCCAACATTTCCATGGAGAAGCCAAGATTTACCCCTGGATTTTAGGAAAAGGGAGGTACCTCTTTATTTACAAACACAAAACCACCACCACTGCTGGGCACTGCAGGAGCTGAGCTGGGACTGTACAAAACTACGGGAAAGGAAATAAATGTGGGAATAACCGGGAAGGCAAATAAAAATGGGAATAACCAGGAAAGAAAATAAAAATGGGAACAAATCAGGAAATAAAATAAAGGTGGGAAAAAACCAGGAAATAAAATAAAAATGGGAACAAATCAGGAAATAAAATAAAGGTGGGAAAAAAACAGGAAATAAAATAAGGATGGGAATAAAGCAGGAAAGAAAATAAAAATGGGGAAAAAAACAGGAAATAAAATAAGGATGGGAATAAAGCAGGAAAGAAAATAAGGATGGGAATAAACCGGGGAATGAAATAAAAATGGGAATAACCAGGGAATAAAATAAGGATGGGAATAAACCGGGGAATAAAATAAGGATGGGAAAAAAATCAGGAAATAAAATAAGGATGGGAATAACCAGGATATAAAATAAGGATGGGAATAAAGCAGGAAAGAAAATAAGGATGGGAATAAACCGGGGAATAAAATAAGGATGGGAAAAAAATCAGGAAATAAAATAAAGACGGGAATAACCAGGGAATAAAATAAGGATGGGAATAAACTGGGGAATAAAATAAAAATGGGGAAGAAAATCAGGAAAAAATTAAAGACGGGAATAACCAGGGAATAAAATAAGGATGGGAATAAACTGGGGAATAAAATAAAAATGGGGAAGAAAATCAGGAAAAAATTAAAGACGGGAATAACCAGGGAATAAAATAAGGACGGAAACAAACCAGGAAAGAAAATAAGGATGGGAATAAACCGGGGAATAAAATAAGAGCTGGAAGAGAACAAATCCAGGGAATTTACACTGTACAGAGGGAAAACTGAGTTTGGGGTGAATGAAACGCTTGAACCCAACCTGCAGAACCGTGGCCTGTGCACTTTTAAATCTGGGGGGGGTCAGGCACAGCAGCCGGGGTGGGTCTGACGGGACAGAGTCACCCCACAAGCAGAAAAAAACCCCAAAAAAAACCCTAATTTTACACTCGCGGTCATAAATGTCATGAAATGAACCCGATGTCCCCCCAAAGCTGGAAACGAAAAGATCCGAGTTCTGAAAAATGTCAAAACCTCTGATTGCCGAATGTTTTCTCTCATTTTTCTGTCTCGGGCAGCTCCCGCGCGGTTGCGGCCGCAAAGTCGCCACTTTATGATCCCCTCCTGCTTTTAACCCCTGCAGGACACGCGGGAAATTGAAACACCTCGCGATGATCCCGATAATTCCACCTGGGGGAACACCCAGAGCAACGAAACTCCGAAGTCTGGGGGAAAAAAAGGGGATTTAGGAATGAAATTTCCTTTTACGGGGATGTCGGTGTGGGATAAGAGGTGCCAGGCTGCAGGTACTGGGCAGGGAAAGCGCCGTTCCCATTCCTACAGGGAAATCCTGAAGGAATAAAAGGTTGGGAACGAGCTGTCAGCTTCCATTTTTAACCCGGAAGTGGGAAAACCAGAAACCCTTTGGAAAAGTCCTGTTTCAGTTCAGAGAAGAAAACTGGTTTTAATTTATCTCCCAGTGAAGGAGGAGCCCAGATATTCCTGGAGGAGCATCTCCCAGGGAAGAGACGGAACAAAACCACTGGAAGGGCAGGAGGGAGCTCCAGCAGAGCTTTGGGAATCACAGGCTGGGGAAAAAAAAAACACTGGAAAATGAGTTTTTTATCTAAACTTGCTCCTTCTCCCACCGGCAGAGCGGGAAAAATAAACACCAAAGCAAGGCGGATTCCAGAGGGGGCCTCAGCTCCTCACATCCCACTGGAAATTCCTCAGAATCTGGCCTGGGATCAGCAGCTCTGCCCTGACCCTGTCACCCAGCAGGGAGCCCGGAGCTTCCCGGGAAAAGCTGGGCAGGAATGGGAGCAGCCGCAGCTCAGCGAGATGGCAATTCCCAGCTGGAAAAGGGGAGTTTGCGGGATACAGTCAGGAATAAAAAATACACACTTTGGGATGTTCTTCCATCCGGGAATGATGAGAGGTTTTAGGAGATAAAAGGTGGAGAGGCTCTGGAGCGGCAGGGAAGGGGCCCAGGTCGCTTTGGGACAGGGATTTGTCCCCACAAATCCCACCGGAGCTCGGTCCGAGCCTTCTCCTTGCCAAGGGCCACCGATCCACGGAGAGGCAGCCGGAGGGCCGGAGGCTGCTCCCTCTTCCAGAGTCATTCCTGCCCCAAGTCACTCCCTGGATCCATGGGATCAAGTCTGTGCTGTGCCAGTCCTCCCGGACCGAGCGTTCCAGCGTTTCCACACTGGGGTGCCAAGAGAGGAAAGAGGACAGGGAATAGAGGAGAGGAGTCTTCATAGCAACTCTGAGATTGCACCACCTGCTAAAGAGACCAGAGACGGGAAAAGTGAGTGACCAGCCCCATCCCGAGGCTCCCAGAAACCAGAGAGCCCCAAACGGGGCAGGAAAAAAAAACAGGAAAAGGCAAGATTTTGTGGCTGAAGTGCGAAATTTCAGCACCAAGAGACTGCCCATTGACAGCTCTGGGATTTATTTGGGATTCTGGGAGCGCAGCACGGCTCAGAAATTCTTTATTCCCAGACTTACCTGGTGCCAAATCATTCATAATCCCCAAAAATCTCACAGGGGAAAAAAAAAGGAAATCAAGTTTCACCTCAATTTGGGTGAAACCAGAGCAGAGGATTTTATTTCAAACTATAAAATGATGGAACTGCTCGGGTTGTTTAGGCTCAAAGCTGAGTTTAACAGCAAAATCCGAGTTTAACATTTGCTGCCAGCTCAGAGAGTTGCTCCTAGGCCCGGCCACGCAGCTCCCGCACGGACATCCCAAAGGTTTTCCAGGGAAAACCCTCCCTGTGCAGCTGTTTCAGCCCCGGATTAGTTCCTGCAGGAAGCCCCGAAAGCTGGGGCAGAATTCCTGCTCCATGCAGCACGGATGGGGAAGGGAGGCTGGATCCAGCCACGGGAATTCGGAATGTGCTGGAACCCCAAGGAAAAGCTGGAGGCCCAAAATGGGAATTTTAGGTACAAGGCGTAAAGAGAGCAAAGGACGGAGAGAATCCCATGGATTTCTGTGGGATTGGGAAGAGCCAAGGGATGGGTTCTCTCCCTGTGCATCGTGGCTCCTACAGAGATTCCAGCACTGGGATCCACTGGGAATCTGCTGGATCCTCTCAGGTCAGGGCTGCAGGAGGTCAGGAATCCATCCCAATACGGATTTTCATGGAATGCCACGGTTTGGGCGGGAAGGGACCTTAAAGCTCATCCCATTCCATGGGCAGGGACACCTCCCATGATCCCAGGTGGCTCCAAGCTCAATCCTCGGACACTTCCAGGGATCCAGGGGCAGCCAGAGCTCCTCTGGGAACTCCTCACCATCCCAGGCAGGGATTTCTCCCTATTTCCCTTCATCCCAAACCTGCATGGAAAACACCTCAAAGCCAGCACAGGCAGCAAAGACTAAAAGCAGATTTTAGGGAGCTCTGCCACCTCCAGCTGATGGGAAAACGGAGTGGAATTTGGGTTTTTTGAGGAAAACAAATTCCCAGCTTGCTGTGGTGGCTCAGGAATCCCATCCCAGCCCTACAGCAGGGAAATCAATCCCGGTGTTTCCTGTTGCTGGGTTGGAACAGCACCAACAGCAAATCCAGCCCCAAATCCCCCCAGACGGGGCTGGGCAAGGAGGGGTGGAAGCAGAAAATCCAGGGAAGGAGCTTGGCTGCTCTGCTGCTGCCTTTGGAGCACTCCAGAGGGACTGGGAACGGGATTTCCCAGCGAGGAAGTGAGGCCAAGCTCCACAGAAAACAAGGAATTAGGGACAGCAGCTGGTGCCAAAGTTACAGTCAGCACCCCCTGACAGAGCTGCGCGAAAATTAAATGTCAATTGAATGCTAATTAAATGTTAATTAATTATTAATTAAATATTAGAGCACTTTTCTAAAAGCACACCCGGCTCATCCAGCCCCTCGAACACGGAAAATCCGAGGATCCAGCATTGTTTGGAAGCCAAGGATTGAAATTCTCCTTGGAAATGGCAACGTTCAGGTTCCAGGGCCGTGATCCTGCCTCGTTTCTGTTGTTAATTACACTGTCGTGTTAATTAGCAGTGATCAAAGCCACAATTAACAGGGCTGCTGATGCAATGAATGATCTCCGAACCAGCCCTGTCCATCCAGCAGCGACACCTGAGGATCCAGGTGATCCCAGCCATCCTTGAAAACACCCGGAAGTCTCGGAAAATCGCCCCAAAAAAATCCCCCACGAGGCAAATCCCACCCCAGCACCTCCCAAACCCCACCCAAGGATGCTCCTTGGCTGTTCCGTTCCTGGATTTTTCCAGGTGGAAAGGCGCCCAGAGAACATCCCCCCAGGTTTTTCCATAAAATAATCCCAAATCCCTGCAAAACAACAACGATCAGGACAAGCGACACCGAGGAGCTGAGCAGGAGGGACGAGGAGCAGGGTGGGCAGCAGTGAGGGGAGGGAAAGAGGGAATCAATCACTCCTGGAAAGCCTAAAATCCACGGCAGCAGCTGCTGAGCTCAAGGAAATGCAAAATTGGATCCATCAAATCCATCTTTGGAGCTGTTTTGTATCCCAACCCCAAGTTCTGGATTAAAATCTTAAATTAAAAAGAAATCATCGCTGCGGCCAAACTGCGCTCTCTGTGCTGGGCTGGGAGGAGCTTTTCCCAAAAAAAGGAGGAAAACTGGATAATGGGAAATGTTGGAGGCTCAGGCTGGGAGCCAGCAGAGGTGACTGCAACTGTCCTGCTCTGGAACACAGCAAAATATGGCCAAAAAAAGGGGGAAAATCCAAATTTCTCCTGGTTTACGGCAGCTGTGAAGGAGGAAAATCCCAAATTTCTCCTGGTTTGTGGCCACTGGAATTTCAACGAGGCTGCAGCACAGCTGGGAATGGGAAATCCAGCTGCTGGGTTTTATCCCAGGGTTTGCTTCCCAACAAATCAGGATTGATGCTCCTTTTTTCCCGGGTTCTGCGTCCCTCTGCCCGCTAAGGATGGCCCAAAATAACTGCAGAATCCTTCAATATTCCCATTTCCCCCCAAAAATCAACCCCAATCCAGGTATTTTAGGATTTCTGCAGGAGCTGAGGGAAGGAATTAACGGGACTCAGCGAGTTTTGTTCAGGAACAGCTCTCAGCAACCCCCACGCCAACAGATTTCCCTCCGATTTTCAACGTGAAAACCCCAGATTTTCCTTAAAAACCCGATTTTGCCTCTCCTTGCCAGCAGCTGAGCAGGGAGGGAGGATTTTTGGGAAGCTACAGAGGCCTCTAAGGAGTCAGGCGAGCACGAAGCAAAGGCCACCAAGCAGGGACGGTGACAGCGGTTCCTTACCTGGCAAGGGCTGGCCCAGCTCCGCCTGCACTTTGCCCTTGGCTGCTCCTTCCAGAGGTAAAGAACCTCTGTCCCCTTTGTAGAGTTTCGGCTTAAATGGAGAATCTTTGTCTTTACCTTTTGATCCTTTAGGCCTGCCTGCTTGCTTCTTCTTGGATTTACCATCTCCCTTCACCCCCAGCAGCGGATGGACTTCTGTGAGAGGGGGGGAAAAAAAAACCGGGAATTCGGGGGTGAGTTTATCCTGCAGAACGGGCGGGCGGTGAAATTCTTGGGGGGGGGGTTACGGGTTAAAATGGGTCAGTGATGGGATTCCGGGTGAGTTATCCCGCAAAATGGGTGAATAATGATGGAATTCTGGGTGGGTTATTCCTTAGAATGTGTCAATAATGGGATTCTGGGTGAGTTAGCAGGGGAAAATGGGAATTCCAGGTGAGTTATCCCTAAAATGGGTGAATAGTGAAATCCCCGGTGAGTTATCCTGCAAAATGTGTGAATAACCGTAAAATGTTGGGTAAGTTAGCCCTTAAAATGTGTGAATAATGGAATGCTGGGTGAGTTATTCCTTAAAATGTGTCAATAATGGAATTCTGGGTGAGTTAGTGGGGTAAAATGGGAATTCCGGGTGAGTTATCCCTAAAATGTGTGAATAGTAATGAAATTCTGGGTGAGTTAGCAGGGAGAAATGGGAATTCCAGGTGAGTTATCCCACAAAATGGGTGAATATAAAATTCTGGGTGAGTTATTCCCTAAAATGTGTGAAAAATGATAAAATTCTGGGTGAGTTAGTGGGGAAAAATGGGAATTCCGGGTGACTTTATCCCTTAAAATGTGTGAATAATGGAATTCTGGGTCCTAAAGGGATCCCAGAGAGGGGTTTGGGATAAGGGATGAATGGCAGGATAAAGGGAATGGGTTCCCACTGCCAGATGGGATTTTGGGAAGGAGTTCTTCCCTGGGAGGTTCCCAGAGAAGCCGTGGCTGCCCCATCCCCAAGGCTGGACAGGGTTTGGAACAAACTGGGACTGGGGAAGGTGCCCTGCAGGGCAGGGGTGGGAATGGGATAATCCCTAAGATCTTCCCACCCCAAACCCTTCCACGATTTCATAAAAAACCCCAATTTCAGCATTCCTTCCTCATTCCCAGCTCGCAAATTCCCAGGGAAGCCGTGGCTGCCTCATCCCTGGGAGCGTCCCAGGCCAGGCTGGAGCACCCCGGGATCGTGAAAGGTGTGGGACTGGAAGATGTTTAAGGTCTTCCCCCCCAAAACCCCTCCACAATCCTATAAAAAACCCCAATTTCAGCATTCCTTCCTCATTCCCAGCTCGCAAATTCCCAGGGAAGCCGTGGCTGCCTCATCCCTGGGAGCGTCCCAGGCCAGGCTGGAGCACCCTGGAAGGTGCGGGACTGGAAGACCCTTAAGGCCTTCCCACCCCAAACCCTTCCACAATCCTACAAAAAACCCCCAATTTCACAACTCCTCCCTCACTCCCATCTTTTAAACCACCCCCAAACCCGCGGCTTCCCCCTGAAATCCCGGGATTGGGATCCCTCCCCTGAGGCCCCGGGCGGAGCCGAATCCCGGCCCAGCTCCCACCCACCGTCGTTCGGGACTCCCTGGAGCTCGATGTTGGTGGTTTTGGGTTTTTTCTTGGGGGCCTGGGGCCCGTCGGAGGAGCTCGGCCGCTTCTTGTCGGAGGCCAGCCCCTCGTCCGTCAGGGAGCCCTGCACCGCGTCCGGAGGGGGCCCGTAGGGATTCTCCTCGGGATCCTCCACCTCCGGAGCGATGGGAAGGTACAGCAGCGCCCGGGAGTCCTCCAGCTCCTCGTCGCTGAGGGGGGAGAGGAACGTGAGGGGGAACTTGTTTGGAAAGAGGGTTTTATAGTTTGGGGGGGGGCATGGAGGGGGGTTATGAAGGGGATTTTGGGTTTTGTGAAGGGGATTTTGGGTTTTGTGAAGGGAACTTTGGGTTTTGTGAAGGGGATTTTGGGTTTTGTGAAGGGAACTTTGGGTTTTGTGAAGGGGATTTTG
>VZTI01002443.1:9928-23734 GCA_013397865.1 Struthidea cinerea | reverse complement strand
AAATAAAATAAAATAAAATAAAATAAAATAAAATAAACCAAACCAACCCAACCCAACGCTCAGCGGTGCCCGTTGCAGGGAAGGTTTGGGGCTCCGGGCGAGGCCGGGGCTGCTCTCCCCATTCCCGAATCCCGCAGCCAGGGCTGGGAGCAGAGCTCGGCCCCGCTCTGGATCCCGGAATCCTCCCACGAACGCCAATTCCGTCCTTCCCGTGCTCTGCCCGGATCCAGGGACGGAGAGCGGCCGGGGAATCCCCCCCACAACTCCAGGCAGGCAGAGGAGATAAATTCGGGAAACCCTGGAGATTCCCTGGAGATTCCCTGGAGATTCCCTGGAGATTCCCACCTTCCACGCGCCGAAATCCCCCCAAAAACCCCGCCCGGGACTCGGGGCAGCTGCAGGAGCGGCTCTGGAATTGCAGACTCCGAGGTTCCAGGTTTATTCCGACACTTTTTATTTACACCAACGGCCCCCGGCCGCTCCAAGGGCCTCCAGGCTGGACTCTCCCGGCTTTCCAGAGGTTTTTCCAGAGGTTTTCCCCCCTCCCAGGCCCGGGGTTAATGCTGTTAGCGGTGCCCGAGGGGGTCCCGGGGCAGGGAAACGGGGATGGGGCTTGGGAAAAGCGGGGAATTCTTGGCACGAGCAGCTGGATGGGAACGGGACAGGCGGGAATGGCAGAGGGGGATGGATCCACAAAAACCACCCCGGGAATGCCAGGAAAGGCTGGATCCATAAAAACCACCCCGGGAATGCCAGAGGGGGGGGGATGGATCCATAAAAACCACCCCGGGAATGCCAGGGGGGGGGATGGATCCATAAAAACCACCCCTGGAATGCCAGGAGAGGTTGGATCCCTAAAAAAAACCACGCTGGGAATGCCAACACAAGGATTGGATCCATAAAACCCCCTCTGGGAATGCCAGGAGAGGTTGGAGCCATCCAAATCCACGCTGGGAATGCCAGCACAGGGGCTGGATCCATAAAAACCCCTCTGGGAATGCCAGGAGAAGCTGGATCCATAAAAAAAAACCCAACACAAGGATTGGATCCATCCAAATCCACCCTGGAATGGCAGAACAGAGAATGGATCCACACCAATCCACTCTGGGAATGCCAGGGGAGGCCGGATCCCTAAAAAAAACCATGCTGGGAATGCCAGCCCAGGGATTGGATCCATAAAAACCAGTCTGGGAATGGCAGGAGAGGCCGGATCCATCCCAATCCCGCCGGGAACACCGGCACGTCCCGCACGGGAGCAGGGAAGGAGCAGAAAAAAGCCGTTTTTGGGGGTTTTTTCCTCCATAAAAAGCTCCCGAATCCATTTATTGCACAACGAAAGGAAAAGATTCCCACAAAACCAACGCTGCAGCTGCTGCATCCCTGTCCCCCGGCCCCAGCTGGAATTTCAAGCCAAGGAATTCCAGTTCCTGTGCTGCTTTCCCGGGAATTCCAGGCCCTGCCCATCCCCCCTGGGGATTCCAGGGAGAATTCCCAACTCCCCGGAGTCACCACCAACCCAATTCCAGCCCCAAAAAACGCAGGAGGCAAACTGGGATCTCCGGGAATTTGGGGAAGACAAACCTCGCCCAGGATCCCCCTCCTCCCCTATTCCCGGTGTTTTTAAATTCTTTCCAAGCGAATTCCAGCCCTGGAGCGGAGCTGAGGAGGAGGAGGAGGAGGAGGAAGGATCCTTCTTCCCTCCAACTCTCAAAAATAGCTGGGAAAAATCCTCATTTTTAAAAATATTCCTGTCCAGACTTGGCCCAATTTAAAACCGCCACGACCTTCCCATGGATTCCAAGCCCCAGATCCTGGATTTTAAAGGGAATCCTGGCACTTTTCCCAAGAGTTTTAAGGACTTTTTGCGCCGCCGCGAGGCGGAACCTGCGAGGAGCCGAGCGCGGAAGCGAGGGCGGGCTTCTCCAGCCGTTCCAAGAACCCTCGGGGAGCCGAAGGAGCGGGGAAAAGAGGAGGAGAAGGCGGGATTAGGGATCCGTAGCTTATCCAGGCGGGGCTTGGCAAAGCCCCGCAGCAAAAGACGGAAGCTTCGCTCCTGTCCGTGTAAACGTCGCCGGCGCTGCAGCAGCTCCTCGGAGCTTCCCGACGCTTCCTCATCCGAAAGTTTCGTGCCTTTTTCCCTCCTCTCCGAGCGCTCTGGGATTCGTGCCGCCGGCTGAGGGAGCGGGATCGTCGTCCCGGAGTTAAGGGGAAGGGATTTTATCCCCGTCCCCACGCGCGAGGCTCGGGGTGGGATTGGCCGAGCCCCCTCTCAGTCCGAAGGGTTTGGGTTTTCCGCACCTCGGCTGCACAATTCCATAGGGATACCGGGCTGGGATTGGGATGGAGCCCTCACCTTCCCCCCCCTCCCCGAGCCACCTCCGGCTGCTCCTCCCTGTCCCGCTCGGGGCCGGCACGGAGCCCCCGGCAGAGGCAGGGCCGGGATTCCACCTCCCCTCCGCAATTCCCGAATCCGGCCGCGCTTCCCGCTCAGGTGGAGTCATCCAAGCCTTTGTTGGGATGCTCGGAGCCGGCCCCGCAGAGCCTGTCCATGATTCCCTGGAGCATGGGCTGCACGATTCCCAGGAGAGGCCGTTGGGAAGAGTCCCCGTCCCAGCAGGCTTCCATCAGCTGCCAGCATTCCTCGTCAAACACCGGGAGACGCTCCGGACGGACCCCTGGAAAACACGCGGGGATCCATAAAATCCGCCCTGGGAACGCCAGGAGAGGCTGGAGCTGCACAAATCCACCCTGGGAATGCCAGAACAGGGGATGGATCCATAAAAAAATCACCCTGGGAATGCCAGGAGAGGCGGGATCCATTAAAAAAATCACCCTGGGAATGCCAGAACAGGGGATGGATCCATAAAAAAATCACGCTGGGAATGCCAGGAGAGGCTGGATCCATAAAAACCCACCCTGGAATGGCAGAACAGAGGTTGGATCCACACAAAATGCTCTGGGAATGCCAGGAGAGGTTGGATCCATAAAAAAAATCACTCTGGGAATGCCACGAGAGGTTGGATCTGTACAAATCCACCCTGGGAATGCCAGAACAGGGGATGGATCCACAAAAAAAAATCACCCTGGAATGGCAGAACAGAGGTTGGATCCATAAAAACCACTCTGGGAACGCCAGGAGAGGCTGGATCTCTACAAATGCACCCTGGAATGGCAGAACAGGGGATGGATCCATAAAAACCCACTCTGGGAACGCCAGGAGAGGCTGGATGTGCACAAATCCACCCTGGGAATGGCAGCAGGGAGGCTGGATCCATAAAATCCACCCGGAAACGCCGGAACAGGGGCTGCCATCAGGACTCCCAGAATCCAGGGAAAGCCCTGCCGGGAGCGGCCTCCAGAGGGGCTCTGCGGGGTTCGGAGCTCCTGGGAATGGGCCACATTCCAGAAACGCCGCCAAGGAATCGCTGGGGGCACTCATGGACGCTTCCAGAGGGTGGCCAAATCCATGGAATCACGGGCTGGAATGCTGGGATGGGTTGGGAGGGACCTCAAAACTCACCCCATTCCGCAGGCAGGGACACCTCCCACCATCCCAGGCTGCTCCAACCCGGCCCGGGACGCTCCCAGGGATGGGGCAGCCACGGATTCTCTGGGAATCCCATCCCAGCCCCTCCCCACGCTCCCAGGATGAATTTATTCCCAAAATCCCATCTAAATCTCCCCTTTTTCACTCCATCAGCTCTTGTCCTGCCGCTCCATTCCATATAAATAATTCCCCATCCCTCCTTTCCGAGCCCCGTCAGGCCCTGGAAGGGGCTCCGAGGTCTCCCTGGAATTTTCTCTTCCCTGGGCTGATCCCCCCCAGCTCTCCCAGCCAGGAATTCCGCTGGAATCTCCTCTTTGCGACTATTTGGGAGCAAAGTGAAACCCTTTTCCTGTCAGGATCCCGATCCCCCAGCCAGCCGCACATTCCAGAGCCTCTGGGAGCCAGCCCCACCCGGGATAATCCTTCCCGCGTGCCAAGGGGGGAATTCCCACAGACAGGAACTCCGGGCACAGAGGATCAAACATCCCAACAAAGCCGGGACAAATCCCGGCACTCCCCAAATCCAGGGAATCAGCAGGAGTTGGTATTTTGGGAGACTTTTTTCACCCCACACCCGGCTCTGCCCCATCCTCGGGCGTTTGGATGCGCAGATCCCGCAGCCTCCAAGAGCCAGGGGTCGAACATTCCAAAGGGGATCGTTCCCGCCTGCTCCGGGGGCCGATTTCCATCCCAAGGTTCTGCTGCTTCCCAGTTTGAGAGTGCTGAGCATTCCGGAAAAGGAGCTGATCCCAAAAACCTCTTTTACCCCGGGAATTTTGGTTCAACTTCCAGCAGAACTGGTGAAAGTCCCTCCAAAGAACGGCCTGGACCGAAACCCCCCCGGAGCATCCGGAGCAGGGCAGGGATCGTCCCCTGGCACGGGGCAGGGATTGGGGCTGGATTCCGTGTCCAGCTCTGGCTCCTCAGATCAGGGAGGACGTTTTGGGGCTGGAGCGAGGCCAGGGAAGGGGCTGGAGAATCCTGAGGGAGCTGGGAAAGGGGCTCAGCCTGGAGAAAAGGGGGATCAGGGGGAATTTCTGGCTCTGCACAACTCCCTGACAGGAGGGGGCAGCCGGGTGGGATTTGGGATCTTATCCCAGGGAACAGGGACAGGAGGAGAGGGAACGGCCTCAGGCTGGGCCAGGGGAGGCTCAGGTTGGGATTTCAGCAGGAATTTCCTCATGGAAAGGGTTGGAAGGGGCTGCCCAGGGAGGTTTGGAGGTGGCCAAGGAGTTCCTGGACGTAGCGCTCAGCGCTCGGTGCTGGGATCGGGCACAGCTCGGGCTCGATGATCCCAGAAACGTTTTCCAGCCTCAGGGATCCTGGGATTTTTCCCTTTCACCTCTCCATCGGCAGAACAAAACGGGATTTTCCCAGCACCTGAGGTGCCCCCAGAGCCCAGCCCAGCCCAGGTACCTCTCCTGACGTTGTTCCACAGGTGATCTTTGCTCGCACACCTCTCAAAGGCCTCGGGTAACCTCACGTGGCCCGAGCACAGGTACCAGAACAGGATCCCAAAGGCGTAAACATCCACGGAATTGTCATACTTCCCTGGGGGAAAAAAAAAACCCACGTGGGATCGGCGGGGAAGAATCACCGGGAGCTGGGCAGGCTGAGAAGGGATTCCAGTGCCCCGTTTTCCCAAATTTAACCCCGAATCTCACAGCAGGAAGGCAAAACTTGCGTGCGATAACACGGCAGGAGTCGGGATCAAGGTCAGGCTTTTCCAATTCCCAGGATTTATAGATTTAAGCTGTCCCAGGAATTCCCAAACCGGAGCTCGGGCGCATTCCAGAGTTAAACACCAACCCCGGCGAGGCTCAGCTCTGTCAGAGCCGAACACCAGCCTCTCATCCCAGAAATATCCCAGATATCCCCTAACTCCACACAAACACGGCTGCTCCACCTGATCCCAGCCTTCTCCAAGCAGGAGCAGCTCTGACAGACCAGAAGGATTTTGGAAAACGGGATCGGAACTTCCCCGTGGTTCTAAAACCCGGGAAAAAGCCACGGAGCAGCTGCCAGAATTCCCAGTGAATCCGAACTCGCTCCACAAGGCAGTGACAGCCCGGAAATTCCTCACAGGGAATCCTTCCTGGAGTATTTCCCTATGAAAGCCAAGGATTTCCGGCTTCCCCCCCGACCGATCATTTACATTTCTAATTGCAAGGGTGTTAATTACCTCGGCAGAGCTCATCAGCCCCATGTTCTCTGCCAAGAGCCACACCTAAAATGCAGGAAAACCCCGCAGCACTCAGGGAGAGCAGGGAATTCCCTGGGGTTAAAAGGGCTCCACAGGGAATTCTCTGGGGTTAAAAGGGCCCCAGGAGCAACCGAGGATGAATTCCGAGGAATTGCCCGCAGAATTCCAGGCAGAGCCGTGGATTCAGGGGGATCCTCACCTGTGAAGAGCTCGGGAGCCATGTGGATGGGGGTGCCCACGATGCTGCCGGACATCATCGCCTCGGGTTTGCAGAAGCCCAAATCGGTGATTTTGGCCCGATCCTTTTTGTCCAGCTGAGGGAAAAGGCAGAGCCGGGCAGGTGAGGAGCACGTTCCTCCCAGAAAACGTCGGGTTTTGGTATCGATTCGCCCCGGTTTGAACTCATTTTCTCGGATTTCCTGGCTGCTCTGCGGCATTTCCCTGGAGGCTTTTCCCCGGAGGCACAGCCGGGGCGTGGCTGGGATTTAAGGGCAGCAGGAACTGGAAATCCTACTCCTGGCTGAGGCTGCCTGCATCCCACAGGAGTCATTCCCTGCTCCCTTTGCCCCAGGCTTCCAGCCGGGAAAGGAGGCGGGGAAACCTCCGCGGGGCTGACACCAGCACAGCTCCACACGCGCCCCGCGTGGGCAAAGCCGTTCCTTGGCTCACAGCTGCTCTCATTCCTGCTAAAAAGGCTCCGGGATGAGGAAGGAGCAGGGATTTTGCTCACCAGGACGTTTTTGAGTTTGATGTCCCTGTGCACCAGCCCCTGGCTGTGCAGGTACCGGATCCCTTCCACCACGTCCAAGGCAATCTGCAACCGCGGCTCCAGCTCCAGCCCAGCCTGAGGAGGGGGGGAAACACAAATTCCATGCCTAAAAGTTAACTCTGGCCTGCTTTTCTTCATCGAAACACTGAAAACTAAACAATTCCAGCTTCGTTTTACAGATTCATCTGAATTTTTTTTTATCGTACAGAATTTTAGGGATTTTTTTTAATTTTTTTTTTTTTTTTTTAAATTAGAGAATCCCAAGTTCGGGTTGGAAGGGAGATTTAAAACTCCATGGGCAGGGACACTTCCCACCAAACCAGGGCGCTCCAAGCTCTGTCCAGGGATAAAATAAATATCAAATAGGAATTTAACAGCAGAATTTGGCACCTTCAGGCCCGTGTAGAGGTCCCTGTGCAGCCTTTCCATGATCAGCAGCACAGCAATGCTGGAGCCTCCCCCGTAGCCGTAATCGATCACGGACCCGTGGAGGTGCACGAGCCTCTCGTGGGACTGCAGGGACCTGCAGGAGGTTCAGAACAGAAAATTTGGGGTCATTTTTGTCCTTATCCCCCGCCCCAGGCCAAGAGAAGAAGCTCCAGAATCCCTGCAGGGACCTGCAGAAGGTTCAGCACAGAAATTTGGGGTCGTTTTTGGTCCCTGTCCCCCACCCAGGCCAAGGAAGAAGCCCCAAAGCCCCTGCAGGGACCTGCAGAAGGTTCAGCACAGAAATTTGGGGTCATTTTTGTCCTTATCCCCTGCCCCAGGCCAAGAGAAGAAGCTCCAGAATCCCTGCAGGGACCTGCAGAAGGTTCAGCACAGAAATTTGGGGTCGTTTTTGGTCCCTGTCGCCCACCCCAGGCCAAGAGAAGACGTGCCAGAGCTGCAGCTTCAGCACAACAGCAAAAATTCCCAGCACAATAAAAGTTCCCAGCCCAGCTCAGAGCACAACAATCTCAGCTGTCCGAGCCAATTAAACTCAAAAAAACCCCAAAAAAGCCTTTTTAAAGGTCAGGGCTCCCAACACCCCACTCTTCTCTGGGCTGTCCGTGCCTGCAGCCGGGCACCGCTGCCCTCGGCACCGCAGAGCCTTCCCGGGCTTTTTCGGGAGTTCACTCCCAAGGAATGGGAAAGGAGGGAGGATTCCCCACCAGGAATCGGGGCAGGAGAGCTTATCAGAGTCCGTAATTCCTGATTTATTCCGGATTTGGGCAGCGCAGGATCAGGCTGAGGCGGGAAGGAGCAGCTCTGCCCCTCCCAGCCCAGGCATCCTGCCGGGGGTTAGGGATGGCTGAGCATCCCAGGAGCTCAAATCCCGGATCCCAGAGCAAACCAGGGCCTGGACGCGGCGCTCGGAGCTCCGGGCTGGGTGATGGGGGCAGACATCAGCCCCAGGCCGAGGGCTTTTCCAGCCTGGACGATCCCGGGAAGTGAAGCAGATCCCTGCGGGATGGGGGAGCGCTCGGGGTCCCACCTCATGTAGTGGAACTCCAGCGCCAGGTCGTTCCAGTGCTTCTCATCCGGGGGGACGACGGATTTGAGGGCGCAGGGGAAGTGGCCCCCCCAGCTGTCACACAGGTACACCACCCCGTACTGGCCTCGGCCCAGCTCCCTGCCCAGCTTGGGCTTCCCTGCAAGGCACAAATCCCCGGAATCAGCCCCCAAATCCACGGTTTTTTCCCCCCAGGGAGCATCCCGGGCCGGCAGCAGCCAAGTCGGAGGTGCCAAGCGGAGCCTGGAATCTGGAGTGAAACCCAACCGGGCTCTCACTGCTGCCTGGGCAGGAGGGAGGGAGCAGGGAAAGCATTCCCGGCGGGATCCTCACCGTGCAGCAGCACATCCTGCAGGGATCTGCTCTCCAGGGAGAGCCGGGCCAGCCGAGGAGCGTGGTCCTTCCTCACCTTCAGCCACAGGTCCTCCGTCCTCTCCAGCCGGCCGGAGTGGCCGTCCTCCAGCTGCAAGGGACACCAGACACTCACCGGGAAGGTTCACGGACGCTTTACACATTTAAAACACGCACAGCTCGACTTTGGGGAGGCTCTGGGGGCCTTGGCAAGTCTGGTTTAAAAACAAAACCCCGTATTAACGCTCGCATCAGCTCTGCCTGCGGAGCAGCTGCACTAAAGGGCACAAACTGCTGCTTCAGCCGTTCCTGCGACCAGAACTCCTCTTTCCCAGCCCGAACCCCGAGCTCCCGGGCAGCTCCTGCCGGGCAGTGCCCCTGACCTGGCGCAGGGAGGCGGCGAAGGCCTCGTGGGAGCTGTTGAGGCGCGTGCGGAACTGGCTGCAGATGCTCTTGGCCAGCTTGGAGGCGCTGAGGCTCTCGATGGCGTCCTGGGCCACCTTCCTCTTCCAGTCGCTGGTGATGGCCGGGGGGCTGACCCACGTGATCCGCTGGATAATCTGGGAAAAGGGACACGGGGAGCTCAGGGAAAGCCAAGGACCCCTGGATTTACTCTGCTCAGACGCCGCGTGAGAACTCGGCAGGGATTCCCGCATCGGATTCCGTGCACGCAGAACTGGGCTGAAGAATCACCTTAATTAATGATTTAATTCACTAATTATTCACTCGCAGGGTGGGGAGGCCCTGGACCAGAGAATCCGTGGCTGCCCCGTCCTTGGAAGTGTCCCAGGCTGGGCTGGACAGGGCTTGGAGCAGCCTGGGATAGCGGGAGGTGTCCCTCGGATTGGGATGAACTTCAAGTCCTTCCCAACCCAACCCAACCCAGCCTGGAATTCTTGAATATTTAATTTAATTATATTAATTAACTATTTATTTTAAAGCAAACCCCCTCTTCAGTGGGGCTCTTCCTGTCCTGGAGGAGCAAAGGAACGATTTGAAGCATTTGGAAACTCCGGTTTTGGGAGATTTGGGGTTGTGGGGTTTGGGTTCGGACAATTCCCTCTCCTCCCCGCCGGGCAGAGGAGCTCTGCTCCGCTTCGGTTTCGGTTTCGGGCTGTCCAAGCTTCCACCTCTCTGGAATTCCCGCTCCGAGCCGGCGCTGAACTTTATTCCCTCCCTGGATGGCTGAGGAGGGAGAACACGACTTTCCCTCAAATAACTGCGGGAATGGGAACAAAGCCCGGGCTCCTCCTCCTCCTCCTCCCCTGCCGGGACAGGGATCGGCAGCGCCCGGAATCCTGCGGCTTCTGACGAAGGCTGAGGCAGAGCAATTTAATCACCCGCTAATTACAGCAAGTGCTGCGTCCAGCACCTGGGATTTCCACACCCCGACGGGGTCCTGGGAAAAGCTGCTTCCCCGGAGATTTTGGGAACGTCTCTCCCTGGATTTTTACGACGCTGCTGTGATCAATCCCCTCTGGATTTGAATCCCGGGATCCCAGAACGGTTTGGATTGGGAGGGATTTTCAAGTTTATCCCAGCCCAGCTTGCTCCGAGCTCCATCCAACCTGGCCCGGGGCACTTCCAGGGATGGAAATCCACAGGAATAAAGTCACAGCTCCCAGTGCCTGTGCCTGGAGTGAATTTCAGGCAGCAGCTGTGAGGATTCTTCGCTCCAAAAAATCAACTTTTCCAAGCGTCCGTACCTGTTTGATCTGTTCCCACAGCATCCTGGTCACCGTGGAGCCCGAGTGGAAAGTGACTTCCACGTGATAAGCTGCGTTGAGTATCTGGAAAGGAGGGAAAAGAGGAAAAGATGGGAATTCTGCCAGCTGGGAGCTTTGCTGGAGCCCGCGAAAACGGAAAACTTCACGTTCTGTGGGATACTCCAGGAATCCCTCGGATAATTGATTTATTGTGTTACCTCGGGGGCGTTTCTAGGCTGCAGTTTGATGATTTTTTACGGATTTAAGGGAAATTTAAGCGTCAGCACCCCGGATTCCGGCACATTCCCGAGCTGCTCTCCCGATTTCCCTGCCTCCACCTCCCCCCACCTTCCTGGAGCAGCACCAAGCCAGCGCTGAGGAGCGTTCCGGAGCCACCCCAGCACCTGTTTGAGATAATTGCTCGTGATGTGCACGGAAACGTCCTTGGGCTTCTCCAAACTCCTGGCGGGATGCACGGAAACCTCCCAGGACTCCTCCAGGCTCTTCAGGCACCTCTCCAGAGTCCCCACGAAGCTCTCCCTCAGATAATCCACGGAGCTGATCAATTTGTTGGCCACGGCTTGGTTCAGCCTGGAAATGATCAGCTCCTGGATTTGTTTGATGCAACATTTGATGTCCTTGGAGCTGACGGGCTCCCCGTTCTCGGGGACGATGATATCTGCGCCAAAAGAAAGGGAAAAACATCCTGGGGATCCGTTTGGCTTGGAGCAACCCCTCCTGAGGGCTGCTCCGAGGAGCCCCAGCCCCTCCCCAGGACAAAACCAACCCCAAACCCTTCAGACCCCCACAGATAACCCCTCCTTTTCCCCTCCAGCCGGAAATCACCTCGGAACTCCATGCTGGCAGCATCCTCCAGCAGCTCCTCCTTCATGTTGCCCAGGGTCTCCACGATCATGTCCTTCATCTCCTCCTGCTTGCGGTTGGCGATGCCCATCAGGGACTCGTAGAGCTCGTTCTCCTTGCGGCGGGTGTACTCCAGCCGCTTCGGGGTGATCTGCAGGTCCCGCTGCATGTCGAAGGCCTGGTTGATGAAGATGTCGAGGCAGCGGCCGTGAACCTCGCTCAGCCTCGTGGCCGCCTCCAGCAGGTGCTTCTGGAGCACCTGCCTGGAGAAAGCGCTCAGGAGCCGCAGCTTTTCCGGCTGCTCCACCAGCATGGAGCCGGCAGCGCCGCAGGGGCTCAGGTAGCCCAGGTCCAGCAGCTGCAGGTGGAGGGAGGATTTGTCCTTGTCGGGTTTTTTGGGAGAGAGCAGCTCGCCGCCGGGCTCGGGCACGCGGAAGAAGAAGATGGGCAGGGAGAATTTTTCCTTGATTTCCCGCAGCTCCGTCTGATCGGACGGGGACAGCTGGGGCTCGCTGACGGCGAAGGTGACCACGGGCAGCACCTGGTTCACAAACTCGGCCAGCGTGGCTTCGGCCGACTGGAAGGCCCGGCACGGAGCCACCACGATGTCCACTTCCTGGGAAGGCAGGGGAAAATGAAACCAGAAGGTTTGGAGAGGTTTTTTCCATGGAAAAACGGCCTGGGGTTCGTTCACAAAGAGAAAAAAAGTATCAGGGCTCGAGCAGATCCTGCCCCACAGAAATTCCATGAATTCAGTGGGATCCAGCCTGCAATTCCTGTGGGAGCACAGCATCCCATAATCCCAAAGACATGAAAATCAGGGATCGAGCAGATCCTGCCCCACAATGATTCCATGAATTCAGTGGGATCCAGCCTGCAATTCCTGTGGGATCACAGCATCCCTGAATAAACAAAAATCAGGGATCCAGCAGATCCTGACCCACAGTAATTCCATGAATTCAGTGAGACTCCAACCTGCAATTCCTGTGGGATCACAGCATCCCATAATCCCAAATAAATTAAAATCAGGGATCAAGCAGATCCTGACCCACAATAATTCCATGAATTCAGTGAGACTCCAACCTGCAATTCCTGGAGGATCACAGCATCCCATAATCCCAACGACATGAAAATCAGGGATCGAGCAGATCCTGCCCCACAATAATTCCAGCCTGCAATTCCTGGGGGATCACAGCATCCCAGAACTCCAAACAAACAAAAATCAGGGATCGAGCAGATCCTGCCCCACAGTAATTCCATGAATTCAGTGGGATCCAGCTGGCAATTCCTGGATGAGCACAGCATCCCTGAACAAACAAAAATCAGGGATCGAGCAGATCCTGCCCCACAGTAATTCCATGAATTCAGTGGGATCCAGCCTGCAATTCCTGGAGGATCACAGCATCCCAGAACCCCAAACAAACAAAAATCAGGGACGGAGCAGATCCTGCCCCACAGCAGCCCCACGAATTCAGCGGGATCCCCTCGGAGCGTGCCGGGTTGTTAAACCAGCAGAGAATCCCTCCTTTCCAGAGCCGCTTAAAGCATTCCCTGGCTCCATCCCAGGGAACCTCGGCCCGTTCTCCCAGGCTCGGGGCACTTCCGTCACCGTTTGCTCAGCGAGCTGAGGTGCTGCAAACCCAATTTCGGGCCTTTTTCACCCAAATCCCTCCTCAGGCGACGCCTGCGGGCCCGGCTCCGTCTTTTCCTGCTCCAGTTGGGTATTTTGCCTTCCAAGAACAGCCCGTGACTCACTCCAGTCTGACAGTTCCTGCTTTTATTCCGTTTGGGAGCTCATTCCACGCCTCCCCACTCAGCTGAGCCACTTTCATGCCCCCAGATCCCACTCGAAACCCTTTTTGTTTTGTTTTACACAACTGCCCCCGCCCCGTTCTGCTGGAATGCCGCCCGGTTCTTCCGTTTCCATGGGGATCCGGGGGGGAAAGAAGTTGAGTCACCAAGAGAATCCCAGAGCTGCACCTCTGGCGTTCTCCCAAAATTCCACGTCGAACCTCCAAAATTCCGTGTAAAATCCCCCAAAAATCCGTGCCAAACTTCAAAAATCCTATGTCAAATCCCCAAAATCTCACGTCAAACCCCCAAAAATCCGTGTCAAACTCTCAAAATTCCATGTCAAACCCCCGAAAATTCCCACATCAAACCCCCGAAAATCCCACATCAAACCCCCGAAAATTCCGTGCCAAACCTCAAAAATTCCTGTGTCAAACCCCCAAAATCTCACGCCAAACCCTCAAAAATCCCACGCCAAACCCCCAAAATTCCCACGCCAAACCCCCAAAATTCCCGCGTCAAACCCCCAAAATTCCCGCGTCAAACCCCCAAAATTCCCGCGTCAAACCCCCAAAATTCCCGCGTCAAACCCCCAAAATTCCCGCGTCAAACCCCCAAAATTCCCGCGTCAAACCCCCAAAATTCCCGCGTCAAACCCCCAAAATTCCCGCGTCAAACCCCCAAAATTCCCGCGTCAAACCCCCAAAATTCCCGCGTCAAACCCCCAAAATNAATTCCCACGCCAAACCCCCAGAAAAAAATCCCGTGTCAAACCCCCAAAATTCCGCCTAAAATCCCCAAAATTCCATTTAAAACCCCCCAAATTCCGTTTAAAACTCCCAGAAAAAAATCCCACATCAAACCCCCAAAAATCCCACATCAAACCTCCCAAAATCCCGTGTCCAACCCCCACAATCCCCACGTCAAACCCCCAAAAATCCCACGTCAAACCCCCAAAAACCCCACGTCAAACCCCACGCGGGATTTCACCGCCCCTGGATCAGGGAATCCCATTTTCCCACACCAGCCGTGAGGTGCCCGCACTCCCCACTCTCTATTCCCGACCATGAACTCTCCCCCCGG
>VZTI01002441.1:40478-56494 GCA_013397865.1 Struthidea cinerea | reverse complement strand
AAAGTCACCCCAAGACATTACCATGTTTCCATGATCAGTCAGACTCACCAGTAAAAGAAGTTGCTTCATTTTTCCTTTGAACTTGTCTGCTTTAAACACCTTTTTTAAACTCTGTCCCTAAAAAAAACCCATTAATCTTTTTTCCTCATTTTCCCTCATCACTTTTCAGTCTTTGATGGGCAAAATAACAAAGGGCACTAACTTGACTTATCCTTTCCTCAGTGTATTTTTCCACTCTCACAGTTTTATGTTGTTGATATCAGAGCAGGACACCACCTTCCTCCATTGGTCTCCTCTCAGTATCCTGCTTGTTTCTCCCCTGCTTGCATTTACTGCTCAATTATTTATCCTTTAAAACCCCTTGATCCTGTCCTGACAAGACAGAGTTGTTTGTGGGGGCAATGTCTGGATTTTCCTGACTTGAAACAGCTGATATTTGAGTCACAGGTCTCCCAAACTAATCCCCATCACAGTGTGATGGCCCTGGTCACTCTGCCAGACTCCTTAGTGCCTAGAAATTTTTCAGAACAGTTTTTATGTTTATTTCAGGATCACAGATCAGAATATTAAATAGCACTGGCTCGTGAACTAATCCCTTTCATCGTATAGTTGACTCATAGTAATAATTCGCCACTGACAACTAACTGTAAGTTAGCCAGTTTTTAATTAGAGCTCAGCAAAACAATTCTTCTGTAAAAAAGATTTCTGTTTGTCAAAATCCAAATGTTTCGCAAGAATGTGTCAATTTCAACAAATATTTTTAACAAGAAAAAGTCAAAACATTTCATTTTTACTTTCTTGATTTATTTTAATAATATCAAAACATTTTGTTTTGATATAAGATAAAATTGTTTTGACTTTATCATGTTTTCATTTCATTTTCTTTCTATATTAAAGTATATTTAACATGTTCCATATTAAATATACCAGCTAACACATCATATTTAACATAAGAGAAGCTCAAATGAGATGGATAAACATTATCCAAATGAATTATTGGAAATACTTCATTGTTCTAAACTAAATTGAGAGAAAATTTTAATCCATTACTGATTTTTGAAGTCATACAATTTTTCTCTGATTTGGAAACCTTTTCAGCTCCTCTCCATAGCCCTGAATTTTCGGCAAGGTAAGTTTGCAGTCTTGATCTATTTAACACCCACTCTTTAAATGATAAGCACTAACAGTGGTTTAGTTACAATAATAACATTGCTCCACCTACTAAACTGAGCTCATTTTGTCACTTTATAATTGGAATAATACATATTTTAAACTTTTGCCTTTTTTTTTTTTTTAAGTTTTAGCAACTCAAGTTGTGTTCTCACAGTTCTTCATCTTGAAGGGTCATGGTTTAAGAGGTTGAAGCTGTAGTCTCACGCAGTACAGACACTACACAGGCTACTACACACCAGGTGTTGCAAAATTAGGGCCATTCCAATGAAACACAGCAGTAAAACTGTGGAGTTCTCTGCCAAACTTGCTGGCAAACACATGAAAAATGTGTAACAAAGGCTTGAGCTCTGCCACTCACCACTTCCCATCAATGGGAGCCTACCAGCCAAAGGTTGTTTGGAGACTCTCAGTCTTGATGCAGTCCTCGGCAGGAGCAGCCTGACCCCCAAAAGTCAACTTTTGAGAGCACTTCGTTTTCAGCTAGGGTATTTCTTGACCCAGCTTATGATGTGGCCATGGGACCCAACAAGCTGGAAGGCCATGGTGGGAGGCTGGGATCCAAAATGAGACCAAGGCTGGGCTTTTGGGCAGCAGTCTCTGGCTGGGTTGGGCTGTAAGTGTTGGTGGTGGCTGCTGTGCTGCTTCCTGGCCACCAAAATATGAAACACTGCAGTGTGGCAAAGTCAGCTATCCTCTGATGGGTACCTAGACGGTAAGAGAATGACTTGTCCAAGAATGATTTTTCCAAGTTGTCCATGGCTGGAGTGGAAGAGGAAAGAAAGAAGAGATAATAAATGGAATGGTTGAGGAACAGAGTTTAAAATAGGCTTGTAAATAAATGGAAGGTTTTACAGTAAAGAAAGGAAAGATGGAAGAACCAAGAAAAATAGATGGAAAAAAAATCATGCATGAAGCAAAACATAAAGTTCCAGAATTTTCCTTTGCAAGTAAATAATTAATTTGAGACTTACCCTCAAAGGAGAAATCTGTTGCGTACCTGATTATCAGGTATGTTTATGTGAGCACAGGTACGGCCTTGGGCTTCTGGGAAGGTTCGTGTGTGACAAGGACCATGATAAAGTTGTGTGTCATGTTCCCCTTCTGTCCATCTGTCAGCTCTTCTGTGGTGCATCTCTGTGAACACTGAAAAGTGTTAGCAGAGAAATTTCCCAGCTTTCTGCAGCACTCTGTGAGAGCTCTGTTTCTCACAGAAACTATGAAGAACAGCACTACGGTTTAGTAAGCAAAACTCCCTCTATCTTGCACCTGCAGCTGTTGTGTAATATTGTTATGATATTGTCTGGGAAAAATATTCTGAAAGGTTTTAGCCAACCGGTATGGGAGGCGGATGGTCGGTGACCAACGACCTTATGCCATGCTGGCGACCCAAGTTATATAAATCGATTTATAATTAAATAAATGGGTTATTATTGCTCCTGGTGTGTTGTTCCTCGCCGTTTGTGCACGGACAGCGACATGTCTCCACTTTGGGCATGACAAAATCGACCTGATCTTAATAAAACTGGTAGAAATATTTCAAAGAGGTTGAACATCTTTCATTTTTACAGGCTTCAACAATAGGTGGTGATTTCTGAGTAGGACATGGGTAGTGACATTATGAGCCAAAGGCATCCCTGGCAGAAATTCCTGCTGAGACTCACCTCAGTTGCTCAGGTCAGGAAGAGTGATCTCATTTTAAGTGAAAGTCTCATGGGAAGGAGTGGAGATACTCATTTATTGAAGATGGCAATATTCTTGGGAACTACCGAGGCTTATTTTGTAAAATATCGAAATATTCCAAGCACAGCTTCTGTTGGCACAGTAAACAGCAAAAGCCAGAACCAGGCTGATTCTGTCTCTGAGTCCATATTACCAGGTGTAGCTATGGCTGCTCCATTGCACACCCATCACATGCAGGACACAGAAATGCTGAAGTGCCATTGACACCTCAAAGTACCTCAGCTCTCTTAATCTCTGTGTGCATGACAAAGAAACAAGTGAAAGATTTCCAAATCAAGAGGGATGCTAAAAGCTGCAGGCTTCCCTTGACCTGGAAGTTAAACAGTGTTCATCATTTTGTAGTTCATATGTGGGTAAAGAGAGGCACAAAAGGATGGTGATTTGCCAAAACCCGCTCCATGAAGGATTACAAATTAAAAGACATTCCTGCACAATGGGGAGCCTGTGTCAAAGCTCCAGATGATGTTAGGCAGCCTGGCTCACTTGACATCCCCTCTCAGCCCTCCCTCTTCTTTGGATTTCTTCCCTCCCTTTATTGCTAACAGAGCACAATAATTTTTGTAATGAAGGGCCATGTCTTCAGCTTGTGTTCAGCCACCAAAAATCCCTGGACACTGGCAGGTTCAGACCAGCTGAAGCTCCAGTACCTGACACTTCAGGCCCAGTGCAGCAGCTGGAGAGCAGTGTTGCTGCTTGGGAGTCTGAGCAGTAGAGATGAGTGGAAGAAAAAACTGGGGATTTGCACTGTTCTCCCCTCCCATGACTGGCTCCGCTTATAAGCCGGCACAATATCCTTACCCAAACAACACATTGGATTCTTGTCAGCCAATTTAAAAACAGGTTGCCAGGCACAATCCTGCCTTTTCCTGCAGTTTCTGGCTATCACATAGGTTCTTAATTTCAACTTCTGTGTTCCACTGACTTTCCTCTTTCTCTCCCCTCCTCCTGTCCCCACTGCAGCCTGACTGAGCTTCTGCCCATGACAAAGGAATAATCCCTTTATTGAGTCCTCATAGGACTGAGACATCCCAATCTGAACCAGGCATAATTGGTGCCCAAGGATCCCAAGTCACCTCTTCTACTGCTACACAACACTGCAAGGGATGGCGGGAAAAAATCAGATTAAGCCCCTCATGGAATAGCTTTCTTTCCATATAAGAAAGAAAGCAAGCTATTTTTTGCTGCGGAAAAGCACAGTGAGGGGAGGAGAGGCAATCTAGAACCTGCCTCTTGGGAGTAAGTGGCATTTTAAATGACCAAATGGAGTTAAGAGTTGACTGAAGATTTTACTCTTGCAGAGGAGCTGGAGGCATCTGCTCACTAATAAATGTGTGAAGGAAACAATTGCTTATATCAAGCTGTGGTGGAAGAGAGCCTGCTTTAACACTAGTAAGTCATAAATAAGCTCCAAGTGAAGCCTTTTCGTTATTGATCCAGACTGGGGAATGAGCAGATGGAGCAGCCCTGAGAGGAGGACCTGAGGGTGCTGGAGGTTGAGAGGTGGCCATGCCCCGGCCATGTGCACTGGGACCCAGAACTCCCCTGTGCTGGGCTGAGCCCCCAGCGTGGGCAGCAGGGGAGGGGGGGTCTGCCCCTCTGCCCCACTCTGCTGAGAGCCCACCTGCAGAGCTGCGTCCAGCCTGGGGGTCCCAGCATAGGAAGGAGGTGGAGCTGTTGGAGTGAGCATAGAGGAAGGACACCAAGGTGATCAGAGCACTGGAACACCTCTGCTATGAGGAAAGGCTGAGAGAATTGGGATTGTTCAGCCTGGAGAAGGGAAGGCTTTGGGGTGACCTCATGGTGGCCTTCCAGTGCCTGAAGAGAGCCTACAAGAAAGATGGAGAGAGACTGGTTACAAGGGCCTGGAGTGACAGGACAAGGGGAAATGGCTTCAAACTGACAGAGAGTAGGTTTACTTTGGATATCAGGAAGAAATTCTTCCCTGTGAGGGTGGTGAGGCCCTGGCACAGCTTGCCCAGAGGAGCTGTGGATGCCCCATCCCTGGAAGTGTTCAAGGCCAGGTTGGATGGGGCTCTCAGCAACCTGGCCTGGTGGAAGGTGTCCCTGCCCATGGCAGAGTGGTTAGAACAAGACGACATTTAAGGTCCTTTCCAACACAAAATACTGTGTGATTTCCAGCAACAGGCAGGTGCCTAAACCTGATGGGGTGGGGGCAACTAGCAGCTCTGTAACCCAACTCAAAGGTGGGCATAATATGAAGTGTAAGAAATTATAACAGAGGTAATAGAAAAATGCTCATGAAACTCCTCCCCCACCTTGTGTGTAGAAAAACAACAGCTTGGTTAAAGTGGAAAATTTGATGAAATGGACATTCCTAGGGGAAATGTCTATTTTCAATTCTGTATCATGCACCAAGACTTAAATCTGTTACTGTTTTGGTTTTCTCAACAAAAAATATTTTCTTAAGAAAGTGTTTGGTTTGTTTTTTCTATAAAAATAAATGTTTAATTCCATAGTACAGTTAAACTTTACAACTTTTTAATAATAGCCACTAAGTATCCAGCCTGGTGAAATACTTGGCTAAAAAATTGCACATGCTATTTTCAGCTTCAGTGTTTCAGCTTGTACATGTCCAAACCTTTATGGTTTGAAATTTTGGACAAAAGAGTATTCAAGAAAAAAAATTTGTAACAAGATTGCCTTCCCAGTCAACATTTTTCACAAAAAGTAACAAACTTACCTCGGCTATGGAACTGCTCTCCCTG
Organism: Struthidea cinerea; assembly: GCA_013397865.1. NCBI lineage: Eukaryota > Metazoa > Chordata > Aves > Passeriformes > Corcoracidae > Struthidea > Struthidea cinerea. Next base: position 50,855 of record VZTI01002441.1, on the reverse strand, counting down.
TGTGGCAGTAACATTATACCCAAAAATATACTTTCTTTACTGTATAGTGGTGATGTTACTGGCAGTGACTAATCTCTCTAGAACTCAAAGTCCTCTCTCCATCTGCACAGATGAGATGTCACCTCTTAAGGAGAAATAATCTTAATCCAGGCTGCTTTTGAAATAGAAATGCTTACAGTGTTCCTAAACTTTTTGCAGACTTAGATACTTAGATCTAAAGTAGCATTTTAATTCATTAATTGACTTCTCAATTAAATTAACAACTCCCCCCTTTCCTAAGCAGTAGATCGTCTGTCTCTTATTCTGAGTCATATTCCAAGTGACAAAAATTTATTGAGTTTTGTCTCATTAACACTGCAGAGCAACAGTAGCAATGACTGACCTAGATGCTCTTTTGTTTCAGGAAGAGAATTTTACTAAACTGTATTTATATACCCCATGCAAATTCAATAAATCATGTTTTTAATGGAGAACCTAATTTTTTCTTGAAGGACCTTTAATGCCAGTGGTGCACGAGGAAGATGCTTTGATTACAGCACTCAAACAGTAAAGAACACTGATAGAACAAGAAAAGTGATTAGATTTTGATTCAGGTGCCTACAGATATTGAGATAGGGGCCTAAATTCCTGACCCTCTGTGTTTAAGATAGCATATTAAGTGCTGGTAGCAGAATACATGAGCTTAGTGACAAACTGTGCAGTTTATAAATGCATAGTACCATTTCTCTCTTCTGTCTAAAGAGGACACAAGCTCTGCTTTTCAAATTACATTTTACAGAAACAGATAAAAAGATGCCTCACATGATTTACTGCTTACTCTGTGTCCTGGAGCAATACCTAACAAATTTAAAGAAAGCAAAGAGTGAAAGAGAACTAGGAAAACGTTCAGCCTAAACAAAACAAGCCATTCATGTAAAAAGAGATACTGAAGAAATATAAAAAGAGAAGTGCAGGCAGGAAGACCACATCAACATCTGGAAGCATTAAATGTACGAAACTCTTGTATTACTCAGTTTGTGCTTTATCCTCACTGTAACACAACCAGGTACATGCAATTTTCTTCTTTTATTCGGGAGAAGCTTATCAGGAGAATGCTGTTCTATAGCAAGGCCTTTACACGTGACCACAACATCATTCAGTTCATTACTACATCAGAGAAGACCCAACAGGTAGCCCGTGGAGACCATAGTTATTTATCAGTTGTATTTTTAGAAAAAGTGCTTCTGCTGCCTTTAAGCCTGTTGGATCTGTTCAAGGAGAGCAAAAAATGTGTGAAACAGTAATATAGAATTAATTCAAAATAGAAAGTCTGCCAGATGCTCCCTAAGGTCTCTGGGCAGTGTCAAACCAGAACAGATATTTTCAGATTGACACAGAAGAGAGGAGTTACAAATCACAGAATCACAGAATCACAGAATGGTTTGGGTTGGAAGGGACCTTTAAGGTCATCTCATTCCAACTCCCTGCCACGGGCAGGGACACCTTCCACTAGACCAGGCTGATCAGAGCCCCATCCAGCCTGTCCTTGAATACCTCCAGGGATGGGGCATCCACAACATCTCTGGGCAACACCTTTCAGTACCTCCCTACACTCTGAGTAAAGAATTTCTTTCTAACATCTAATCTAAATATCTTTTCATTTAAAACTATTCCCCATGTCCTATCACTATCAGCCCTTGTGAAAAGTTGCTCAGAGGACATTTTCAGTTCAATCCATCTGAAATGTTGATTACACCTGTATATAAGACCCTGCAATTGTGAAATGTGAATATGTATGGAGAACTGGGTGGGCACAGCATTTTGTGTGAGATGGTGCACTTGCATACCCTGGGCGCTGTGCACAAGAACAGGGGTTTTTCATCTTGGGCGCACTGTGCTGTCTTCTCAGTAAATGGATTTCACACCCTTCAATGAGAAGACTGATTGCATCTGCCTGGCATAGAGTTGAAAACCTGTTTTCATCTATAGCTTCCTTGTTTCATGTCTATAACTTCCGCAAACTTTCACCATTTGGACTGGAATTTTCCATGCCCGCTTTGCATCCAAAGGTGATTATATAAAGATCGCTATGATCAAAGAAAAGAAGAGGGCTTTATGTCTGCTTGTTTGTTTTTGAGAAAGACTAGAGTACTTTTACTTTTTTTCATGGATAGCTCTGCTCTCTGGAGAAGAACACTGCATTTTTCCTCCTTTCCATGCAGACTTCTCTGGATTTAGCTTATTCACAGTTGCTCACTGTTAAAGCTTGTTCAATGAGATGATGAGTTCAGTGTGCTGTAGGAGAAAATAGGACTAAAACCTGAGGCAGACTGGCTTCCACCCCCAAACGTCTGCAACATTTAGACTGGAATCTTCCTTTCTACTTAATTTAGGATGTGACTCTTATCGAGCTTTTCAAACTAATATTTTATTCCACTCTATAATATAATCTATATAATCTAATAATTGTTTATGTCCTTCAGGGGCTTGAACAGCAGGAAGGAGGGCTGTAGTGGGCTAATACCCCACTGTATTCACTTGCTCATGTGAGTTATTCACATTTCTTACCTATCATCCACATATCTGGAAGTCACCACGGCAGGCTGAGTTTATGTATGTACAGCAAGCTCCATAGCAAGGTCCCTTCTGAATTATTCCTTTGCATTGCAGCTGTTGTGGTTGAAAGACATAGTTAAACACAACCAGAAATATAATGCTCTGCTGTGTCTCCGTAGAAGTTTGTGCAAAGTGTTGACTAAATGCTGTTGTCACATAGGCTCTTTTTGGTAAGTCCATTTCCTCTATGAGTTTCAGTGTCACAACACTGAGGGTAGATTTGCTCACAACACAGACATCAAATGCGCAGCACCTTTTTAAAGTCGTTTAGATATATATGACAAAAATCTATTTATTCAAACTGTCAAATTCAAAATTAACTACCTAATTCTGATTATTAAAATGCATTGCAAATTTTCTGAAAAAAAAACCAAAAACATTTGGTGATGCAAAATACTACCTTAAAAAATTCAAAAGATATTCATATTGCAAAAGAGATTGAAAAAATCAAAGTATGGTTTTAGCTGATTTGATTCATGTAGAAATAAAGCATACACTACAAAGAACATTTAATTTTTCACCCTTCAATAAAATACTAAAATACATTTCTCTTTTAGAACGTTGCTTTATTGAGACATTGCTCTCCTGTCCCGTGAGGAAGCCTCCCTAAAGGTCCACATCTCTGACAACACAATGGGTACTTTCCTGTGACCAAGTGCAACTCAGTGTTATTCTATCAATCTCTCCAATTCCTTTGCTCTAACAGTCACGTTCCTGGTAGCCTTTACTGTTGAATTACTTCCATGGGCTTGATACACTTGATTTTTCCTGTGTTTTCCCTTGTGTTGCTTCAGAACATGAGTCAGGTTTTTTAACAGGGATTTTAATTCGGTTTCATTGCAAGGCACCTCTTTTTCCCACCAAAATTTCTTGTTTGCTCTTCCCTGTAACAGTGCGAGCAACCCGCCTCATGGAATAGAAAAATCTTTGTATAACTGAGATATAAAAGGCACAGGACATACCCTAGACATGGGGAGGGTAGTTGCAAATAGGAGATAGGAAGTTTTCCCAATAGATCCTGCAGGGTGCAGCCAGCCATACACAGAGTCTTAGGACACTCCCGTGACAGCAGGCTGGGCAGCTAATTTGGGAACACTGGGATAGCAGTAGTGTGTCAGACCAGACAACATTTTCTGCCTCCTATGGAAATTAAAAAAGGAGTGCAGGAAGGGGTCTAATGTATCATGAAACTTTCCCTGCCCTGTTTACTCAGAGACTTTCTGAGACTTGTGGCTCTGTGTTCCACAGCCCATGATAGATTTTCCTCCATGAATTTGTCAAATTACATTTTCAACCATATTATACTTTTGGCTTCCATGGTTATCTGTGTTTGAGCTTAATTATGTGCCACATGGAAAAGTGCTTCCTCTGCTCATTCCAGCTCTGTTACAGGACAATTAATTTCATGTCCTTAGGTCTTAGATACTGAGGAGCAGCCACAAATCTCCCCATCCCGCCCTTTGCTGCAGCCACCAGCACATGGAAGAACAAGTTCCCTCTTCCCCAGGCTGGAGAGTCCCAGGATGCCTCTGTTCCCCGCACAAGTTGCTCTGAACTGTGATGCAGCTGTTGCCCTATTATTTCTATATATGCTGTGTCATTTTTGAGAGTAACAACAGGGCCTTGAAGCAGACACAAGCACAAGGATTCTCCTTTCTATTCTCTCTGCTCTTCCTTCCCCCATGGTTCTCTGTGTCTTATTTGCCTTTTCAACCTTCCTGAAGCATGGGCTCAGCGTTCCTATGGCATTATGCACAGTGACGCCCAACTCTTTCCTGAGTGATAACTAGTGACTCCATGCCTGAGTGCAGTTCTTTGCTTTTCTTGGTATTTATGTGCTTTTCCTGGCTACCTTATCGCCTCCTCACCCAATAACTTTCTCCCACAGATAGACCTTTGGATTTCCGAGATGCTGCCTGTGCCAAATAGTTGTGTTGCTGGCTTGTGTCACAGTCCCAGCGTGGGAGCTGCACTTGAGATGTTTGGGATCTCGACTTGGCTACTGCTCCCCTATGAGAGGTTTCTGCTCTGTTTTCACTCTCAATTTTGAAATGTGTCTCAAATGTTTCATAAAGCCCCTCAGTACCAAATGAGTTCTCCCTGATGCTACCTCCCTCCCAGCTCTCCTCCTGCTCTGCTGAGAAGACTTTCACAGCTTTATGTATTGTCCCCTTTGAAAAGCATGGCTGTTTATTTTGTATGTGGTTAGGCTGGAGCTGTTTCCTATTCAATGGCACAAATCAGCAAGCAGACTTACATTCCTTGATCGGCTGGTTAAGCTTAGCCAAGATTCAAAACTCAGTCTTGAACAGAACTGAATGTGACATTTTGTTTTCCAGCTGCTTCCCCAAGTTTAAAATGCCATGCGCTTGTGAAGGAGAGTCCCAAAATAGAGCTGCTTATTCTAACCCTGGACAAGACACTTTACCAACACAGGAAAAAAATGCATTTTTTATAAAATCCTCCTTTCCATCCTTCAGGGTAAACAGGGTGTGGGCCCTCAGGGCTGCTTGGGCAGAGGGAGCAAAGGTCCTTGCGCCATATGCGAAATATTGTGTCTGAACTCTCCATTTCTATTAGTCTGCCCAAATAGAAAAATCACTGGCACTGTAAATTCACAGTAGCATATACTCAAGTTATCTTAGCCCATGGCACGATGGCTCAAAGGAAGGCACTGGGGAACTGCTAGGGCAGGACTCAAGTGGTGAAGATGTCTATTCCAGGATGTTTGTTGTTACTACTGCCATCACATCTCATTGGGACATACAGATAGGACAATGACAGTGACTATTTTGTGCTGTGGCCTCCTTTCAAAACAAGAAAAAAAACGTACCCATAGAGTTGTTTTTATTTTGGTCAACAAAAATTTAGACATAATGGTATTTTTGCTGAAGGCACAGCGTACAAGTTACTGAGCATCTTACAGTTTTTTAACCCGTGTGCAAAACCATACTCTCTGAAAAAACAAAAGATTGGTAACAATTAATTCACTGCAGCTGGCAATGTTAAAAATCCTACTCTGTGTATTAAGTTTATGGTGTGCCACTGCTATTGCTGGTTTCCCACATTCCAAAACAATATAACAGTCTGTCTTCATGTTAAGCACAATAATGGTGTGAGGTTGCCATGACTAGGAGTGATTGTTAAACAGATTTCCTTACTATATATAATTACCTCATTGTCTAAGCAAGCAGCCACACAGAGCAGCTTAATTTTTGTTAAATTTAATTCAAATCTGACAGTATTACAAACTCTCAGAACACTCCAACAAAAGGCCTTGGTATTCATAAAGTAATTTGTTGCTAATTTTGTCCAGTGCCTTAAAAGGTTGCTGGAAGTAGGGGACCACAAAAGAATATACCGCTCCAAGCTGGGATTTTTATCACTTTCTAAATGACACAGTGAATGTCAGGGAAAAGCTGTGTGATAGTGGCTGAATGGGTATTGATGGCTGCTGTAGCGCTAAATGATGCATTGGCACCAAGAGAGCCAAAGAACAAATCATCAGTGACTTTTTCTATTTTACCCTTTCAGGGAGAAAAACTCACATTGAGACTTGCAAAACCTGAATTAGATTTATTAAAAACAATTAGCTGAAGGAAACCTGCAGCAGACAAGCCCAGTTGTGTGCCCATGTTCTCTCACCCATTGCTGCAGCAGCACAAGAAGCAGGGGGCTCTAAAAAAGCACAAGAATAATTTTGTTCAGATCCAGGCAGTTCTTTTTACAAACCTGACAAGCTCTGAAGTATGGCTGGAAAACTGCTGGAGGGAGCAAAAAAAAAAAAAACAAAACCAAACAAACCCACAAAAAACAGCCCAAAAAATTACATGGGAAGAGGGTGTTGTTCCTTATGCCCACTTTTATATACCTAACCCACTTTTGTATACCCAGCTCTGTTGCCTATATTAAAAAGCTGGTCTTCCTCATCTATGCATGGGGACAAGCTCTTCCAGCTGCTTATGCAGGCAGGAAAAACAGCTCCCTCTGATCTCTGCTGTCCAAACCAGACTGAGTGCAATGTACAATGCATATTAAACTTTGTATCGGATGCTTTGGCTGGTAGTAGGGAAGAGAACTGGGAGCCTCCCTGAATATTGGATAAGTATTTCTCCATTTCAGTTAATACACTTGGGGTCTGAGAAATGTGACTGATTTTTTTATTTGCCCTGCAGTTTAGGCACCCACAGACACCTAACGCATGACAACCAGTTTTTACCAGTGCATGCACCAGTGTTTGTGGGACAGATTCCTAGGCTGGCCAAGTTCAGCTCTGTGATACATCAACAGCTCAGAAAGTCCAGTGAGTAGGCGGATCTAGATTTCTCTTTAAACAGAGAGGGTCCAGGGACTTACAAACAACATCAGCTGGGGGTGGGTGGACTGGACTGAGGAGCACTCTGGAAATTCCTGATACTCTGCACCCCTTGGCTGGCAGGGCTGAGCTCAGTTCCTGCTAAAACCACAGTGGCTGTGCTCCAAAAATATGGAGAGTGTAGGATTAGAATGGAGATGAGCTCACTGATGGGATATGAACTCCACTCTCCTTTCTCCATGGCGGGTGATAGCTGCCGTGTGCATGACTGCAGGTTCCCTGCCTCTTGACATGAGCTGAACATGAGCAGTGACCTCATGGGCTTATTAATTCTTCTTACTTCACTTGTGTTTTTCACTTGAGTTTTTCATTTAGCCATCCAAAATTTTAATTATCCCAGTATTTCTTAAGCTACCCATGGGTCCTATTATCAGCAAAAAAAAGGGGAGCTAAGAATAATTTTGCTTACACTGTTAGGGTAGACATCAGTCTTTGGCAGCAAAGATGTTTGTAGTTCTACTAATAAAAATTACTTAAAAAAAAAAAGAAGCAACCAATCAGATATCACATAAAATGAGAGTTCATCCTCAACATCCCCTTTGTTCAGGTTTGTTTCCTGGCAGACCTTCAAGAGGACATCACACCTCACTGTGACAATGTTTGGACGGCATCTAGGGAAGGGAAGAGCCAAAAAACATCCAACAGTCCCTATATACTAGACTGTTTCTCAGGAAAAGAAGCAGCCCAGAGTGATGCATCTAGAATCCAAGCAAAAACAGTGATGCAATGCCTGCGCTGTGGTAGCTGCAGGCTGGGAGATGGAAATGATTTTGCTCAAGCAGCAGTAGAGCTGCTGCCCATGCTCTGTGCAATAGGACCTTTTCGAGAACCCTGGAATACATTCAGCAGGAATGCATGGAAATAATGTATGGAGAGAATGGGAAACACCTTTTTGGCACAGCTGTGACCAGGGAAAGGGAATTTAGAAATCGCTTGCCTTTGTGGGGTCACCTGTTTTAATTTGAGTCAGTTAACCAATGTTCTCAAAACAGGAACTAAGGGGATGTGTCAATAAGAGTGAATGAGCACCTACAGCTTGGGCAGGTCAATAAAACTTTCACAAATAAATCACTAGAGTTGCTTCAGTAGCATGTAGCAGCTCAGAAGTGACATGGTTCACTTTTAGGGGCTACACAGTTAATTGATAACCCAGGAACACATGAACCAACTGCATTACTGAAGAAATACTTAGCCTTGCTTCGTGCAGTCAGCACAGGTCAGAGCACAGTACCTAAAGTCTGTCCTTTTACACCCCTCTGTTGCGGTTTTGGTTCAAAATATTCATTACTTACTATTTTCTTTTTGTGAGATAAGAATTAGGAGAAAGCAAAGCAGGCACAAGACTTAAACAGCTGCGGTACAAAGAAAGAGTTTTATTACTAATAGAACTAAAAGAAAAAGACATAACAAGAAATTAAAGCAAACCTCCCCCATCCTCCGGCACTTTTGTCTTTTTACCCAACTCGCACAAAGGATAACAGAACATGGGGTTTTAGTCAGTGTTGCAGTTCTTGAAAAGTCTCTTTCTTATGCTAAAGGAAAAAAGGGGTTTCGGCGGCTTCACGTGGTTCCCAAACTGCCACCAACAGCAGACCCGCCCGGAAAGAAACAATCTGCTGTGGTGTAAAACATCTCTTCCATGAAAAATCTCACAGTTCTTTCACACTGCCAAACATGGGCCATCACATGGGGTTAATACTCTTTTTAAGGATGAGTTATTTTGGCCTGAACACAAAGGCTTTTTTACCACAAGTCTCTAAAAGCCTCTCACTGATTTTATATAGCTTGGCACAGGCACTCTTCACAATCTTCATGGGCCACACGTGAATTCTCCATCTCCCCATGTACTTCAAATGGATTAAAGAGACAAACAGTTTGTGGTATTACAGTTTCTTACCACGGCCTGCAAGAAGTATTTTTAAGCTACGCGCGAGAAACGCAGCACCGCTCTCTTTTCTCCCGTCGCCATTTCAGTTCCGTCTCACACGACTCACTTTCTCTTCCTCTCTGACTCTGAAGCCGCCGTGTTGAAGAGTGTTCTTGTTCAGGCTTTATGGTAGAGAAAGCCTCGCTCCCTTTGTGCTGCTGGCTGCAGGGTGTCTTCTTCAGTTCAGCGCGAAGCGTGCTGGCTGCAGACAGGAGGCTGCGCCGGCTCCAGCTGGCTCTGCCAGCTCCGCGTGGAGAGGAGAGGGACTCGCTGGTCCCAGGAAGCCGCGCCGGATGGGTTTAGCTGTGTGGCAGTCCATGGCTGGCTTTAGCTGCCTGTGGCTCTAGGACAGTTCTCCCCCCAGCGACTCAGGGTCTGTGCCGCGGTGTTGGGGGGGAAGGAGGCAGGGGCCCGGCCCGGCCCTGCCCGGCGGAGCCCGGAGGCTCCGAGGCTTCCCCACCTCCCGGCCGGTGAGCTGGAACGAAAAGGAAATTCCCGCCTTTCCGCACGGTTTAAATATGTAAATTTAGAGAAGCGTTATTGGTCTAAAAGGTTGCTTGTCAATTCAGGGTCAACCCACTACACTCTCTCTGGGTTGTGAGGAAAGCAGAGCATCCACACCTCAAATCCTGTCTTTAGTTTTGGGTCTGTCACTGCAAGGAAGACATTGAGGTGCTGGAGTGTGTCCAGAAAAGGGCAATAGAGATGGGGACAGATCTGGAGCACAAGTTTTATCAGGTGTCTTGGTTTGAAAGACAGGTGTCTGCTAAGGAAGGCAGGATCCTCTTTTGGAATGGAAAATGTAACCCCCTTCCCTCCGAATTATTATAATTTGGAAATTAAGGGGCTTTCAGGCAAAGATATGAGAATAGGAATAACAGTTCTTTACTAGTGTGTATAAGTAGGCAAACAAACAACAATAACCATGGCACTAACAGCGAACAGAACCACAAACCCAGTGCCGGCCTCTCTCGGCTGTCAGGCCCTTTCCCCGTGGGTGCAGTTCCGCTCACAGCCGGCAGGGGCGCTGGCGGCTCCCGGTGAGCGGGGCGGGTGCGATGGTTCCCCCGCGGCTGCAGGGGGCGCTCCGGAGCACGTGGCACGGAGAGCACGTGGCAATGGCGGCTCGGCCGAGGCGGGAAGGGATGGAACAAAGGCTGCACAAACCCCCTGGGCAACTGATCCCCACGCCCCAGCACGACCCTCGGGAGCAGCCAGCTGGAGCGGCAGGATTGAGCACAAAATCCCAGGTGGTAGGTGAGATGTATCAAACTCCACAGCTGTAGGTGGGAACTCCGGGACCTCTCAGCAGGCAGGGAGTGAGGAGCTGCAGTGTAGCGGAGACTCAGAGCAGTGGCAAAGAAACGCTGGGGGCGGGGCAGTGGTGGCCTGGCTCCCAGCAGGGCAGGGAAAGGCGGGCCCGGGATCCTGGGGTTTTTCCCCTGAGGCACCCGAGCAGATGGGGGAAAGTCCCTTTTTT
>VZTI01002441.1:11230-38848 GCA_013397865.1 Struthidea cinerea | reverse complement strand
CACAAACCCCCTGGGCAACTGATCCCCACGCCCCAGCACGACCCTCGGGAGCAGCCAGCTGGAGCGGCAGGATTGAGCACAAAATCCCAGGTGGTAGGTGAGATGTATCAAACTCCACAGCTGTAGGTGGGAACTCCGGGACCTCTCAGCAGGCAGGGAGTGAGGAGCTGCAGTGTAGCGGAGACTCAGAGCAGTGGCAAAGAAACGCTGGGGGCGGGGCAGTGGTGGCCTGGCTCCCAGCAGGGCAGGGAAAGGCGGGCCCGGGATCCTGGGGTTTTTCCCCTGAGGCACCCGAGCAGATGGGGGAAAGTCCCTTTTTTAGTGCGGTAGGGAGTTAAATAAGGTCCCAGTGCAACTGCTGCTCCAGCGAGCAAGCTCCACTCATGGTAGAAGAAAAGTAGCAGAAAGCAGAACCCCGCAGCGGTGACGAATTCTTCCCACAGTGACCGCAGCCTCTCTCCCCTCTGAATGCCCAGAGCACCAGAGAGGTAGGGGCTCCACCCAACCCTGTTTTCCCAGTCCAAATCTCGCAGCATCTCTGCCCTGCATGAGGACCTCCAGGTAAAAGAGAGTAGCCAGCTGGACCCCTCCCCTGAGCTGTGACGACTTCTTTTGTCTCTCTTAAGTATCCAGTCATTATTGTCTCCTAGTAACATGTATGGGGGAAAAGTCCTTAAGAGGACAAAAAAACCAAAAGGAGAATCCTAAAACCCCAACATGAGGAGAATTTGAGGGAGCTGGGGGTGTTTACTCTGGAGAAAAGGAGCCTCAGAGGGGGCCCTTATGGCTCTCCACAGCTCCCTGAAAGGAGGCTGTAAAAAGAAGGTGGTGCGGTGGGAAATCAGTCTCTTCTTCCAAGTAACACGTCATAGGTTGAGAGGTAATGGTCTCAAATTGCACCAGGGGAGATTTATTAGGAAAAATTTCTACACTGAAATTTTGGTAAGTCGTTGAAACCAGCTGCCCAGAGAAGTTTTCAAAAGACATTTGGATGTGGCACTTAGGATTGTGGTGTAGTGGTGAACAACGGTGGTGCTGGACTAAAAGTTGGTTGATGATTTTAGAGGTCTTTAAATGTCACTTTCTCAACCTCCTTCCCAGGGTGAAATTATGTAGTCATGATGGGAACTGCTGAGATGGTGGGGCACGAGGCTGTTCTGGGGCTCGGTAGTCGTGCAGAAGGGTCACAGTCAGAAACAGCACAGTAAATTATCTGAATTTACTTCTTACAGCTTTCTTTCTCTTAACTTATAATGGATTCACTCTGTAAAAGTAAAGCTGTATAGTTGTGTGTGAAATGAGTGTTGCCTAATGGAGTCAATACAGAAATATCTGATACTAATTTTCCAGCTACTATGATGGAAAACTGTGGAAGGAGGAGGGATCCTCTTGCAGATGGGCAAACCCTATGACTCCCTCAGTTATCCCCCACTTAAAAGCTATCAATTTAGAGCTGTCCTGTGTATTGCCCCATGAATTGAACAAGCCTTTTCAGTCTTTAATTAAGGGTGACAAACTCTTTGAACATCACAGCATTCATCTGTTCATGTGTGGAAAGCCTGGTATAACAAAAGAATTTAATCAAACTACAAGCCTAATAAAGACTACATTGCCTGAACTAAATGATGTTATTGCTGCTGCAGCTCATAGTTTTACATTTAAAAAAGCGGGTCAGAGTGTTCATTCATCTTGATTAGCAATGCCAACCTAATTACTTCTGGAGGAAACAGTAATTAGCTGGAGTCTCACCTCATTAATCATGACATTCTTCTAGCAGACTATTTTTATCTCATAAATGGCTTGGATTGGAACAAGGTGTATATTTGAATTCTAGTTAATTGTACACAGCTTGCTGCATAACATTTTACATTTTTATCATTTAACTGCTTCCTTCCTGTAAACCTCTCAGCTATTTTTGTAGGCTGCTCTTGTTAAGTAGGAGGTGAATGGCCCACATAAGATAAGTCAGTTTTAATTATGGATGGAAGGAGATGAAGGTGTGTTCCAGCAGCAGGGAAATGGAGTCCCTGCCTGCACAGGAGACTAAAGGGATCTTTTCTCGGGCAGAAATCAGTGCACAACTACTATTGCACTGACACTTAAGAGAAGTCTGGGCCAAGATTTTCAATGGGGAAAAACGCTTAAATGCATCCTTGTTATTAAAGCCAGGTTCCTGGGGATGTCTCCATGTAGGCACCTTGAAGTCAGTGCGCCTGAGTTGCCAGTCATTTCTGACAGTATTATTACATGGTTTAAAAATGTGTGTTGTTAGAAACTTAGTTTTGCATTTATTAAAACCAATGAAGCAAGTATTTTTTTGGGGGAGGGGAGGTTGTTTTTTGAAAAGTTGCATTAAACAACTTCTTAATTTTACAAATCATGGTTGCCTTATTTATCTGAATTTTAAGAACTGGGAGAGAGAGAGAGCCTGGAAGCCACAGTTCCAGATTCAGTTTACTTACAAAGGTATTAGAGTCTAATTTTCTAGGGACGCTGATTATGCAGGAGGGAGCATTAGTCTGGGAACATCAGATTTTTTAGAGGTAGTAGAATAAATGGATCTTTGTATATATGCTTATAAAACATATGCCAAGTGTGTCCCTATTACTGGTCTGCTGTGAAGAAAGTTCTCCTGCATGAGGCCATGTTTTGTATATATATTTTTAAGGTTGAAATAAAGAGTTTTTTTCCTTACCTACAATGTATCTTTTTAAACAAGCAGTATGTTAACCTGAAACAATGACAGAAGATTCACAAACAAACGTAGGAAAAATAAAAGTTACTCTTTCATTTATAACTAACAAATATTGTCAAGCTTATACCAGGCATTAGTTGTACGCAATGTTTTGCGTTTCCAAAGCACACAAATGTTAGCATCAGCTTTTTATTTGCTTTCAGTAAGTAGAGAAATTAGCTGTGTTTTAGAAGTTGATCTGTGTTCTATGAGTAGCTTTCCTCTTCCATAATCAGGTAAGTTTACATTACTGCAAATGGAAACTGGTAGCTATTTTTGAGTGCTTTCTGCAAGAATATTTAGTTATAACTGCCCCACTGATTGAGTTGTAACCCAGCAGCCATTGGGGCACTTTTGGAACTTGCTAATAAGAGAGCAAATATTCTTGTCAGTTTTTGAGAAATGATTAAATTATTTTCATTTTAATAATTAAAGAAAGTACTCTGCATTTTTATGCAGTTGTGTTTTTAAAAGGTTTTCTTCAAGTCCTCTTTCCTGTCTTTCAATTACAAAAGGAAAATGGAAAATACATGAGGAGAAAATCAAGTGTCCCTAAAATTGAACAAATACCTCTCCCTCCATACCTTGACCTTGAAAAAAAATTCTTTTCCCAGGAAATAATTTGATGTAAGAGACAATTTTCTTTCTAAAAAGATGTCAAATTACAATCAGGTCCACACAGTGATAAAGCAAAAAATTTCTTAACTTCTCTGGCAGAAGCAGCCGTGCTTTTTTGTAGATGTAAAGTAGCTGCAGAAAAAGCACATATTTGACACATGCATATGCTACATGTAAGTGACTTTTTGATATTCAAGTGATTAATTTAAAAGTCTGTTTCAATAACTGGTATTGTTTCTAATCACTAACTTTATTATTAGGATCCAATATGTTTAAGGCAGATCTCTTTGATCATAGGTCCCAGTTACAGTGTTATGCTAGAGGCAGTGCTTGTCAGATGTTAGAAACGTAAGAGTTTTCCTAATGAGTATGTACTTATAAATTAATAAAACCGTAGTAAATATCTGATGAAAATTGTAGGCTTGTTTGCCTGCATATTATTTGTGTAAGTATCACTGATGTCTCATAATTTCAGTCATGGATCCCTTCTAGAGGATTCCTCAAATCTAGAGAAAATTACTTTTCCACTTCTAATAGGCTAGAAGGAGCTCATACTAAGTTTTTGATATTTAAATAGTACTTCTGACATATCAAATGAATTTATAAAAAATGAATTAAGCCACTCTTGCACTTCTGATAGAGGCTGCCCAGCTTACCTGCCCAGCTTTGAGGAGGAACTGAAAACAGAGTTGGTTAAGGACAACTCTCTCAAAAAAAGGATGTTAATGTGTGTAGGGCTCGGGATAACCAACCTTGTCTCTTGCTACAGGTCAAAACGTCAGTATATCTTGAACTTGAGCTTTGTGACTTTGTGAGCCAAGTGCAGAGCCAAGAGCAGAAGACCAAAGTTCTTGTTACCAGGGCTGTTTTTCCAGCCATGAGATACAGACTCAGACTTTACTCTTGCCCTCTCCACAGTAGAAATTTAATCAAAGACCCCCAAAGAGATTTGATCAAAAGGTCAGGCTGATGTGATATTCCAACAGAACACAATTTCTTGTCCTGAAATCCACAATAAAGGGAACTGAGCCTCCTTTCTACCATTTCATTGATGAATGCTGTAGAGAAGTGGGGAATGATGGCCAGATGTTTGGCTTCCCGGCCCTTGGGACTCGGGTGGTTTGCGGTACAGGGAAAATGCCCTTTTGTTGTCTGGAGCTTCCAAAGTTGAATTTCTGTACATTTGTGGAGACTGTGGGAAGGGGCCAAACAGCCACTGGAGGAGTGGGATAGACCAGGCTGCTGCTCTGGTGGATTTGACACCTCCTATTTCCCCCTCTGCTGCTGCAGAGTTGTAAGAAGCACTTGAACAGGTCTCCAAATATCTTATTTCAGTTTCTTGTAATTTGCGTCCAGACTCTCTTCTGCAAGGCCTGCAGCACAAAACACTCCCACCATCCCGGTAATATGCCAGTCACAGGATGCAAATGCCGTTTTTTGGGTGCGTTTTATCAGACATTATAGGCTTTGTGTTTGTAACCTCATTTAAAACATGTGATCCTGGTCTCAGGTATTGCCAGGGTCTCATCCTGTGTTTGCCTTGAAAGGCTTTTAAGAATGTTCAGGGAAAAGATTTTGAACATTAAAATTCAATTACAGACTCCATAAAATTATTCAAAATTGCTACTGCTTGGTAACCAAAAGACAAAAAACAAACAGTTTCTGGACATTGAGAGAGACATAATGAGTCTGCACTTTTAAATAAGAGTAAGGGACTTGAGTGGCATAACTTCTATCACTGTCTATACCCTTTGATAGCTCTATCCTCCAGATAATCCTAAAAGTGATTACATTGCCGTGGAAATATTCCTGCAGGTCTTTACTCTCACCCATTGCCACAGCTGAACCGAAAGCCAACAGAAACTAGAGCAAACTTTTGAGCAATTATATATATATATTTTTAATAACTATCATTATTTTGTTTTTTCTAGTAGCATAAGGTGGACCCAAATGGTACTGTGGGCAACTAGTTTATGGGAAAAATAAGAGAATAAACCACAATGGAGAGGCATGGTGACTATGCATTACAAACATGGATGTCCTCCAGGGATAACCATGCATTGGCATGAGGATAATCAGACTTTCAGTATAAGGCACTCTTCTGGAAAAGGCAAGTTATATGGTATTTCTGCTTGCTGAAGACTAACTCATATCTAATTTTATATTGGTTTGAAGTTATCTAACACACATCAGAAAATACATGTAGTAAAAGAGATATTTAAAAGTTTCTAACACATTTAAAAATAAAATCTAAGGCATGACCTTATAATTGAAAGATTAAATCCTGCCCTAGCCAGTAAAAATAGATTAAAAGCATGGGAAACTATTTTAAGCACAGTGTTGGCTGTACTAGACAATTTTAGTTAGGTCTGTGTCTCAGTCTTGTCAGGGATTAGCATAGTCCAGAAGGCTGCAGTCAGTGTGCCAAAAAATGGTTATGGCAGGGGGGGATAAAGTATTAAAAAATTTATAGAAAGCCAATGTCTATAAATAAAATGGGACCGTAAACCTGTACCTGAAATCTAGAAGTATGATAAATACAAGCCTTGGAAACTGGTCACGGTTGAAAAAATAGAAGAGACTGTCGATGACAGCATCCAGTCCTGTTGTATGCAGTGGGAATTCTGCCACTTTCATCTTTTGGCCAGGATTTTTTTCATGTGGAATGGGCCCCCAGCTGGCACATGCTGTTGCAGTTCCATGGTTATCCATGGAATTATGACGTGTTTTTAACAATGTAGAATGGACTCAGTTTGAGGCTTTGCACCTTGTGCAGTCCTTCATATCAATGTGAGCAAGTTGGATCATTCAAACTTTACAGGACAAAGGAAAAAATTCAATCCCCTTGTTGTTATAATCGCTTTTACTGACAGTGGAAAAAGTACCAGGCTAAGCTTCAAATGCTTGTAAGTCTTATTTTTCTCTTTTAATTTTGTTTGATTGCTTATGTATGAGATTAAAATCCCCTAATTTGTGAAGAATTTGCAGGTGATCTCTGATCCATGTTGTTGTAACAGCCTTGTCTGCGAGTAGACCCTCACAGTGTACACATTTAGGAAACACACGTGGTCTCATTCCCATGGTCTTTACACCATCCCAGAGAAGAGATGCAGATGTGTCCAAAGAGTTTGTAAGGGCAGAAAAACTCATGGAAACTGAGTTTAGATTTATTCTGCTGAGACAACATCCAGAAGTAGCTGAATTTGAACATAATGGCTTTCAGAATATATAGCAGCTTGAAGAGAGAAATTTTTCAGTTCAGATTTGTGAAGTCCCAAAGAACTATTACCATCCTTTTCTGGTGGTGCACCACTGTTCTGAGGACTGATGGAATTCTTTCGTATCAGGCAGAATATGTGGAGGGCATACCGCATATTATACCACAAACTGCTAGGGAAATTCCTGGTGACCTTTTCTCTTTCTAATAATATGTCTTGGCTCAGGCTTTTTCTCTGTGAAGTCATGAATATTTTCAGTTTTTCCAGGAAAGGCAAAGAGGTAGGGCTTCTGCTGCTCTTGATTTGTCTCATATGCAAAATGTTTCTATATGTCTTCTCTCGTTCTGACTTAGGAGCACCTCGGAACCTCTGCCATACATTTGAATTTTGTCTTGATTTGGTTGTTCTATTCATTTGTAGACAGTGTACTGTAATTATTCTTTGCCCCAGGGTTTTTTTGTACTGAGTCGCTGAAGTTGAATAGCCCTTCCTTATGCATATTTTCTTTGCAGAGATAATTTGCTCACTTAAATTATTAGTGTGTTTATGCTACTTATGTTTGATCTTGATTATAAAAAAGTGCTCATTGTGGCCCTGAGTTGTAGATAATGTCTGGCATCCATTAACCAGCCTAATTTAAAGAGTAATTTTAGACTGATCTATTAAAGAGGTGTAAGAGGTGGTGTAGGTTGAAGTGCTCTAAGTGAACACCTTTTTCCTGGGATTTAGCATGCTAAGGGATGTGCAAAAGTTGGGCAGCCTCGAGCTGTTTGGTTTAGCTGTTGCCAACTTGGTTGCTCTTGACTGTGTGCCCATGTTTGCACCATGAAAGCACTTGGTGAGGAATGAGTGGGACAGAAGATCTGAAGGAAAACATACTTTAATCAAGACACTGGGCAGCCCTGAAGGGCCTTGTTGTTCAAACTGTTTCGCAAATTTTGGTGTGACACCATGGTTTCAGGTGCAACAGCTTTGCTTTCATCTGCTGGAGGGAGGCCTGGGTGCACAGGGTCGTGTGGTCCTGCCCTCTCCCCCTGCTGCCTCTGAGGCTCATGAGAGCTTGATACTCTGCAAAAAAACCTTTTTCTTTTCGCTGAGTTAATTTTGTGTCAGATTAGCGATTCACACTCCTTGAAGGGGTTGGACAACCTACTGGGGGGAGATGGACAACATCTGGGAGTGGGTGAGAGGGGCCAATAATGCTTTTGGGTGGAACCTTATCCTCCCACATTGGCAGCAGCATGAGCTCCTAGATCAGCTCAATGTAACTTCATCCCAGGTTAGGGCTGGGCCAGGCCAGCAGGTACTCACCTGGTCAAGGCTGGTGGTTCTTCGCTGCGTCAGATTCTGGCACGGTGAAAGGCTGTCCAGGGAAAGGGGGATCAGGCTCAGATCACTGAAGTCCAGCACGAGAGTTTAAATTCACCTCAGACAACTCGACAGAGTTCCAGGAACAAATGTGAACCTATCTCTTCTGTGCGGTGATGCTGCCTCACACAGCCTGGCCTCTTGGCAGGACTGGCACAGCAGGAAACAAGAGGAGCAAAAACAAGGATGAGTCATAGCATATATGGATTTGTGCATCCTGGTACACATCTGATATTACAAAATGTTTGTGTGCAAGGGACACATGATTTTGAAGTTTCAATTTGAGTTCGGATAGAATTCCAACAATCTCATTTTATTCCCTTTTAAAATCCATCTTAATTAAAATGTACAGAGTATTCCCACAGTGAGTATTGTTTCTAAGGTGTGTGTCTCTTTCAAATTCCCAGTATAAACAGTCCTGTAAATAGGTAATTAAAGCCATCTGCTTCTTGGTAGCCTAGTTACCTTTGCAGCATCATTTACATTTTTCTCCCCTTTAACTCGGGGAATTAAATTGCCATAAATTCTTACTTTAGTGGATAAGCTACTAGAAAATAACACTTATGGCACATAATTTGTCAAAGAAAGACATACTCCATTGAATTTCTCTTCCAAATAAACTGTTCTTCACAGCTACAAAAAATTGTGCTGACATACCCATAAACTGTAATCCAGAACAAGATACTTAAAATAATGTGGTTACTGTCTGTGATCTTGTATTCCTCTTTTTCTATGAAAATGGTGCTTTTTATCAAGTCATCAAAGGTAGGTACTGATGTCTATGAACCTATTTTGAGCTAAGGATCTGGCTCTTGTTTTAAGCCAGTTTCACAGAAGAGTAAACTGAAAGTCAAATTTTAGAATTGTTGTTGGAAGTGAATAAAACCAGAGTTCTGCCTTGTGGTCACCTTTTTAAGTGAGAGAAAAAGAACCTCTCTTGTAGCAATCTCGCTGATAACATTATGACTGTAGAGTGGAGATTTAAATGTGCTGAGGTAGCTGCAAAGGTCTAGATTGTAGTGCCCAAGATACTTGCTGGGACTCGCAACTTCTGATGGAGTTGCAACTTACTTTTCCCCAATAGCAGAGGAGGAAAAATGTCTTTTGAGTCTTATCCAAGTTATTCCAAGCTCTTGGGAACTTCTACACGTTATTTCTGTGAGGGGAGAAACACTCTTCACCTCTATTTCCTCCCTCTTAAAAATAGCAAGTTCACTGCTGATTATTCACACTTCACACTTGTAAATTCTGGATTGACACTGTAAAATCTGGGGCAAAATATTGCAATATTCCACCTGACTGGTAAGTGTTAAAAGCAGAATCTGCTTAAAAGGGAGTAGGAGGCCTTTTGCCATCCCAAATAATGCAAAAACGGGTTACATAGTTCTTATTGTATTGGTGGCACTTTCTGAAAGAACCCTTCACAACTTTCAAGCACAAAGTAAAGGTATTTGAGCTCTTTAGCCCCTTAAATTCTTTTGGGCATCAAAGCAAGCAACATTTTTGCAAAATTTCCTAGTAAGAGGGTTTACTCTGGATGTGGGAAAGAAAAAACCAAACCAAAAAACCCACAAGCAGGTAGCCAGGTTCTGTCTGTGACCTGGGGTTTTCTTTAAAACTCAAGTTGAAGCTTGCTGGTGAAGGGAGCTGGTTGTGCGTAGATAAAACAAATAACTTATTGCCACTTTGGGTTTATTCAGTAACTATTTAAGGCACCTAAAATAGTGTGTGAACACCTTTGGGAAAAGAACTTAGTAGTGCTGGCTAGTACTGCTTAGGAAAAGAACTTAGTTCTACATTCAGAGGGTGGTGACATGAGCAGGCAGGCTAGATATGTACAGTCTTAATCCCAAGTTATTAAAACATCGTCTTAAATGAACAGAAATTGGAAAAGTAAGCCTAATTATGGGATATTGCTTATTTAATAGAAATAACAACCTTTTTATGGGTTTATGTAGTTGCATCATTGGGAGTTGAGACACATGTAGAATATTACTGTATAACTGAGCCATTAATCCAGCATTGTACAATAATAACCTACATTTGTCTTTTTCAGTTATGACCAATTGAAGTTTGAATTATATTTTGTTTGCTCTGCAGGTAATACAAAAGTGGCTTTTGGATTTGCATTTTAAGAGCTTGTTCAAAATTTCTGAGTCCGGTGGTGTTTTTGTTCCACACACAGTTTTCTGTAAGAATATCATGTCTTGCAGGTACATGGCATTTGGTTTAAAGAAAACTGATCTTCAGTTCCAGTGGTTGTGTTTTAGCTTAGAAATAGGTGCAAAGGGAAAAGCCCACCCAGCTGAAAAAATGAAAATGCTTTTGACCTTGAACCATAACAGAGAGAGTGACTTGTAGAGGGTGGAGTGTCTCCAGGAGAACAGGCACATTGTGTCTTTGCATGTGCAAGGATTGCTGGTGGGGGGGGGGGAGAGAGAGAGAGGAAAACGGGGGCATAGTGGAGCTGGGTCTGAGGAGGAGCCTCCTCTGTGAAGGAATGCTGCTATGGACCATTAGCAGTCAATGAAGTACAGGCAGGGGACAGTAACGCTGTTTTTTTTTCTCTTCCTGCAGTTTTTGGATCCATATCCTAGAAATAAAATCTGCTTTAGGAGATAAAAGTTCTTCTTACTGTCAGTACAGGTGAAGTATGTGTGCTGAGGGAGTCAAGGGTGTTCTCCCAATGAAAGCCACCCCTTCCTTCCAGTATCTAAAGGGGGCCAACAAGAAAGCCATAGAGGGATTCTTCATCAGGAACTGTAGTGACAGGACAAGGAATTCTATGCAATTCTATGATTTTTTGCCAGAGAAGATGGAACTCTAGGAGAGAGCAGGTAGCTTCAGTAGAGAGCAAATGCTGGAGGTGTATTCCAGGAAATACTCTTCCTGATGAATAGGGAGGAATTAATGTGCATTTATACATACATTTATATATTTTAATTTTTGTCAGGGCTGGTAGCAACTTCTTGTCATATTTGAAGCTGAGGTACCACTGGAAATGCAACCAGGGATTTGGTTACCTTAGGGATATTGGGAGAAGAAATTAGTTATTAAAACACCTTGAAGATGAAAGTTCATTTATAAATCCTGTCTCTGTTTCCTCCCCAAGAACATTGCTGAGATGGCTATTCAGACCCTCAACTGCTATAAATTAGCACAGCTACATGCTTTCCAGTGAAGCTTTTAATTTGCATCTGCAGCAGATCTGACTTCCTTGATTCAATGATGCTACAAACTTCCTTTGTATGACGCCTGTTTAAAGATTCTCTTGTTTTTATAGCCTAGCCAAAGAAATTGTTGTCTTAATAATACCCACAAAAATACATGAGCCAGATTCTTTGTTACCTCACTGCAAATCACAGTCCTTGCATTGCTGTCAATGAATTTTATCTGTTGTCCAGCTGTATAGCTGAAAAGAATTTGATCCTGTTTGTCCATAGAGTTCCCAGGGTGTGCTTCTGCAAATATTTTTGCTTTCTATCCAGTGAGCATTTCCACGTCAGTTTAGTAACCCTGACTACAGTGGAGCTGTGCCTGTTTATGCTCATTTGCACCAAATTTGTGCAAAGATTCTTGATATTGTTTTATAAACATAAATTATTAGGGATTTTTTTAACTAGAAATGGGATAAATTAAGATATTTTTAAGTGGGAGCTTAAAATTCCTTCTTTGAGGGAATTTTGTGATTGAACTCACTGGTATAAATTGTATTTTCTTCTGTACATAAGAGAAAGAGACACTTTTTCCAACAGTTCGTATTCAACATAATTTTCCACCAAGGAGACTGTAGCAGTTTGCCAGCGTTGTCACATGCCTTGATGTCTTTGAATTTCTTCCTTGGAAGCTGCTGAAATCCTTCATGCAACTGCTCCACTTGGGCATAATCCAGGAAGAGCTTTCTCCAGCTGCTTTGGTTTATTATGTATTGGCTCCCAGAATTTGAGATCACAAGTCGAGCAAAAAGGCTAAATGTAGATTCACACAGAACAGCCGGCTCTCTACGAGCCTGTGCTCCAGGAAGCCCCTCTGACCTGTTCTCAGTGCTAATGTTCCTCAAGTTACTTCCAAGACCCCTGGGATTTGGGCTGTTGATGATAACAGGCCAACAAATGTCATGCTGCATTTATGGGACAAAGGAAAAGCAAGCAGTAAAAACCCCTTCTTTTCTTCTATATTTATTGTATGGGGAGAGGAGCTCATTCCACATATCCTCCCTCACAAGCTAGAAATGAAGTGCTAAAGCTAAAATCTTGGCACTTAGGAAAACAGGAAGGAGGGAGGCTGAGGTCCAACACAGTGAGATATAAATCTTTGATGCTGCAAGACTACCCTTGCTTTTGGTCATGTTTGTATGCTTTGGATATTTTTCTCTTGTGCAAATTCAGGGTATTCAAGCTTATCAATGTGTTCTCATGGCAGATATGATCCTTCCTTCAATTTGATAGAAAAAACAGTGTCTTATTCCTAAGGCATAACTGTCAGGTAAATTGAAAGAAGTATGATTGAGGTAAATGAGGTTTATGCAGGTTAGAGTGGCCTCCCTGCTGTGGGCTCCCAGCTCCACAGCTGTAGCTGTGGTAGGGTTGCAAAATGTGTCCAGCACCCTACTGGCAATGTAGCAGGTGTTTATTGCCAGCTACAGCATCTTCCACTCTTCATGCTTCAGGTATTGCCATTCAGGTCTGTCTCAGCTTTGGAGTTGGATATTGAGGTCAGTCTGGATTTTCTCCCTCCCTCCCTTTCCTCTCTGTCCTTCACCCTTCCCCTTCTTTGCAGTGCTGTGCAATCAGCTGGGTAAAAAAATTAACAGTTGTGAGGATCGGATTTGTTATTCATTGCATCAGAAACCCATGTCTGAGGTAGTGCAGAGAAATGGAAAGGCTCAGGTTGGGATGGCAGTGTTTCCAGAAGGGAAACACACTAGGATAGGCTCCACAAGCCCATGTATTGGTGGCTTGCAAAGCAGCAGCCCATTGAGGAGACGTGCAGTCTCACAGGGTATTCAGCTGGGCAGGTGAAGAACTGGAAACAAATCCTAATGACCTGCAGAGGTGGAGCAGGATGGAGATGCTAATCACTGTCAGCTCCAGAAAGGTACAAAAAGGCACAAACCTGCTAACAATTTGTTGCCCACCAAAGAAGAAACCTGGAGGCATGAGGAGGTCTTAGTGTCCCTTGTCCTCCCTGGCATCACAATGGAATGGACTTAATAGCTGGACACAAGCGTTGCTTGGCCCAGTGGCTGGCTGGATTTCTTGGTACTACCCACATTGGTGTTTCTTTGTGTGAGAAAGTGAAAACTGTTTTATTTCAGTTTTTCTAATTAAAAGAATTCTGTCCATGCTGTGTTCCGATACAGTGTTGCTACAGGATTTCCTCCAAGATGTGGACATTTAGGAATGGAAGATGTCATGATTACAGAGTTCCAGGATTCCAGCCTAATCCAGCTAAGTGTTTAGGTATTCCTTTTGCAGAAATGAATAATCCCTATTAATTAAGAGGATTCTTATGTGCTTTCCTGAAGTGTCTTGCAGGATCAAATACACTTTCTTCCTGGACCTCTGTTTTGGTTTGGTGGTTTTTTGTTTGTTTGTTTGTTTTTCTCCATTTCATTTGTGGTTTAAGAACAGTGCTTGAAAAACAGCTGCTGTGAAGACTTAAAGATCTCTATAATTCGTATGTTCTAATCTCATCAATCCTGGGATAGTTATGTTCTTTCACAAAGCAGGGGGAGGAAAGGACATGCAAAATCTTTAATGCTATTTAAAAAAAAGACTTCAAAGGAAGAGGGAAAGTTTTATCCTTTCATAGCTCAAGAAAAGTATGCCAGAGTTATGCAGATAATCAAGCATCTTCTCCACACTCTAAGAGTGCAGAATGTGATTTGCCTCTTTCAGTTACATCTAAACACTTTATAACTTGAAAAGCTATAGTTGTGTTTTTAGATACATCATGGGCAAGCTTAGGAGAGCTAACCTTATTTAGTGTATATACATTTTATGTGAGTTGCTGTGCTCTTTCGTTATGATAAAATGTTTTTTTTTTCTGACTGTATGCGGGAGTATTTTGTATGGGATGTCTCTCTGGCTTAGTCTGACTTTCTCACTATTGCAGTTCTACTGCAAGGAAGAACCCACATATGCATTCCATGGCTATCATGTGTCCTGATTTCCTGTGTGTCACCTGCAGCAGCTCAGGAAGGACTGGGCAGTTCTGGCTCAGCAAAAAGGTATGATTGGAGGGGGAAGAGAGTCGATTGCTGACTGTGGCCAGGGAAGAACAGTAGGGCTGAATAAGTCTTTTTTTTTTTAATCTTCCTAAAACAGAGAGCTGCAAAATGTACTATAATCCTAATCTTGACTGGTGAAGTCAATGGGAATTTTGCCTTTTTTTTTAAAGGACTGTTTTTTTCTCCTTTCTGTGTGCTTGTCAGACAATACTTTCTTTGAGACAAATATATCCACAGTTCCAGGTCTGAATATATAGTTCGTACAATGCTAAGCACTTCAAAATTTCTCAATTTGTAGTCATTACTGTCTAATATTGCAAATTTGAACTTCTTTGCTGAAGGTATTCTTCCTCATTTATTATACCTTGGATGGGCTGCATTTTTCTCTGCTTGACTGTTGTGACCAAGAGCAGTAGTGGACATTTGAATATAACGGGTGAAAAACCTCCAAAGCCCTTTACCAGCTAAGGCATCTCCTTCCTACCCTGTTAACTTGTCCCAGTGAGAGGCAACACAGGCCAGGCATCCAGGGACAGTGAAAAAAGACTTCTTTTTGTACCTTAAACTGTTCCATCACTTTGGATTTTAGTATTTGCATTCTTTATCTAAAGAAAAGATTTTACCCTTGGGTAAAATCTCACTCTGAACTTATGATTCTAATTTGCAGCATCAATATTTCTTTTTGTTCCTGACTGAAGCAGTTCAGCTCCTCTTGTCACAGTTATTTTTCTCTGTTTACAGGGTTGAATTCTTGTCTTGTAACTAATGTCTCCCAAGCCCATATGGTAATGAATATGTGCTAGCTCTTCCTTTTTTCCCTATTTTGCAAACTATGCTCAAAGCACATTCTGTGCTCAAGTGTGATTATTTAAAAAAAAAAAATTACATTTATGAGAATCAACAGAATGTATAGAGGACAAGCACAGGTTCTGAACATGTGAATTGGCATCTTTTTTCCTGTTTCCATGCTGATGGACTATTGCATCTTAGACAGTTTTAGGTTTTTTATCATGACTTTGCATTTGGTAGAACAGTTTCAGACTTATGAACTGCCCAGGGTCCTATGAACACTGATTTATATACTTACTTATACAAACATTTCAGTATGTAGAGACAACATGCACCACTCATGAAGTTTTACCTTCTTAGGTACTTTCTTTAAATTTAAAACTGATGCATATTGTTACTGAACTTCATTGTTAGAGGATGAAAGCATTTTTTTCCTATGCTCTTTTAAATAATTTTAAACCTAGATGATTTGAATTGGAGACCTGGTTTTTATTTACTCAGCACTTATTTACATAATCAGTACTCAGACCTTTTCCTGTACAATTAAGCCCAGCCCATTTTTTTTTTCCTACTCACTTTTTGTTTTGCATGTTGCACCTTCAGACTTCAGCTAAAGGATTCCAATACAAAATAAAAGCCATTTTTAAGATTGGATTGCTAATACTTCTCTGCACAGAGAGTCTTGGGAGCAGGCATTTTGGACCTGTTTTTCTATATTTTCAAATAACTCAGGATGCATCTCAGAACACTTCCGTGTCAGTTGTGCAAAGAGGACTCTAAATTACAAAGCTAAAAATCTGACTGGATACATCTCATTAACTCTTTCTAGCTTTATTTGGTGAAGTTGGTCCATTTTTGCTTTCACATCACACACTGCTTTTCTTCCATGTGTTTGACAGAACAACTCTAAAAAAGGTATAAAGCTGTTGTGAACTAAGAATTGTTTCCAGCGAGGTATTTGCAGTATTCCCTTGTCATTATCCTTGCTGACAAGACAAAGACACTTTTGGGGCTAGAATTTCTCCCTGTCCTTAGTGTGACTGGTTGCCAGAAAATGAGCACCATATGCTGTATTTAGTTTAATAAAGTTCTCGGTGTGTTATCTGTGTCATTATTCCTTCTGTAACATATTATGTAAAATTATAGTAGGAAATCAGGAGAACTGAAATTCCATAAAGATGGCAGAGCTGCTGCTCAGAAGCAACGAGCAAAGAAAGCCACATGGGGGAGGTTTGTAAGCCCTGGCTTTTTGCCCTTTCAGCTTTCTTTAGGTGACAATAGAGAACAAAGTGTGTTCTGACTACTTGGGGACCCAGGAAAAAAATCCATTGCCAAGGGATAGGACTAGAGTAGACTAAAAAAATTATTTTAGCTGAAACTAGGTGTAGTCAGTGGTGAGCTTTTTTTTCTTGCCCTGACTCTAAAAGTAGAGTCCTGTACATAACATTTGCGTGTCTTATAGGTAAAACTCCCTTGTTTCATGTTTGTCTTAATAATGGATAATGTTCAGTTCCCTGGCTTGCAAAAATGTCATGCAAAAACATTTCCTGTTTTCTAACTAGCTCTAGTTCTGAGCTTGGAGAAAGCTTTTGGCACTCCTCATCAGAGGAATTCAAACAGCTTCCCAGCATGCTTTTATGACCTGCTTAATACACAGGGACTTGGAAGCAAAAGTGGATGTAAACCAGGTTTTAGGGAACAGGCTTTATGTTTTTTTTTTTTCTGCTTAATTTGTCTGAATTTCAACAATTGATTTGCTTTCCAGAGTTTGTCACTGCCTCAGTCTTGCATTAACTACTGTTGGTGGTAGCAAACTCTCCATTCAATTTCAAGCAGTTCTTTTCAGGTATCTTAAGTCTCCTTTCAAAAAATTAGAGACATCCACCTCCAAGACTTTTCAAAAATAAGGCACTGAAGGAGTTGGAGCTCTGCAATGTGTATGTATGCGCAACCTCGTGAGCTCGTTAGTTGGTCCTCTATCATAATAAAGCTTTTTTTGTGATAGAGTAATTCCAGTCCTGCCTAAACAAGAAGTACAGAAAA
Organism: Struthidea cinerea; assembly: GCA_013397865.1. Taxonomy (NCBI): domain Eukaryota; kingdom Metazoa; phylum Chordata; class Aves; order Passeriformes; family Corcoracidae; genus Struthidea; species Struthidea cinerea. The sequence goes on along the minus strand of VZTI01002441.1, from coordinate 21,846 downwards.
TCTCAGTCTCATAAGGAACCAAGATTTGCAGTATTTCTGTGTTGATTTTTTGAAGAGAGCAGATGTTGGGAACATGCTTTGTTAAGCTTTTAGATGCATATTTAGGAATGAAGAAACCTTCATGCTTGGTCCTGCCCAGAAGTCCATTCATCACTGGATCGTACCATGTCAAGGTAGGAATTTAGGAATTTCAGTGGACTTTACCGTAACTCCCAAAGGGACAATTGTTGCACAGTCCTACCCATTACAGACTACATTTCTTCTTGCTTGCTTGTGAGTGATGGATGGCAGAAACCACAAGACTTTGCTTGCTCATTCTGGTTTAATATCTGTGTCTCTATAACACTCATGGCAATGCACTCTGCAGAATAACAAGGTATTTTCTTTTTCTTGCTTTGTTGTCTGGGTGCTTTGCCACACCAACCCAAACATGTGGTCCATCCCATGTAAGACTTGTTGATGTGAGTCACTGAGATGCCTCCAGCTGTGGTGAACCAGAGACTAATTGTGAGGCTACACACGTCATTCACAAGGCCAGAGAAAATAAGCTATTAAAAGCTTTCTAGGATAAGTATGGCTCCCAGGCTGAAATTAAGATTTGGAAACAGCCAGATCATTCCTGGTTGAAAATTAAGACAAAGGTAGCATGAGCCACAGCAATGAATCCAGCACAGGCTCTGCAGCTGTTCTCCAGCTGATCACAGGTTATTCCCTTTGTGCCATTTCCTAAATTTATTACACAGCTGACCTATCAAGCCCAAGTGACCAGTTAGAATTGATGAATGGATCCTGAAAGTGGTTTAAAAGACGAGAAGCCTCCACAGGAATTTTATTGTGATGGGCCAGAAGAGAGGAGTGTGTGTAGGTGAATAGGGGAAGACTGACAGTGAAGGTGGTGTTGCAGTGTAGTCTCTTGTAGCTCCCTCATGTGTCATCAGTTCTGCCACTGCAGAGACCCTGGTGTTAATTTGCATATCAGTCAGAGGTTATAAATAGCTCAAAAGGGGCCTGGCATATTCCGCTTTACCTATTGCTGCTGAATTTGGCCCCTTGAATCCTGTGGAAGAGCTTTGATTTGTAGGGATGACTACTGCAGAGGCCCTCTCTTCCTCCAGCAGTGATGGTCCCCTGCATGGCACACGCTGTGTGACAGAGCTCTTTGCCTTGTGGTGGCTAAAACAGGGGAATGTCTTTCACTACATCTGCTAAATTAATTGCTAAAATATGCACACTCAGACGTGCACACTGAGAACACAAGCTAATGCTGTGACCTCTTTGTGGCAGGTTGTTGCCATTTGATCCCATTTTAATCTATATTATCTTTGTTTATGATTTTAGTTGTATATTATTAGGGCTGGGACTCTCATAAAACTGCAAGCACCCACATCAGCCTGTACTTTCACTCAGAAAGCCCAGCAAAGGCAGGCAACTCACAAGCTTTCTGAACACAAATGTTCCCCCTCAACCCTGCCATACCAGTGGCTGAGGTTCTCATCGACATCCAGGGAGTGTCCTGGTGACTTGGGCAGCGGGCTAAATACAGCTTTTAGATGCTGGTGCTTAAGTGACAAACATGATGAATTATGAAGAATCAATGAAGTGAGCAGAGAGAATAAAATTTCTTTTGATTGGTATGGGCTAAAGTTCTGAAACAATTGCAAAAATAATTCACAACAACATGCCAAAGTGGGGTTGATGTTCTTGGGAATAACTTTCAGCACTGTGTGAGCAGCTGTAAACAAATCTTGGAAGTTGGAGCAGATGGATGCTCTTTGAGAGCAATATAACCACGAGTGATGCATTAGAAATCTTAATCCATGTCAGAAATTGTAATCCATACCTTTGCCAGGTAAGGAATCTCTGGGACCTCTACGACTATTTTTTGGATGCTGTATGAGAAAAATCATAAATCAGATGTGTAAAAACACTGCATTACAAGTGATGAGATTCTTTAAAATACAGAGCATGGAGTTTTCCTTTCTTGCCCTTTGAACCTGAAACATTGGTATTCATTGTGGGTTTAGCGTCTTCCCATTGTAAAATTCTCATAGTGGAGTGAGAGGGGGGAGTGGGTTTTGTGCAGTTTTTTCTTTTTTCCTTCCAGTGCCCCCCTATTCCCTCCCAAAAAACTTTGCAGTGTTGAATGCTAAAAGAGCTGGGGTTTACAGTGAACATCCTTGCGTAAGATTTGTTATAAAATTGCAGGAACAGGCAATATTTCAAAGTCCTCTGAGATTTAAATATTAAAAGCTCTTATCTTGTGTAGATTCCTGCTAAGAATACTGGGATATGCCTCTATACTGGGATATGTATTATGTTTTAATCTTTGATGGTGTATTTTTGGTTATTAAAATGCTGATATTTTTAGAGGTCATTGTAAGTTTGCTGTAAAAATGTTGTGCTGGAATTTAAATGAAAACTTGGGGACTGGCAGTCAAGTGACTGTCAGGCAGTTGCCTGATTTTCGGGCCTCACTCTTTTTACCTTTATTTTTCATACAGCTCCCTATCTATGGGTAAGATTTACTTAATTCCAGCTTTCTAGCTAGTGTGTAAAGGAAAGGAGTAAAGGAGTGTAGGCTCCTTTCTAGCCTAGTCAAAGGAGTCATCCATAGTTAATGGAAAGAGAGAAGCACTTCCAGACAGTGCCTTATCTCAGAAAGGTGAGATAAATCTGCTTTTGGAGATGTGTATCCATTCCTATTGACAACAGAGGAAACCTGGAGAGGTAGTTCAAACTAGATGCCTATCTTTAGGTGGCTGAAGTTAGGTAGGATGTTTACTCTTTATCCTAGGTGGCTTTGAATCAGACTTTCTAGTTATGGACTGATAGCAAGAGAAGCAGTTCCTCTAACACAATACTTTGTCATGCCAGTGAAGATTCAGGTATTTCTGCAAGTGGGCTGGGAGGCTGACTAAGAACAGCAGTTCACAAGAGGAATGGAAAGATGTTCCCATAACTCTGGCACGGGTTTATGGAGATGTCTGTTCTGTTCCACCGTGCAATTCCAGGCTGACCTGGGGTTCATCTCCCTGTCACCCACATCATTGCCTCGCAGTCAAAACTTTGCCTCTCTGGAAGGAGTTTTTGAGGAGTTAAGACTGAGTTGTTAAGTACCCACAAAACTGGGAACAGCACAAGTAACTGGAGAGGCAGAAGTAGGAGTACTGTGAGTGGGCAGGAGCTGCCTGTTGCTAACCCAGACTTTCAGATGCTTTTTAATTGCAGGGATCACACCCTTATAGGAATGAGAACCTCCCCAACCCATTTATAGCACACCCCTCTGGCAGCTAGAGGTTGCTTCCGGGGAAAGGAAGGAAAGATGACTTTGAAGATACTCGTGAGGGGAGGCAGCTGCTGTTGACAGCAGGTTGCATGTGGCACTTTGCATCAGATCTCCTTGGGCACCTGGGCACGTCCACCCTCGGCTCTCATCCCTCAATGCCTCCCTCAGTGCCCAGCTATGCTGTGCATGCCATGGATGAGCCTGTTAGTCTAAGAATTGCTGCACAAACCATTCTTTTTCTCAGTGGAGAAATAAACACAGACTTTTCTTCTTGAGAATTTAATAAGATCAGAATACATAGGAAAATGAGTGTGTGAGTATGTAAAGACTACTCCTGTATATGCATCTGTTACCATTCACTCTTATGGCTGCGAGATTATCATCTCTACGACATTATACAGCAGAAAGAACACTTGCACATACTATCTTTTCATGTATTCTTTTTATCATCAGGACCTCTGTAAGCCAATGAAGCTGCTGGAAACAGATACAGTTTCTTTACAACTTCCATATATCATTTTGTAGTCACAGGAAATAGAGAGAAAAACATTTGAAAAACAGGAATTTATAAAAGCTTGCTCCTTCATTTTTATTAACATTAAAGCAAGAGTAACTGCCTTGCAGAATATGGAAACAACAGAAACCTTCCATCCTGCAGTATCCAATAATGCTTTTTTTTACTGCTCTGTACATAATTTTAGTGGATTCTGAAAGGATAAATTTAAGAGGTGTGTTTTTTGTGGAGGCATCTGAAAAAGGTAAAATAATACTTTAAAATGGAAGAGTTTAGGAAGGCTAGATCTCAGACCTTTAAAAGATGAATTTCCCAAACCAATATAATGTGAAAGCCCATCTTCACACTAAATAAATGTTGATTATAAAGATACCAAAAGCGTGCATTAGGAAATTAGCAAATTTGTTAGTAACTGTAACATCAGACCAATAAATATCTAACATGACTGGCAAAAGGAGTATATAAAAATGTTTTCTTCTATTCTAAATTTCACGATTACATTAGTAATAGCATACTTGCCGAGATCACATTTTTTTGTAATTAAAATACCTTAATGATGTTGATGTCTGCACAATGTAATACATTTCTTTCCTTTACACACTTTCTATGCTATCAGGAGATAACAACATTTATAGGAAAGCTGAAACCAGTAGCAATGGGTAAAAATACCACAAGATGTCACTGCTAACCTGGCAAAACAGCTGCTGCTGCCAAGCTGCTAGACAACATGCTATTAATTTATAATAAAAGGTATCTGACAGCTTTATTCTGATGAATTACGTGAATCCAAAGCACAATTCCAAGTCTTTGGTTTATAAATTGTCATTGATTTTAATGTTCTTTGTAAAGTTGTGGCACGCAACAAATTTTCCTGCCAAAAGCTGTTAAATAAATAGTCATCCTTTGCTCCGAATAGTACATTGAACTTGTTAGAGTGATGAGCAGAATGAATTGATGGTTGTCCATAAACCATTTAAGACAGAATGCACAGCAGCAATTCAAACAGTTTTTGAATGCATTTATTAGAGTTTGGGTTTTTTTTTTTAAATACTCCACTGAACCGAGAGGAACGGGCACAGGTAATACAGGAGCAGTTCGATGCTGTTCTTTGCCTGATTCTTCTTCTTGAATAACACATGGCTGGGGCTGCCACTGGATTTCTGAGCAGCGCATTTGCCTCCCCCCTGAAATTTTCTGATTTCCCAGCATAGGAGATCTGTCACCATGAAAATATATTTCACACCCTCTGGAAACAGACAGTTATTGTAAAGACAAGCTAATTTTCCTTTCTAAAAATTAACTGCTAACTCTTGTGTTTCCTTGAAGAACTTACAAAATGGTTATAATAGTTGCAATTAATTTTAAATTCAAATTTATATATTTTTGATAGCATTATCTGTGGAGCCAAAGCTGTGGAAAATTTAGTTTTTCTCATGTAGTGTCCTTTGTTAAACCCGACAACCACACGTAATTACTTTTGAGAGGGAAAATAGCCCAAACCAACAAATTGCCAGCAAACATATCTTCCAAACCTTTGCCTTTTTTCTATATCTGAAGTGAGATCAAATCCCTTCAGTGATTTAAACAGGTAGCAAAGTGTGCAAGGAGTTTGGACATGGAAGGACTGAAATGCTGGTTTAAAAACAAAAATCAGGTTGCTTCTATGATACTGCTAACCAAAAATAGAATGTAGAGGTGCTAGAAATCTTACAAGTGAGCTTGGTAAAGTTTGCAGCACCATTTTGTAAAGGCAGGGACAGATCTGCAGATTATATAAATCGATTTAGCTCAAAGTTTGGGGGGGAAAAAGTGGTTTACAGCAGCTGAACACCGGGAGCTAAGTATGTTTTGTCAGTTCACTGAAGCTGCATGTATGCACAACTTGATTAAAGAAATTACATCCTTAAACTTTGGTATTTACATGTCCCCATTTTCTAAAATCTTGGCAAGATTTCAGGTCATATGTAAAATCAGAAGAAGCAAAATTCTTGCCTGACATTTTTGCTTTTTGCAAAAGCATAACCGAACAACGAATTTTCTGGGTTCTACTTACTTATGGAACTGTCATTTCCAGATATGGTATATCAGCCTTAAATTTGAATGTATTTTCTCTGAGGGGCTGCCACAATTTGAGTAATGTGTACTCTTTTTTTAGAAGAAAGTATAATGAAAAGTTGGGAACAGAAATAAAGAAACAGTTAGAAAGTTTTTGTAAAGCTGGCTCCTACCGATAGCTTGTCTGGAAACATTATGGTCTGACATATAAACACTGTGTTTACTAACATTTCAAAATGCAGCCTATAATCTGTGTACACTTGTTATTTTATTAATGCTTTTTATTGCAAGTTACAGACAAACAGACAAATGTTTGAATACAGGCTCCACAGTGTGACTTGTAGGTACGGACAGATGTCGACACACTTAAAAAGCTTTTAGTTGTATGGATTCAAAACATATTTAGATTTTAGTTCTACAAAGCTACAGCAGTGAGGGGGAAAGATTTGTCAGTATACATTTATGTACATTTTTAGTGTATGGGAGGTTTTGGTAAATGTGTATTAAAACTGAAATCTGGTAAGTGTTTTGTTTAAATGTTGCTTGCCTTTTCCTGGTGTGAATCCCGCTTGTAGCCCGCGGCAGATACCTCTGGGCACTGGAAGGTGCTGCAATGCCAGGGAAAAAGAGATACTTTGCTGTTTTGGGGAAAGGGGGGAAGTTTGCACTAACACCGAGTGCTCTGCCAGTAATTCCTCTCCACTCGGGTTTGCAACTGAGGGTAGGTTTGTGCAAACCCTCTCTAAAATCCCTGTAAGAAAATACAGCTGATTCTTCCCATTTAACATCGGAAAACTAAACAAACAGAACCTTCAAATCCTTAGACATCTCACCGACATTAGCAAAATAAACAAACCCCACAAAGCAGACAGGTTGAATGAGACATGATTTCTAGAATCCATGTCTCTGAGGAGTACTTGGAAGTATTAGATCTCATTTCAGTGTGCAGCTTTTAAGGGAAACAGCCAGGATGTAATCGGCTGCTGGTGTAAATCGTTCTTGTTTCTTGCAAACTAGTGGAGCTGGGATAATTTACTCCAGCCACAGCTCTGGTTCTTCCGAATGTAGTCAGATTTGTCTGTAAGTCTCTCAAGCTCAGGAAAAAAAGAGATAGAAATCTTTCTCTGTGTGTTTTCTCCTTGCATTTGGAAAAAAAAGAAAAGGGAAAGAAAAAATATGAAAGGATCCCCATGCGTCCCCAAAAACCCTAAAAAAAATATTTCCTGCAATTTTTATGGGACCTCTGAGGACCTTGACTTTTTAAGTAATCTTTTTTGATGATTTTAGACAGACCATTAAGCTGAGGATAAAAGTCCCTCTGTTCAATATCTGGATATATTAAGCATTAGGCTTAAAATTTACAGCTTTCATTTTGACAAGAAAAATGGCACGTTTGGTCTCAAGTGCTACCTTGAACTGTTTTTCAACATTAAGACAGGTTGTCAGTCCAAGGGGAGGAGGTCTGGGCACCAGTGGCAGCTGCTGCTGCTCTTGCTGTGTGCACATGCAGGGATAGAGAGATGCAGCATTGCTGCTTGTCAAGAGCTGCAACTTGAGAATGCTTTGGCTTTTTTAAAGCAAAAGGAAAATTATGCTGATCCAGGGGAAGGCAGAAAGCAAATGGGGTGTCATTTCTGACTGTAAAATGTGTGGTTCATCCAAATATTTGAAAGAATCAAAAACGGGAAGAAGGAAAATCGAGAATCATATTTCCAAGAAAGCTTTGGGGATTAGAGTAATGAAGAGTTTGACTTCCAGCTTCCCTGGAGCTGGTATTCCAGAATGACTTGCTCTTCCCAACATCTGTGAGCATATTTTACCAAGCAGCAACCACTTTCAGTTTTGTCCTATGTCTGACAGAGAGACAGAAAAGCAGACATATTTATTGGCAGTGTCCTCAGCTGGGAACATACAGCAAGATGTCATTAGGAATCTGATAGGGAGACTTTCACTATAGTAATTCAAGGCACAACCAGTGTACAGCTGGTATTAATAGTATTTTCTATGGGGAGAAAAGCAGCCCAGGCCACTCAAAAGTGGAGGACAATATTTGCTGTCTGTAGGCATTTCTTCTTTTGAGGTTTGCCAAGGCTAGCAGCTACTTTTGGTTAGGTGGATTATTAGGACCTTAAATAATCTTATTAATTAGATTGAAGGGGCAGGGAGGCAGTGACCACCCCATGCGGGATTATGGACTTGTCTCTGGAAAGGTGTAGAACTGTCTCAGTTAAGGAGAGTGCCCATCTTGCTTGCAGGTGGCAAACCAGGTTTGCTGAACAACATCACAGTACAATGACTTTGTGTTTTAGTGTGGCAAGTTTTGGAGAAAGTTTGCAAAAATGTGCTTGATGGTAGCAGGTGAAGAGACAACTCCAGGAAGAGATTAACCTTTTGCTGCTTGGCTGAAGTCAGTGAGTTTAAGACAACAAAAATTAATCCATTAACTGACCATCTTCTAAATTAAAGTAGAGCTGGAAAACAAAACAACTGTAGAAAAATGCCTCTGGGCTTTCCCCATGTGAGCAGAGTTAGCAACTGCTGCCAGCGTATATGTCCTGGTAATGGTCACAAATCTTAGGGCGAAAAAGCTTTGATAACTAGTCAAAGTATCTCAGAAAGATCTGAAGCACTTATCAAACTGCACCCTCTCTAGTTGCAGGAGGCAACACATGATCTGGCCATGCAAAAGCAAGAGGCATATGACTGGTTTGCTGGCATTAGTCTGTATTTATTGTCCCTGTTATTATTAACTTCAAGAATCTTGTGATTTATCTGATACTTGAAAAGAAGGACAGAAAACAAAAAGAGTTGTTGTTTGTTTATTTGTTTTTAATTTTTTTCCCTTGGAAGCAGGAAAATACTAACTCAGTGCAAGTACACTAGGCTGTTGTCTTCACACAGTCAAGAGAGAGATGACCTACCACCACAAATACCACTCACATGTTTTTCAGAGACATTAAATAGGAAAATATCATCTCTCAAGTCACAAGAGAGCTGAGAAAGCGAGCTGTAACAGGGTCAATTAAACAGGCTTAATTACGATGGATCTTGTGAGCACTTGCCACCCTTTGGGTTAAGGCTTACAGCCTGATCCAGAATCACACATTGGGTCAGACGTAGAAATACTTCCATGCAAAAACTGCAATTTGATGATCAATAATTCAAAGTGAAGAACACTCTTACTGTCTCTCTTATGACTGTAAATACCTAAATGTTTTAAAGTCACTGGTCTTGATGAACTGCTGCTTGGGATGGATGAAGTACTCTCAGAGCTGTCACTGGCTTGTTTATGAGACACAAAAGTCTCAGGAAAAGGGACTGGGCTATTTTGGTCCTGTTGTCTTTCCTTTAAGTCCCAGAAAAATTCTGGGAGAAGTAACCAATAAAATTCTTTGTAAGCACAGAGAAGTTAACAAGATGAATAGCCACCAAATGGATTTTTCGAGAGAAAAATCATGTCAAACCAATCTAAGTTTGTTTTGTGAGAGGCTATGAGATCCTGTGGATAAAGGAAAAGCAGCAGATGACATATTTTCACTTTCTTTAGACTTTGGACAGTGTCTTGTGACATTTTGATAAGTAACAAAATATTGGTGAAATTACTGTAGATGGGGCCCAAAATCAATTAGGAAACTGAATGTAGAGAATTATCGGGGGTTTGCTGTCAAAATAAAAGGGTGGATTTAAGGTGTTCTGCAGGAGTCTGTCCTGGGTTCAGAGTTATTCAGTTATTTCAGTTGCAATTTGGGTGACAAAAGAGAGGACACATTGAATTCCCATGTGACATGGTGCTAGGAGAGACTGAGAGCACATTGAAGACCTAGATTAGAGTAAAAGTACCCCTCATTAAAATAGATTCAGAGTTTGGAAGAAATTAAATGCAATTTGATAGGAGGAGTTACAAGTGTCACAGTCAGGCTCATAGGACCAGAAGTTCAAGTTGGGGGGGAAAAGCCTTTGGTAGAAGCTCTATCGAGCAGGACCTGAGAGACAGTAGAGCATAAGCCAAATGTAAGTCAACACTGTCATGCTGTTGTGAAAAAGGCAAATATCATTTTGGAAAGGATCAACAGCAGTATAACCTGCATGACCCATGAAAATTTTCTGCTTTTTTTAGCATCTGTAAGACCTCAGCTTTAAGGCTGTATCTTCTTTTGTGTAGTGCAGTTCAAGAAAGATGTGGACTGGCTGGAAAAAATACAGAGGAGAACAGCGATAGTGATCAGAGGTCCAGGAAATGTGACCTATGAAGGGAAAGTAAATTAATTTCCTTCTAATATAAAAAAGCAAGGACTGGGGGATATGTGACAATGATATGCAACTGCATGAAAGCAGAGGGACCATACGGGACAGGTTGTGGGAACTCCATCACTGGGTCTCTTACAGAAAACATAAACATCAGGAATGATACAGGAAGAGTAGATTCTGCTTTCAGACAGAAAAAGGATGCAAGGTGACCCTGCAAGATTCCTTACAGCGCTGTTCATCCATGATTATTTGTGAGTGAGTATGGTGCATTCAGGAAATTCAAAATTGGGGTTAAACAAAACAGGAATCAAAGACAGGGAGAAAGAAGAAAGTGCTCTGAGCAAAATTGTGATGGCTGAAGTGCTGGAAGAAAGGCGGGAGTGGAAAGGGCAGTTTAATGGGTGCCATCATGGCTCTAACTTTGTTGGAGTCTTCCAAAGTCAACCAAGTTTTTGCCCAGTGCCAGTGATTTCTGTAACTCAGGAGAAAAAGAGAGTCAACCGGTGCACGACA
>VZTI01002441.1:0-11212 GCA_013397865.1 Struthidea cinerea | reverse complement strand
ACACAGGTCTCATCATGCTACCACTGCTGAATTTGTTTTCTGTTAACACTATTTGAAATGTAAGTAAACTTTTCTCTCCTGGGCGCCTCCATTCTTCAGACATATGCAGGTTCATGCTCCTCTTTTCCTAGATACAAGATACTTGGCTGACTTCAAAATATTAGTGCCATGTGTAGGATGAAGAATTTTGGTTTTTCATGATGTTCTCCCAGAAATAATTGTTGTTAAATTCTTTTTAATACTCATGCTTCAGCTAGATCTAAAAGCTGTGTAGTACCAGGCTTTTTAATTTTTTTCTTAGTCTGTACATCTTCCTAAATCACATAGAAGCCAGCTTCTTACCACTATCTCACTCCAAATACCATGATGAGTGTGGAATACCTGACATACCTGGCCAACAGGAAAAGGCATGGGAATGGGGCAAGCCTATGCCTTCTCCTACAGAATTACTTTCAGTACACTTATCTTCAGACCTGAATGCGATGTTTTTCCTAATCTAGGGCTCTTTGTCAGGAACCCTTTCCTGCTGCTTGTTGGGATTGTGCCAGCCTTTTGTTTTAGCAGATTCATGAAGGGATTAGACAAATGCACAGGCACCAGGTCTGTAAATACATGCAGAAGCAAATGGCCTGGGAAGTTCCCTTTAATATTGTTAATAGAGTAGTTGGTCGAGTTGTAAGAGTGCAAGGAGTGTGGTGGCAGAAGTGGCCTGGCTGATGTGGCTATTAAATAACTTTGTACATTAAAAAATCAATGGCTATTAAATAGTCCTAAAATCAGGACTATTTAATAGTGGCTTGATTTGGTGGTTTTGCTCTGAGGACAATTACAAACACAGGAGATCTATGAGAAACCAGCATATTCCCTGGCAAACGCTGGGGACTGCCACATTAGGTGGAAGCTTCACAGGGATAGGATCTCACACATGCCTAACTTTTTGGAATGTTAATTTTTAGAAAACATTTGGATTGAATCATTTGAGGCTGGATGTCCTAGTGTATACAGGTAAAGCAACAGTCATCATTGTGTAACATTGATAAATCAAGGGAGCATTGATTTAAGATACACAGGCACAGGGACTAACAATAATATTTTATTTCTAGAAAGAAACCTTTGGGTCTGACAGATCTGTGGCTAAAAGCTCAGTTTGGAAGTTTGACTTTTATATATCTAAATGTTGTAGAGTGGAAAATAATGTTGAGGAGTGTTGATATTATTTGCTCTGCAACACTGATCACAGGTCTGACTTATGCTTTGACTATGAGCAAGGACAGAAAAAAGAGGATCCCAAATCTAAAGAGGGTAATATTTAAAAAAATAATTCTAAATTCTGTTTTCAAAAATGATCCAGGCACTTAAGAATCTACACTTCTCTGAATTTCAACTCACTTTTGAAGGCCTGATGGAGATGGGTTATCATCTTTGGATGGATTGCAAACAGTGGGAATAGCTCCTGCAGTCGCTTTCATCGCGACTTCGCAAGTGTTGTCTGAATGTTTATATTTGCCGTCCATTTCCAAACTCACATTTGCAGGAGAATAAAACCAGAGAGAGTGTTGGACAGCAGATGAGCCTAACTGAGGACTCTAAATCACCAAAATCAGTGATGTAAAACAAAAAGTATGAGTAATTAATACTGTCCATCTACCTGTGTTTTGCTATTTGATAGTTTCACTCCAGTCACTGTAAGATAAGTGGTCCTAGCAGAGAAACGCAATGGGAGAGGCTGGAAGAGACTTTCAGCTCCTCAAGGGTATTTCACAGGGCAGGTGAGCCTGAAGAGAAAGCTAAGGAAAAAGTAGCAGAAGTGGTAAACTCTAAATAAAAGGTGAGGTAGACAGGACATGAAAATGCTGAGAGCTGAAGGATCAGGATTTTTTGACTGTGGATCTCCATCACAATACCTTCTGCACACTGAAAAGGGCAGGAGAAGGGGAAGTAGTTCTAAGTGAGAATCAACATAGAAGGCAGCATCAGAAATACAGTGACAGGAAGAAAGTGGGAAGATGAGATTTTACCTAGAGTAGATTGTATTGAGATGGAACAAAAATTCCAGCAAATTAAAAAGCAGGAGGAACAGGGAACTTGGAAAAAGAAGGGGTGTTTTTGGGGAAGTCAGGAGGAGAGAAACTCAGGGCTGAAAAATTAGTATTAGAAACATGTAAGTCAAAATGATTGACACATAATTCAGTGAAACGGTCAATTCTTATCTACCTTCATTGGGATTTAAATATGTCTTTACCTGTGTTTGTAAGTGCCCTTCCTGGATATTGTCACTGTTGTCTCTTCATTTGATGAACTGAACTGCTGTAAGTTTTCTAAAATTTGACTAACACCAAATTACTGAAGCCAGAAGATAAATATCTGTCTCACTTTACAAACACACCAGCTTGTTGGACTCTTATTACAGCAACCAGCATGAAACCCTGCTGCTTTTGAGGAGATGTGTTTGCAGTAGGGATCTGCAGCAACTCTGGACATGACAGCAGAAGCAACAGCACATCCTTCTGTAAGTTGTGTTTGAGTGGAGCCTGAGTAGACCATTTGCTTTTCTTCATGGCTTTACCTCTTTTCCCTTGATTTTATTGAGTACAACCTATTTGTGCTTTAGACAAAAAGCTGGGATTAGCTAGGGGAGTTTTAGTTGGCTGGCCATCAGTTCTAAATAGCAAAGAAAAACTAACTTCAAAGCAAAGTGCATTTCAATTAAAAAAATGAAGAAAGGGGCACGAAGACTTTACTAAGATCATGAACTAAGAGAGAGGGAGAGAAAAGTAGTTATGTCAAAAATACTTTATTTTTAGTTTCTTCCTAACTCCAAAGTGTAGGAAGATCAAGGTTTTGTAAGCTATGCCCTTAATTATTCAGGAATCACTATTACACTGGCTGAGCAGTTTAGAGCAGCATTACATGATGCAGGTCTTCATTGAGTGATTGGCTTAACTCCAGATGATTGTGTGGAAAACACACAACCATATGTATTGTAACTAAGTAAGCTTTACAATGTAATTCTCAGGGAATAGGAAATAATATTATTTATTTTATATATGTATGAACTGAGGAAATGGTGTATTGCCTATGGTTGCACAGCAATTTGGGCAAGAGTCCTGAATGGAAATGAATAATGGTGATTGCTCTACGATCCTCTTCCAGTCACTAGGCAACTCTGCTTCTCACAAATGCTATGTAGTATCTTCAAAGAAGTCCCAGTTTTGAATATTTTAATGGAACTTTCAAAGAAATTTGCAGGAGTTAAACATTCATAACCCAAAGAAATTAAAAGAGTCTGGCAGCTTTGAAATTCCAGCTCTCACTCCTAAAGATAGCAGTTGTGTCATTCTTTTAAAATGCTAAAGGGGAGTTTGTGAGTCTGGGCATCACACCAGGCTCTTAGAACCACTTCTGTATTTCTGCCCTCTAAAGGAGGATCAGGGCTATTAGGCATTTTTTGAGGAGACCTTTCATTAGCCCAATATGTTATATATCGCTTTAGTACTTTCACTGCAGCTTTGCTTTCCTTTTTTCTTGGTATTGGATCTTTAGTATTACCCATCTCATTGCTTGAGTAACATGGGAATATCTCTACTGTTGCAAATAATGACAGGAAAGATAATAGCTTGTACTGCAAAGGACATATTTAATGATTCAGAGTCTCTTCCAGGTCAAGTTATAGTGGGTTCAATGCAGACTGGCATAGCCGAGTTAATACTATATACAGTGGCTCACGTTCATGCGTTCAGAAGCTGGAGATACCAGCTGTCTTGTAGATGAAAGTCAGGTCGGTATATGTATGTATTTGTATATATATATATATGTTTGTTTGGCTCAGTAAGGATATCAGAGTGCTCTTTTTTGTTCTAGTTTTTGAACAGCAGTAATAGAGAAAGTTTAAATAAAACAGAGCCTTTGTTTGCTGGGCCAGCAGCACTGTTCCTGGAAGGATGATTTGCCTGAAGAAGGCAGAAAAGCAAAGAAGTTGCTCCTGTAGCAGCAATAGAAGAGAAATGAGTGAAGGGATGAGTTTCCTGCAATCCAGAAAAGGCTCCTAGGTAGCCTTCATTTTAAGGAATTAATCACTGGTAATCTGGCACACATGCTGAGTGAGGCAAAAGAGTTGGTGAGGGAACCTGCTGTCATAAATGTGTTCCTGGAAGAAAACTCCATTGGGAAAATTGTGTGGAACAGGAGGAAGCAATAATTATGGACAGTCCAAAAGAAGCACACAAAGGCTGCACTGTGGGAAGGAGCTGCAAGCCTACCTGCACAAGTTCCACATTTGTGTGCTTCTCATTTTGTGTGCATGTAGCTGCTTTTTATGACACATTTATGACTCGCCCTTCTTGGCCACTGGTATCTACAGTGATGCTCCAAAATCTTGTTTGAGAAATGGCCTTCTGGGCTCTGTGTTCCAAATTTATACCCTACCTGCAGTAAATGTTGCTAAACCAGGCCTCCTGCAAAGGAGCAGAAACTACAGACAAGGAGATAACAAGTTTTGCAGGTGGCTCACAGGTCAGCCTTGGCATCATATTGCCCATGTTTCATCTCTCCATTTGGCATAACTTTCTTTTCTGTTTTTCTCTTGTCTGTAAAATATTTAAGGGACTTTTTCTCTTCAAGAAGGTTGAACACTATAATGTAGTTTCTGTTCATGGACCAGTGAGCATTCCAGCTTGTCAGTATTCAAATTACTATCAAACTGTTTAGTATCTGTCTAATTAAAACAGAACTTACTTGCTGATCTCTTCATGCTAAAGCAAATGAAATCCTAATAGGAAAAGCGATATATCACTTAGATCAAAAGAAAATGAGTAACTATTACATAACCACCTCTCTTTTTTTTTTTCTTTTTCTTGAAGTGGGGGAGGAGAATGGCAGGAAATTCCTGTTTTCAGATAAAGACATATGTTCTGTCACAACCTTCTTATTGATTCCCTGTACTAGCAAAATCCCTGCATTTTACTGTAGTGAGATGGAAATTTCCATAGCCGAGGAGAAGCATAATTATAGGGATGGAACATGGGGAGGGGAACAGGAGATGGCAAATCGAGGGAAGAGAGCACACTGGGGAAAGGGGACCTACCCCTAGAAAGTTTTGAGCTGAATGTAGAACTTTTGCAATTGCTTTGCAGAAGTTGAGTAAAGGAGGATGCTCTGTGGAAGTCCCCAGTCCTTTTGTTTGGTTCCGTTAAATTGCCCAAGTATCCTTGGGGAAGGGGCTGTCTCATTCTCTCTGATACTCTTGGGTTATTGATAAAAATAGAATAGAGAATATCTCCTTGTTTCCAGTCTATTTGCATAGTTCTTCCTAGAGCAGAATGGTCTGTTCTTCTTCTGCCAACAAAGGCACCATTTGTCTTGGGGTATTGACTTGTTCTGAGGCCTTCAAATCTTTTCCCTTCTTTTTACTTTTTTTTTTTTTTCCCTTTCCCTGACCCTTCCTCTCACTGAGCTGTAGCACACTTGCCTCTGGCTAGGAATATTAATGAGCATTTCTTTTCAAGAGGTTATGCAGATTCCACTTTGTGAATCAGCTGGCAAGAGGTGCTGTCCAAGTAACTTACCCAGAATGGTGGCCAGGGGCAGATCGTATAAGTGCATGGCATGTCTCATTCCCCAGCCTGAGAATAAAAGGTCAAGGAGTTGATTTTCAGTGTGGGGTGCCTTGTATGGCATGGATGGCTCAGAGAGAGCCCTTCATAAAACAAAGGTTATTTAAATAACTCAAATGGCTCTGAAAAATGTAAATTTGCAACAAGATGGGGAACTGAGCAGCTCAGGTAGTTCATTATTAATGCCACGAGTATTTTTCTTTTGTTGGTTCAGATCTGCTTTGAGTCAGAAAAGACATAGAACATTAAAAGTGTCTGAGTAGGGTTCGGCAGCAGGCATGAAATTAATTTAGTTGGCTAAATGAAAGTCCATTTTTTGGTAGAAAACTCTTGACCACATTGCACACTTTCATTGGAGCTAGACAGACTTGGGCAATGAAAATTTAAAAATCCTGAGTGGAGTGGCCCAGAAAAGTGTACCACTTCTGTCTCCTGGAGATGATGGACCATTTGAGATGAGTGGGCTGAGTGTCAGTATAGAGGAATGCACACTGCTTTGTGTTTGAATCCAAATTGCTCTTTAATGGTATAAATCCATGTTTGTCCTCCTCTGCATCCTCCTGTAATCTTTGCCTTGGTGGTGGTGGCTCAGGACATTGGTCTTTATGCTAGAGACCTTTTTTGCAGGTGGGTTCTGCCCACCACTCCCAGCTATGGCACTGGGCTTACTTCATTCGGCTTCTGGTTGACACAAAGAGTCTGAAAGAACAGATACCCAATAACTTGCTGGGAAATCTTTAATAAAATTGGGCTAAATCTGATGCTAAGCGAAGGAGCAGTTTAAATTGCCTCAGATGATCCTTCTCACTGGGGTTCTTAACCCTGGGAGGAGAGGTTGGCATAATTTGACTGCAGAAAATGAGTAGTACTTTGCCTGTAGGTGTCCAAACCAAGCATGGGCTAAGTCTAACTATCATGACTTTACCTAAAAAATAGAGAAAAGATAATTGTTAAAATCAGTGTTCTTAAAGGATTTGTATGGTTTCTTCCATCTTGTATCCTGGACAGGATGATGACAAAAAGGGTCACCTTTTTTGCAATATTTTGGTATTTTTAGCTGTTTGTCCCATTGAAAACAGAAAAATAGATGATTTTATACAGATACAGCTGAAGAAAAGTAAAACTGAACTGTAACTGCTGGAGTTTTTCTTTCATTTACATCCTTCCATCTACCAACATGGGTCAATTCCTGTACAAACTCTTGATTCATTCCTGGGCCTGAGATATAGGGCTTACCAAATTCTATCAAATTTCAGATAAACTAGATAAACTCCTCCATTGCACTGCTTGAGGAAGAGAAATGGCGATCCAAGGACTGGCATATTTGGCAGGCTGTGGAAAGCTAAGCTTCAGTTCTGTGTTCTGCTGCAGAGTTCCACTCAGTTTTAGGCAACTTCCTTAAACTCTGTATAATGAAGCATCTCCTGCAAAATTAAGGCTAATAGCATAAACAGGCATGTTCTGAGAATATATATAAACCTTTTGACAGGAATGGACTGACATTAGCAAATCTCAAGGTTCAGTTTCAGGAAATTTCTACTAATACGTTGCCTCACACCCTACCCTGAAGCCAGCAAAAATCAAACTTCTGGTGCTCAATGTGTTAATGTTCCCAAATCACAAACAGGAATCATTGCTTAAGAAATGGTATTATTTGGAAGGGAGGAAAGAAAACTCCCTAAAACCTTTGTAGCCCAGTGCTGGAAGCTGTTGCCATACATTTAGGTGACCACTCCGCAGGCAGGCACATTCCCACCAAATTACTTAACTTAGGTTAAGCTCTTTGGGCTTTTACATTTAACAGGTTTTCTTCACTTAATGGCACAAGTTCCCTGTTAACAGAAATGCTTCTCTGCTCCTTTCCACTATTTCTCCATCACTGCATGAACTGTCAGCATAGGGCTCTTCTGATTTTGGGAACCTTTGCTCTGGAGTTCCTTCCTGAGCTTTGTGGTTGGCTACTTCTCCCATCTACTTGCAGTAATGGCTTTAGGGTTGGATTCTAGGGACATATGGACACCAAACTTTCCTAGGATGAGGATCTGAATGGATGACTTTTTTTGTTCCTTTTCCCTGTAGAGTGATCCTTGGCATGTCACTTATATTCTCTTCTGTTTCTGCAATTCTAAAAAGGGGAAAGGTTTTCTCTGCACAGGATGTCACAGTACTTTACTAGAATTTTCAAGGTGCTTTGCCATCCCCAATTCTAGAAATTATAAAACTATTATTACCTTCACTATTTCAGTAAACTTTACCAACTAGCCTGAACAGACACTGCTTTTGAACTCTTAAATATTTCAAAACATCCATTAACAATCTCATGTGGAGGATAAGGATTTTGAATATATTTAGTGTTGGTTTAATGTTTTATTTTTCTGACTTTTGTGAGAGCAGAGATAAACTAACATAAAGAAATTATTAGACTTAGGAAAAAGAGTCCTTGGATTATAGCTGTAGTAGAAGATACAGCAAAAAATGTAGGTAAAGTGACTAGAACATGATAGGAGTTCAGTGCATCATGAAACTTTAGATGTCTGCTGGAGAGGGGGATATTAAAATACCAGTAGTGAGAATATGGAAGAAATATCATTAATGAAACTGACCCTTTCCAGAGCTGATTTTTTTTTCTTGTTTCACTTGAAAACCTTAATCTTTCTTCCCTGTCTTCAAGATGTAGTTCTCTAAGGAAAATAGTTTTTCAGTCCTACCTCAGATTCTCAGTTTGATTCAGTTACTCACAGTGGAGCACACACAGCATCTTAACTGAGAGGCACTTTTGGAGGTACTACAAATTTTACCTGTCAGCATAACATATCAGAATGGCATTACTCTAAAAATATTTCTTAGCACGATGTAAATTTGTTGCAACTGATTGTGACACTCGGGTCTCTAAAATTATCGTTACTTTTTTCCGTTTTGCTGTAAAGCCGTACCAGGAAAACTGATCACTGTGATGTCTGGTAACATTTAGGGCTTGGATTTTAGTTTGATATACACCCTAAAGCCAATTAATGTCAGTTGAATCACACAAGTTAGAGATGGAAAACACTTATTAGATAATGGCAGGCCATGACTGTTCCCCCAATGAATTCTCATGTGCTTTGTCTCATCTAGTTTTAAATTACTTGTAATTGAGGTGTCTCTGGGGACGCTATTCCACAGCCTAATGTACCTTGCCATTAAGAAATATTTGCTCCTATTCAGACTAAACTTTTCTGTTGCTTATTCTTACCGTATTACTTTACTTCTCCACTTGCTGTTGCTAAACTATTGCCATTCCTCTCCCGTATTTACTCTTTCTAGACTTCAGTCCATAAATAAATATTTCCATCCTTGTCTATTATATGCCCATATCCGCACTACATTTCTTTCCTCTTGTGTCATCTCATAATCCAGACTCTCCTCTTCCAGGACTTCTTTCTGATGTCAGGCCCCACCAAACTGAAATGATTATTGTAGAACAGTGTCCTTCATAGATACAAACTCTCATGGTTTGTGGTAAGATGTAATTTTGACTGACACTGGCATTTCTTGTTCTCTTGTCACTGCTCTGTCCCACTCACTGGTGCTCAAATGCTGAAGAACCTTGGTGCATCGTAGTTAGAAATATGTGAGGAAGAATAGGCATTTTAGAGTTCCAGGAATTAGGGTTCAGTGACTCAAAATGTACAGCTGAGGTGAGAAACAGGATAGGCACCTCCACACCTCCTTCCACTGACAAAAACTCAAGCCGTTTTAAAGCATCCATTGTGGAAGATTTCCAGTGATCTTATGGAATACTGAAGTGTTTGATAGTCACTTGTAGTTGAAAAAATAATTGTGGGGAGATCTCTGCCAGAGTTTGCAAAGAAGCTACTGCTTTCTTCAGAGCACTGTGTTGTTCAGGAACCAGCCCTTTCACTGCCCAAGGCTTTACTGAGCTCTCCTGGTCCCTCTCATCCCCAGCTGCTGATGCACACCTTGAATTCTTTACTATGAATTGTTTAAAATGCAACCAACCTCCAGATTCAGGTCTGGAATCCTGAACCAGTCATCTCTGTAATTAAAAGAGACTGTTGTCAGCCCCTGAGGTGAGAGTTAAAGCTGAACACCAGGTTAGGACTAACTTTTATGAATCTTCTCTTTTATGTTTTTGTTAATGAAGGATAAATGTTTGGGAGTCATATTTGGTAGTTCCTCAGATCCCAGGGAACATTAGTACTTAGCCAACATAAAACAAGAAAAAAATCCAGGATAAAAAGGGAGTAATAGAAATTGTTTTTTCTAGCTTTTCTCCTGGTAAGGACAAGTGTTGTTTTCTCATATTTTCTTTCTTTGCATTTAGCTGAAGTTGCTATTGTTGAAAGTCATGGAACAAACAAATTTGCTCTCTTTTCATAAAGTAAACTCTAAGCATTCAACCCTAGTAGTCAGCTCTTGCTATAAATGCACTTTTCCAGACTATTTCCAAGGTTTAGTTAGAGAACAAAAAGGCAAAAATGTGCATAAGGGAGACTGCAAATGCACTCTGACTATGAAAGGAGAGCAAAAGATTGTTCATTAATTTAAATCTCTATCTGAATGCAGATACCTTTTCATAGATCTTGAGAAACTCTTACGACAAATATAGTGCTTTGTTCATGCCTACGGTTAATTTAGGAAGTTTGCTCTGCAACTCTCAACAATAGCAGCTTTAGAGAAATGCAAAATTCATCAACAACTGGAGGAAACTCAAATGAAGTGAATGAGTTTTGGATAAATAGCTCCACTTCTAGTCTGTGTCCTAAGCTGAAAGCCATCTCTGGCCCCTCTGGATTTGCTTGGTTTTAGTTGCTGTGTTTCAAAATTAAAAGGTCTTAAATTATGTTCATTTGCCTGATTTTGGATTCAGGCAGATGTGACTGTGTGCAGTGTTGTTGCCTTCAATAATGCAGTGTAGGTGGAGAAAGAATCTACTTCGCTGCCTGGTTTTGGTTTGCCCTTCACGTACTCCGTGTGCTGTGTGGAGGCTGGATCTAAGTTCTGCATCTAGACCCTCTTGTTCCTGCAGCACCCTGGGGAATCCTGTGATAAAATGGGAATACTGTGGCAGCAAATAAATTCAGGTTCAGTTCCTTTGTACTGAATTAAATATGTACATGAATAATACAATTGGTACAGTAAACCTTGTAGTTTACATTATCAAATAAAATTCTTAAAATGTGTTCCCTACATTTTCACCATGCCACAAAACTTTGTTTCAATAATGTATGTCTGCACTGTAAAAGCTTTCAATAGGAAAAAAAATAACAAGATAGACTTTAGTGTCATCATATCCAGTATGTGAGATAATTTGGCTTCTTGACACCTGGCACATGTTATAAAATCAATCACAGAATGGCTTGAGTTGGTAGGAACCAACAAGATCATCTTGTTCTAATTCCTTGTCATGGGCAGGGACACCTTCCACTAGAACGGGATGCTCAGAGCCCCATCCAGCCTGGCCTTGAACACTTCCAGGGATGGGGCACCCTGTGCCAGTGTCTCACCATCCTCACAGGGAAGAGTTTCTTCCCAATATCCAATCTAAACCTACTCCCTGTCAGTGTGAAGTCATTCCTCCTTCTCCTGTCACTCCAGGC
>VZTI01002439.1:0-24312 GCA_013397865.1 Struthidea cinerea | reverse complement strand
TTTTTTAATTTCCCCTTAATTTTTGCAGCCAAAGAAATTGGGGATCCAGGGATGGATTTGCTCCCGTTGGGATTTCACCTGTGGCTTTTTGGGAACGTGCGGGAGCTGAGGTGGATCCTGGACTCTTCTCACTGCCCCTTTTCCATGTTTTTTCCCCCTAAAAGTCATGGAAAAAAGAGTTTTCCCAAAACCTCATCCTCCCTGGGCTGGGGGCTCGGTCCCAGAGGAAATCCCGGTTTGGAGAAGGAAATCTGGGATTCATCCCGCAGTTCCTCCCCCTCGCCTCCCATTGGAAGTCCGGTGGGTTCCCAATGGGATTTTAATTTTTGGGAACGCTGATTTTTAGGGATATTTTTTAAGGGGGGTTTGTGCCCTGTAGGGAATTTTTGGTGGGGGGAAACTTCAGGAAGGGTTTTTTGACCTCATCCGGTGAGTTTTCCTGGCTGGGAAGGGTTTTGGGCCATCCCTGTATCCCAAACTGGGATTGGGATCGGTTTTGATCCATCCCCGTGCCCCAAACTGGGATTGGGATCGGTTTGTGCCATCCCGGTGTCCCAAACTGGGATTGGGAAGGGTTTTGGGCCATCCCCGTGTCCCAAACTGGGATTGGGATGGGTTTTGATCCATCCCCGTGCCCCAAACTGGGATTGGGATGGTTTTGATCCATCCCCGTGCCCCAAACTGGGATTTGGATCGGTTTTGAGTCATCCCCGTGTCCCAAACTGGGACTGGGATCGGTTTTGATCCATCCCCGTGTCCCAAACCGGGATTGGGATCGGTTTTGTGCCATCCCTATGTCCCAAACCGGGATTGGGATCGGTTTTGTGCCATCCCTATGTCCCAAACCGGGATTGGGATCGGTTTTGTGCCATCCCTATGTCCCAAACCGGGATTGGGATCGGTTTTGTGCCATCCCTATGTCCCAAACCGGGATTGGGATCGGTTTTGTGCCATCCCTATGTCCCAAACCGGGATTGGGATCGGTTTTGTGCCATCCCTATGTCCCAAACCGGGATTGGGATCGGTTTTGTGCCATCCCTATGTCCCAAACCGGGATTGGGATCGGTTTTGTGCCATCCCTATGTCCCAAACCGGGATTGGGATCGGTTTTGTGCCATCCCTATGTCCCAAACCGGGATTGGGATCGGTTTTGTGCCATCCCTATGTCCCAAACCGGGATTGGGATCGGTTTTGTGCCATCCCTATGTCCCAAACCGGGATTGGGATCGGTTTTGTGCCATCCCTATGTCCCAAACCGGGATTGGGATCGGTTTTGTGCCATCCCTATGTCCCAAACCGGGATTGGGATCGGTTTTGTGCCATCCCTATGTCCCAAACCGGGATTGGGATCGGTTTTGTGCCATCCCTATGTCCCAAACCGGGATTGGGATCGGTTTTGTGCCATCCCTATGTCCCAAACCGGGATTGGGATCGGTTTTGTGCCATCCCTATGTCCCAAACCAGGATTGGGATCGGTTTTGAGCCATCCCCGTGCCCCAAACTGGGATTGGGATGGGTTTTGTTCCATCCCTGTTTTCCAGGGTGCTTTTGGGATGGCTTTTGTTCCATCCCCGTGTCCCAGGTGGGATTTCTCCGTCTCCTTGAGCTGTCCCATAAATCCCAGCCCGCCCTGGAGCTTTTCCAAGCCTCTGGAATGGGGGACGCCTCCCTGAGGGCGCCTTTGACGTCCCAACCTCCTCTCTGGGGTCGCTCCAGTGCCGGCAGCGTCCCGGATTTTGGGATCTGCTCCACTTCCTCCGTCCTCTGGCCCGGGAAGGAGTTTAATTAGCAGGGCCTGCAATTAGGGCGTTAATTTGGGAAGTGGGAATTGCTCCGCGTCCCTTCTCCCTGCAGCAGCTTCCAGCACAGAGCTGGGGCTGCCTTGCACCGCCAACAGCTCCAAAACACCCGGAATTCGGGAATTTTGGGGGCAAAAAGTGACAAATCTGCCTTTTCCCCCTCGTTTTTACCCTGCTGCGGTGGAAACCCTGAAGGTGGGGGGCAGAGCCAGCCGAGCTTTTCCCGAGGAAAGGGAACAAAAATTCCGTGGATTCCATTCACCGTTGGGAATGCCGGCTTGGAATTGGGCCGGACAGGAGGAAAACGCCGCATTCCGGGCACGTTTCGGGAGCCTTTTAGAGGCAGGAACATTCCAGGGGATCGATGGAGAGGGATTGGTGCCATTCGGAGCCGGGACTAAAGAGCTCAATCCCTCCTTTTTAATGGACGGGGGGGAAAATGGGAAGCGGCGTAATGGGATGAGCTTGGAGCCGTAATGGGATGAGTTCGGAGTGGAAAAGCTCCCGTGGAAGGGGAGGGAAGAGCAATTAATGGGATCGCTGGGAGGGATTTGGGAGCTGGGTAATGGAGGCGTTGCGGCCTCGCGTGCTCCGGGGGGATTGGAGGGAAATCCGCCTCTTTTTTCCCTAAAAAACCGGTGGAATCGGTGCACGGAACAGCAGGAGAAACTGGGAGAACTGGGATCTTACCCACCTTGACTCGAGATCTTGGCTCAGGGGGGATATTTTGGGATAAATCCCTGTTTTTAGAAGGACAGCGACAATTTTTGGCTTCGTCCTTCCCTGCCCTCCCATTCCAGCCTGGCTTTTGGGATATTTTGGGATATTTTGGGATATTTTGGGGTATTTTGGGATAAATCCCCATTTTTCGAAGGACAATCATCACTTTTGGCCTTGTCCTTCCCTGCCTTCCAATTCCAGCCTGGCTTTTGGGATATTTTGGGATATTTTGGGGTATTTTGGGGTATTTTGGGGTATTTTGGGATATTTTGGGATAAATCCCCGTTTTTCGAAGGACAATCATCACTTTTGGCCTTGTCCTTCCCTGCCCTCCCACCCCAGACCGTCCCAGCTTGGCCTTGGCTCCAATTTTCCAACCCCTGCAGGGAATGGGATGGGCATCCTTGAGCTTCCCACTTCCAAGGCCGGAGTTTTGCCTCCCGGAATTCCGGCTGTGCAGGGGAAACCGTGGATTCTCCGGGATCGTGGGATTTTGTTGCTTTTTGGGAAAACTTCTCCCTCTTGTGCCCGGAGCATTTTCCCACCCAGCCCACAAATCCGCATCCCAGAATGGAATTTTTCCATATTTTTCCTCATTTCCCATTCTTGCACCAACCCCCCGGGCCAGGATATGCCGGGAAAGGCCGTTGGAATTGCTTCCAGACCCGTTCCCATCCCATTTATCCCCATTCCCATCCCTTTTATCCCCATTCCTGCCCTCTGCGCTTTCCCCTCCTCCGGCCTCTTTGATTTCCCGGGAATGCCGTGTTCCCTCCTGGCTGCTGGATCAGCACAGGGAGATTCAGATCCAGCTGGAGCCAGTTTTTATCCAGACATTCCCGTTTCATCCTTGCCCCGGAGCATCCCTCGCTCCAGCCATAAATCCGCGATCCTCTCTTATTTTCCGTCTTTTTTTCCCCCTCTCTCCCTCTAATTTTAGTGGAATTGCTCATTCCAGGCGTTTCCAGGCGATGGCAGGGAATAAATTCGGGAATCGGGCGTCGTTCCGTTAAATTAAACTCCCCCAACGTAAACACGTTCCCGTTATCAGCGGGAAAAGCGCAGCCGGGGAGCCTCGGGAAGAGGGAGATGCCCTTATCTGCAATTCCACACGTGCCGGGCTCCGGGAATTGGGAATTGCAGGGGACGGAGCTGTCTCGGAGGTCACCAAGGCCTCCGGAAGCGTCAAGTTTGGGAAAAGACGGGAATTTCCGTCGTGCTGGACCCCCTCTGTGGGGTTTTCCTGGGGCTTTGCGGAGGGAACAAGGAATTTTGGGGAGCGAATAAGGAATTCTGCGAAGGAAAAAGGAATTTTGGGAGGGGATAAGGAATTCGAGGGATGGTAGGGGTTGTTCCTCTGTTCCACGTTTTCCATGTGGATGGAAAAACCGGGATCTGGAGCTCTGGAAGTGGGATTTGACCCCATGGAATGAGCCAGAGAACTCTTGGGTTCGATGCTCCGAGCGAGGAGGAACATTTGGGTTTCAACCTGAACAATCCCTTCCCAGAGCCGGAGCGGATCCCTGGCCATGGATCAGCGGCTCCTGGTGGATCCCAGGGGGAACGACCTTGGAATGACCTTGGAATGATCTTGTTTGGGATGCTCCAGGTGCCAGAAATGAGGAGTTCATTCCCCAGCTCGTGTTTATCCCGAGAAAGCTCCGGAGCATCCGTGCTTGGCTCAGCCCTTGGAAAAGCTCCGGGATGACCTCGGGCGTCTCCCTCTCCTCCTCAGCCCTTGGAAAAGCTCCGGGATGACCTCGGGCGTCTCCCTCTCCTCCTCAGCCTCAGATTTTGTGTCTGGGAAGGGAAAAAATCCATAATTTGGGAGTAAACCAAATAATGGGATGGGAAGCATCAGGAGGAGCCCATTATCCCTTGGGATGCTCCTGGAAGGTGACGCGGGCCCCACCCCGACCTGAGGTCATCGACGATGCTTCCTGTGCAACATTCCTGGTGGTATGTGCCGGGAAAACGGGAAAAGGAAATTCCGGTGAGCTTGGGGAGCGCTCCGGGAGAAGCAAAGCCCCGTCCGGGGCCGCTTTCCTCCCGTTCCGAGCGGGATTTTCCTGGCTGTCGGCTTTTCCTGGATTTAGAGGGTTTTGGGGAAAGGGAAGGTTTGGGCTGGAATGTTGTGGTTTTTGGGAATAGCCTCTCACTAGGGGCTGCTCCTGCCCCGTCCTGCTGGGTCTCTCCTCTCTTTTTTTTGGGATTTGTCGGGGGGGTTTTGCGGCGCTGAATGCTCATAATCCTACAAAAACACGGGAATTTTTCCTGTGGGAAACAAAGCTGCGGAACGAGGCCGCCTCTGCGAGCCAGAGCAACACCGAACCCCTCTTCCTTATCTCCATTAATTAATTGATCAGCGTCCGACCTTTCCCACCTTTCCCCTTTCCCGACGGATCCGCTCCCCATCCCGCCCCATGGCGATTCCCCCGGGATCCGCTCCCACGCTGTCGCATCGCTTCCATGAATTATTCACGCCCTCCGCCGGCGTCCCCGAGCCGTCCCCGGATGATTTTAAGGCTCCGTGACAGGTCGGGGACCGGATCGGTGGCGCCGATCCCGGGATTGCGGCGCAGCCGGCGCCGGAGCCGCGGAAGTCACAGCGCATTAAGGGCGTGAGGAGGCCCCGCGGTGGCACCGGGAGATGATCCCAGCCCGGAGATGATCCCAGCCCGCAGAGCCAAGGGATAATTAACGAGGATCTGATCATCCCTGATGGCCACGCCGGTGAATCCGGGGAGAGCGCGATCCCCGGAGCTGCCGGAGCGGGATGCGGCGGGAGAGGGATGAGTTTTCCCAGGGTTTGGTGCCTGCGGGGATGATCCCGGTGCTGGAGCAGGTTGTGCGCGTTCCCACGGCGCCGTCCGAGCCTTTGGGGAGCTGTTACCTCGAATTAACGTCCTTTTCCTCCCCCTTCCCGCTCCAACCTCTCCCGTTCCTCCGCCGGAGCGTGAAGGTCACCAATGAGTTGGGATTACCCAAAAGCCACCTTGGGTGCCGAAGGTGAAGGTGAAGCCACGTTGGGTTTCGCCTGTGGTTGGGCGCCAGGACGGCCCAAAATTCCAATTCCTGCTTTTTTTTCCATCCTTTTCCTGCCTGTGAAACGCCTGGATCCCGCTGGCGGCTGCGGGGAGGAAGTCGACTGGAAGGGAGGAGAGGCTTGGACTTGGACCCGGAGCAGAAACCAAACGGTGCTGGTGCCAGGCCTGGAACCGTCTGCTCCCGTCACGGTGGGGGCTCCGTCTTTGCGGCTTTCCCTGCCAAAACCGCCCCGGGACGGCTCCAACCTCCCCGCGGGGCGGCTCCGCTTGGATCCAGCTCCTTGCCGGGAGGGTGGGATCCCATCCAGGCCCTGCCGAGCGTGGCCGGTTGGCTTTGGGGTCTCTCGGAGCCGGGGGAGCGGAGAGGGATGATGAGGTCTCGCTCCAGCTGAGCCGAGTGCCAAAGCCCTCGCTGAAATCGCAGGAGCTTGGCAGAGCTGGCACCCGAAACTTGGACAGAGCCGCGGTTTCCTCCCCCCGAAGCACAATCAATTCCTTTCCTCTATAAATATCCTCTATAAATAGCGACGGGAGGAGGTTTCAACATTCCCAAAGGCTCTTTTTTGGGGGAAGAAAAGCTGGAAAACCGGGCCTGAACCCCTTTTTCCCCCCCGCGTTGGCTCGGCAGAGGCGGCGCCGCAACCTCGAGCACCCCGGAGAAGCCTCCTGGCTCTGCTCCGAGAGCCTCTGGGAGGCCGGCTTGGAGGAAACTCGGGAATAAAGCGGAGTTTTATTCCCAGCCGGGTGTCTGGAAGAGGCAGAGTCCATAATGGGGTCAACAGCTCGGCCGCGCTTCCCCCGGGCTTGGCAAGGACCTGACAAATTGCTGAGCTCCCGCCCGGCTGCGCTGATTTCCTGCTCGCCGGAGACCTCGGAGCGGGTCATTAGTGCCTAATTAGAGCCTAAACGCTCTCATTTGTCCTCCCCCTGTCAGCGCAGCGCCGGGAGATCCCTCCCGGCCTAGTCCTCCGCCTTCCGCCGGCTCTGAGCGGGGAAAGGCAAGAAAAGCCATAAAACCGAGGGGGTTTTCCTGCCTGCTTTGCAAAGAGAATTAATCCCAGCCCAGCACGGGCTAAAGCCTGGCTTGGCTCTTCGTTCCTAGAGCCCGGCTTGGTCTTTTCTTTCCAGAGCCTGACTTGGCTCCTCCTTTCTAAAGCCCCACTTGGCTCTTTCTTCCCCAAACCCAACCTGGCCTTTTCTTTCCAAAGCCCGACTTGGCCTTGTCTTCCTAAAGCCCCACTTGGCCTTTTATTTTCAGAGCCTGATTTAACCTTTCCTTCCTAAAGCCTGGCTTGGCCTTTCCTTTCTAAAGCCCCACTTGGCTCTTTCATCCTAAAGCCCGACTTGGCCTTTCCTTCCTAAAGCCCCACTGGGCTCTTCCTTCCTTAATCCCCACTTGGCTCTTCCTTTCCAGAGCCCCACTTGGCCTTTTCTTTCCAGAGCCAGGCTTGGTCTTCTCCTTCCTAAAGCCCGACTTGGCCTTTTCCTCCTAGAGCCTCGTTTAGCTCTTCCTTCCTAAAGCCTGACTTGGCCTTTTCTTCCTAAAGCCCGACTTGGCTCTTTCTTCCTTCCTAAAGCCCGGCTTGGCTCTTCCTTTCTAAAGCCCAGCTTGGGTCTTTCTTTCCTAAAGCCCGACTTGGGTCTTTCTTTCCTAAAGCCCCACTTGGATCTTTCTTTCCTAAAGCCTGACCTGGGTTTTTCTTTCCTAAAGCCTGACCTGGGTTTTTCTTTCCTAAAGCCCCACTTGGGTTTTTCTTTCCTAAAGCCCCACTTGGGTCTTTCTTTCCTAAAGCCCCACTTGGGTTTTTCTTTCCTAAAGCCCGACTTGGGTTTTTCTTTCCTAAAGCCCCACTTGGGTCTTTCTTTCCAAAGCCCAACCTGACCTTTCCTTCCTAAAGCCTGACCTGGCCTTTCCTTCCTAAAGCCCCGGCAAGGCTTGGCGCCTCTCCTTGCTTTCTCCTCCTCCTTTTCCCAAGGCAACGGCGGAATCCCCGTTCCCGGAAGCGTTCCGACCCCGCGGATGTGGCCCCTGGGGCCGCGTTCGGCGTTGGGTTCCTGCTTGGACTCCCCGGCCTCGGAGATCTTTTCCAACCTCCAATTCCATGATCCCGCTTCCCTCTGCTGCTGTCAGCTCCTCCCGCCGAAACCGCCTCCGGTTTAGGAATAAATTCCCAGGTTTTGTGTTGTTGGGATGGCGAATCAAGCTCGGGATTGGGGGGTGGGGGTTCGGATTTTGGAACATTTTTGTGTTTTTTCCCCTTCTTTTTCCTCCGGATTTTTTTTCCATCTCACTCAGAGCCCAACTCAGCACCGCCGGGTGACAACGCGATGACAGCGGCTCGGAAAAGAGGGGGAGGAGATGGATTCGTGCAGGGGGGGGAAAAAACTGGGAAAAGGAGGGAGGGAAGGAGGGAAGGAGGTCGGGAAGGACTGAGGAGACGCGGAGATGCCACTTTGCTGCTCGCACTCGCCGTGATTATCCCATCCCGGCTCCTCGGAGCCGGAGCCGCCTCCCTGGGAGATGGGATCCGTGTCCTCCCCTGCTTCTCCTGGCTTTTCCCGGGTTTATTTCTGCCGATTTGATGTATTTTATATTTAAGTTTTCCCGTAAATAAACCAGGAGCCGTCCCAGCGCCGTGCGGCGCGAGGACGTGGAGGGATCCACGCGGATCCGGGGTTGTCCCTTCCCACGTCCAACCTGGAGCCCAAAGAACTCCGGCAGGGCTCCAAAATTGGGGCAAAACGGGTCTTTTCCCTAAAATAATGTGGAGTTCTCCTCTTTGTGCCCCCCAGGCGAGGGTAAGGCCTTTGCAGGCTGAGTTAATTAATTTTTAATTAACGTGCGATTCGGGCAGGAGCCTGGCCGTGGAAATGGTTTTTTTGGGATGCGGATTTTTGGGATGAGGGTTTCCATCCGTGGGGCGCGGCGGGCTGGGATCCATGGTCAGATCCAGGGGTTGTTTTCCCTTCGGTTCCCTTGGGAATCTGTTGTCAGCTGTGCCCTGACTCTAATCCCTTCCCAGGAATTCCTCTGGATTTCGGGGATCTCCTCTCCCCAAACCCCGATCCGGAGGCGGGGCTGCATCCCAAATTCCCAGCCAGAAGGAAAATCCTTCGTGTCCAGCCCCCGGTTCTGTGGCACGAGGGGGTGGCAGAGGCCGGAGCCGCTCCCAGCCAGGTGAGAGCTGACGGAGGAACCCATACAATTCCCGCTTTTATTTTTTCCTCCTTTCCCTCCTTTTCCTCCCTTTCTGGCTCACCTTGAGCTCCCCCCCCGGCTCTTCCCGAGGCGCCGGCACCTGGCTCCGGGATTATTTTTCCCATCTCTTTTTGGCAGCGCTCCCTCCTCCCGCACAAACGCAGCTCCTATAAATAACCGCGGCTCGTGCTCGCTCCCCCTCCCTCCCTCCCTCGGATCCGTCTTCCTTTCTCCTTGTCTGTCCCTTCTCCTGCCGGGAGGAGATGCCGGAAAATCCAGGAGTGGGGGTTGAGCTCATCCACGTCCCCCTCATCCCTGAAATCGGCAGCACCCAAAGCACGTGGGGGAATTTTTAATGGGATTTATGCACCCCCCCCAATTTCCTCCCCGATCCCCCATAATGAATTCCTGAATTTCCTTTTATCCTTCCCGGTGTTCCCAAATCCAGGCAGCCGCTCCCTAAAAATTCTCCCCCGGCCACGTCGCCGGGTTTCCACCCCACAAATATCCCGAAATTCATGCGTTTCCCAAAGGAAAGCGTTGGTGACGACGTTTTCCAGCCTTTTTTGGGCACAGCGGGGTTGGAATGGGTTGGGAGGGAACGGCTGCACGTGGATTGGGAACAGGATCCCTTGGCCCGTGGGGATGTGGGGTTCCAGAGGTAATTCCAGGGTTGGGATGAGCACAAATCTCCAAGAAGTCGAAATTTTTGGGAAAAGCTAAAACCGAGCTCAACCCGGGGGATCCCGAAGGACAAATCCGGGTCTGGAGAGCGGAAACTGCTCCCTGCGGGAGCGAGGATCAATTCGGGATCCCCCATCCCAAGGGATCGCAAATCCGGCTTGGACTTCGGGTTTTTCCAGTGGGGAATTTGCCGGGAATGGTGGCGGGGTCGGGATAATGAGATGCTGCTCACGCTCCCTAATGAAGTGCCGAAGGAACTCGGCGCCGGCTCCCGGCAAATGAGATCGGGATTATTGGAGCAGCGAGAACGGAGCGATCCGAGACGGTGTCGGAGCGGGCGGGAAGGGCTGGAAGCGCCCGCTGGCCTCGGCTGCATTCCCTGGAAAGGAAGAGAGGATGGAAACCCCTCCCAAACCCTGGACGAGAGCGGGAGGAGAGGGAAGGGATCGGCCTCTCCGGCGGCGATGCCGGCTGGAGCAGGAATGGGATGTGGGAATGGGGCCCTCCGGAGCACCTCCAGCTTTCCATGGGCTGCGTCTCCCCGGATTTGCTTCTGCTCCCATTCCCGGCGGGATTTGGCTCCGACCTCCTTTCCGAGAGGTCCTTGGGCTTTTCCATCCTCCAAATGCGGCGTTTTTGGGAATGTGAGGGATTTGGGAATGTTTGCATGCCCCAAATGTGGCTTTTTCAGGAATATGAGGGATTTAGGAATGTTTGCATCCTCCAAACTTGGCTTTCTTGGGAATATGAGGGATTTGGGAATGTTTCCATCCTCCAAAGGCGGTGTTTTCGGGAATATGAGGGATTTGGGAATGTTTTCATCCCCCAAACGCAGCGTTTTCGGGAATATGAGGGATTTGGGAATGTTTCCATCCTCCAAAGGCGCCGTTTTCGGGAGTATGAACTTTAAGTTGGGATCAGGGTGGAATTTCCCAGGAAAAACTGCGTTTCCAACGGATTTCCCCCCAGTTTGGCCCTTCCCCATCCTCAGCCGAGCACTGCTGGGATTGGGATGAGCCGGATCCGGCTGCTGCGTCCCCCTTTTCCCATTCCCGCCGCGATCCCTCGGGAACGAGCCCCCCCAACCTCGGAGCTCATTAAAAACACGGAAAACCCAAATCGAGTTAAACCCAACCTTGCCTTCAACGGGAAAACAACGCCGCCCTTTTCCATGGAACAATGGATTTTTCCAGCCCTCCCGTGCCGGGATTCCTCCCTCTTTTCATACCTCTCCTTTATTATCCCTGGCAGGGAGCAGGCGCTGCCTGATTTGCATAAATTTGCATCAGGAATTGGGGGTGGGGGGGGAGAAAGGAGGAGGGGAGGGAAAAAGAGCTGGGAAAAGGAGATTTTCCAGCGCCGAACTCGCTCCAAAGAAAGGCTGGAGGAGGGAACAGGCAGGAAAAGGTGGGAAAGTTCCGGGGATTTTTAAAGTCCACCCATTCCCTGGCGGTTTTTTGGGAGAGGAAATCTTTCCCAAGCTTGGCAGGCAGCCAGAATTCCCGGAGTAGGGTCCTCAGGGCAGCCCCTCATTCCGGTGTCTTTCCCGGGAAGGATCCAGAATTCTCCGGCTTTTCCACGCCGGGGAAATGTTGGCTCCGAGCTTCCAGGTGGGGGAAAGGCCTTTGGAGCCTCTGAGGCCGAGCGTGGAGGATGGGATGGGATAAAATCTGGGATCTGGAAGCTGGTTTTTCCTCGGGATTGGCTTTTCTTGGGATTTAAGGAAAGGCCCATCCATGGAAGAACCAGCCGGGTGGGAGAGGAGCCTGGAGAGCAATGATCCCATCTCCCAGAAGTGGGGATTATGGGATAAAAATGACGGAATTCCCAAGTTTGGACAGGCTGGAGAGGCTGAATCCCAAAGTTCCTCCATTGGGATCGTCAAAATTATCCACGATTGTCGCTCGGATGGGATTTTCCGGCTTTTTCATGGATAACCACAGGTTTTTGGGGTGGTTTTCCTCCTGACGGAGGTTTCTGGGGATTAAATCCGGGGATTGAGGGGTTGAGGAGATGTTGGGATAAGGCTTTTCCTCACCCCTCGGAGCCTTTCCATGGCCACCGGCCCCGATCCCAGGGATCCATCCCTTTTCCCAGGGAATAAAGGACGGGAAAAGAGGAAATGGCCTCAGGGTGCAGCAGGAGGGGTTTAGGTTGGATTTGGGGAAAATTCCTGGATGGAAAAGGCGGTGAAGCCCTGGAATTGTTCCAAAACCCCTGGATGTGGCCCCTGGAGCGTGGAGGTGCCCTGGGAATGGTTGGACTCCATGATCCCGGTGGCCTTTTCCCACCTTAATTCCATGATCCGATGCCGAAGGATGGGGATGGACCGTGGTGCTCCTCCAAATCCCGAATTCCATCCTCTCCGACACTTCTGGGATGTTCTCCCGGTTTTTATTGGGAGCCTCTGGCAGAGGAGCAGCTCCCAGGGTTTTCCATTCCCAAAGAGGAAATGATCCCTCGATCCATGGCTGAAATCCGGCTGTTTTTTGGGAAGGGAATGCCCCGAGGTTTTTTTTCCAGGTTTTTGTGCCTTAAATCCTTTGCATTCCCATTCCGTTCCCACATTTCGGATGGATCCTGCTCATTCCGTTATCCCGAGCTGTCAATCACCCGCCGGAGTGATGGACAGGTGCCTGGAGGCGACGCGGGATCGCATCCCAAGGTTTCAGGGAATTATGGATGAGTGGCGATGATGTCAATCCAGGCTCGTGGTGCCATCGGATCCCATCCCAAGATCTGAGGGAATTATGGATAATTCATGGGAATTACGGTCCCATCGGATCCCATCCCAGGCTCCGGGATCGGGATAATCCTGGAGTCGGGATTAAATCCGTGCTTTAAGCAGCGATTCCCAAATCCTGGTTTCTGCATTCCGGCCTCTTTTGAGGATGGAGGAGGTGGAAAAGAGCTGGAATAAATCACTGGGTGTGAGGAGTTATTCTGGGATTAATCCGATCATCCCAGAGAGGGAGAAATTCCTGGGAACTCGAAGTCCTGTCGCATCCGAGCGCATTTTTTGGTGAAATCCCACGGAAATCCCATTTTCTTCTCTGGAATGACCTCGGGGAAAGGCAAATCCCTGGAATTTGGGCTTTGCTGCCTGGTCAGGCCCTTCCTGTGGAATTCGGGAGCTGACCTGGATCCGAGTTGGCTTCTCCCAGCCCTTCCCCATCCCCCTCTGGCGGGATGTCCTTCGGGAATAAGGGTTGGAAAATTTCCAGGTTTTTTTTTTTCCTGGTTTTTCTCCTCCTCTGTGGCATTCTGGGGTAAACTGAGGCATTTCCCGCCCTCTCCTTGGGTTTTCCAGCCTTGATTTTCCTCCTTCCCCGGCAAATTTCCATCGCCTGTTGATCCGGGGCTGTGGATGGAGATTTTTCCCTTTTTCCTCGGAGGTTTTATCCCTTTTTTCCCTTTTCCCCCTTTTTTCTTGAGCTCCCTTTTCCAGGGAGAAACGCGGCCTTGGAGCCGGAAAATCGGATTTTTAGGGAAACCCCCCCAGGGATTTTTGGGATCGGGAAGAGCCTTTTTGGATCCGGAGGGGTGGGAAAAGCTCCTCACCTTGGGAAGCAGAGCAGCAGCTCCCCGCCGCGAGCCCCCGGAATTTTGGGAGCTGCTCTTTTCCCGATCCGGGGCTGTGAAATCCCGGCGGGATCCTTCCAGCCGAGGCAATTCCCTCTCTTCCCCCGGGAATTGGAGCCGGGGGTGGATTTGTCCATCGCCACCTCGCGCTGGGAATATTTTCCCCCTTTTTTTTTTATTTCTAGGGATCCTACGGGGGCTGGGAAAAAAAAGCTCTGTTTTATGGGATTGCGTCATTCCCGACTTCTTGGGGTAGAAGACGGGAACAGCTGCACCCACCGGTGCCGGGGAATCGCTGTGGGAGCGGGAAGATCCCGGGAATGCAGGGAGCAGCTGGAATTTTTGGGGGAATTTCTGCCGATTCCGGGCCTGTTGTGGGGCCAGGTCGGGTTTCCCAGCGTGGGATGATCCCGCTGGATCTTCCCGGCCAATCCGAAGGAAGGGATGGGGTTAACAGTGCTGGAAAAGCAGGAGAGGGGAGGTTTTGGTGGGAATTTGGGGTTTTTTGGGATTTGAAGGAGGAAAGCAGTGGAGTTGTGCTCGGATGGGATTCGTGTTCCTGGGAATTTGGGGTTTTTGGGGATTTTGCGGGACCAACCCTCGACGTTGTGCTGGTGCCACCTCAGGGATTCCGGGAAAGGAAGGCAAGGAAGGAGCAGGAGGAGCTGGGGATCCCCCAAATTTTGTATGGAATTATTTCCAGGTGTGGAAACTCGGAGCGATCCGGAGGAAAAACCTTCCGGGTTCCCGGGTTTTTGGGATCCTGGTGCAAACGGGATTGAATTGCGATGATGGCATTTCACCCGCAGGGAATGGGCTGGGAATGGGCTGGGAAGGATGGGAATGAGGGAATGAAGCTGGAATGGGAATGGGAATGATGAAAGAAAAGCTCGGAGCTGGGCTGGTAGGAAACGGTTGGAAAATCCCATGGGATGCGGCTTTGGGAGCGGCCAGAGGGGTCTGGGAGCATCCGTGGGACCCCACTTTTCCAGGGAATGCTCCCCCGCCCCCAAATCCGGGCTGTTCCCGATGCCCTGGAATTCGCTGTGTGGGATCGGGGGGAGTGCAAAGGGAGCGATCCTGACTCAGCGGGAGATGGGACAAATCCAGGTGGGCCGGGACACCCGGAATGTGCGTGGGAGAGCAGCTAAATCCGGCTGGGAATGACTCAGAGCGCGAGGGATTGGCTCAGCCACCCCCGAGGTCCCTTTCCCTGAGTTCCCGAAGCTCCAGAGGAGAAGGAAAACGCCGGAGGCCTCCAAAGGGATGGATTTGGGATGGCTCCGCTTCCAAGCCTCGGGAAGCTCTGGATTGGCCGCCCCTGTTGGGGTTTTTTCCTTGTTCTTTTAATTTATTCCTCAGTTTTTCCGTTTTTTTATGGAGCTTCCCAGAGCTGGGAAAAAAACCCCTGGGATGTGCCAGGATCCCTCACTTTGGGATGAGGGCGGGGATGAGGCCCCGAATTCCCCCCAGACACCAAAAACTTCCAGTCCAGGTGAATTCCCAGCTCCCACGGAACGTTCTCCCGATTATTTCCAGGGGAAATAAGGAATCGGATGTGATTACTGCAATTATTTCAACGGGAATGATCATTCCCGTGGGAATCGGGTGGGAAAGCACCGGCGGAGTTCACCCGGAGAGGGGGAAGCTGCTCCATCCCTGGAATCATCCCAGGCCGGGCTGGATGGGGCTCCGAACATCCCGATCCCGTTGGAGCTGCTCCTGATCATTGCGGGGTTGGATTAAATTGGATTTAAAGCTCCCTTCCCGCCCAAATTTTTCCACGATCCTGGATTTTATGGAACAGCTCAGCCGGGCCAGATGAGGGATTTGCTTTGGGACGGGGCTGGAGGGAGAAAAGGAGGAATTTCTGCTGGATATTGGGATTTTCCTGGCAAAGCCGGCACCCTCTCCCCAGGGAGGACGGAGCAGTTTTCCAACTCCTTTCTTTCCCTCGGCTGCTGGAGGAATTCCCAATTGATCGCTCCTTAGGGCTCCGATCCCATCATCAGATCCAAAGCTTTCGTGGGAATTTTCCTTCCTTTATTAATGATTTTTTTGGGATTCTTTAAAGATCCGCAAAGGATCCCAACGTTTTCTCCAGCCACATCCCTCTTCCCAAAAGAATTGCTCCAGCGGCCGCTGCTCCGGGACCTGGCCCTGGTGGGACCTGGGAAAAGGAGGTTTTCCTGGGAAGCGTTTTGCTCCTCTTCCCTTTTCTGGGAAAATCCATTTTGGGCCTTTTTCCTCCCTTTTTCCTCCTTTTTTTCCTCCCTTTTTCCTTCCTTTTTTTCCTCCCTTTTTCCTTCTTTTCTTCCTCCTTTTTCCTCCTCCTTTTTCCTCTTTTTTCCTCCTCCTTTTTCCTCTTTTTTCCTCCCTTTTTCCTGTTTTTCCTCATTTTTTCCTGTTTTGTCCTCCTCTTTTCCTTCTTTTCCCCCTCCTTTTTTCCTCCTCTTTTCCTCTTTTTTTCCCTCCTTTTCCCCCCCTTTTTCCCACCTTTCCCCCTTATTTTCCACCTTTTTCCTCCTTTTTTCCCCCTCCTTTTCCCTCCTTTTCTTCATCCTTTTTTCCTCCTTTTTTCCATCATTTTCCCTCCTTTCCCCTCCCTTTTTCCATCATTTTCCCTCCTTTCCCCTCCTTTTTCCCTGCCTCTTTCCTTCATGTCCAAACCTTGGGACGATCCCTGTGGAAAAGGGCATTGCCTTGGCTCCATCCCTCCCTTCCCAATCCCTCCCGGGGATTTTCCTGCTCCCATCCCAGCTTTTCCCGCTGCTTCCAGCCTTGGAAAACTTCTCCCCGAGGAGCAGGAGCCCTTCCAGGGCAGCAGATGGCTGAGGAGGAGGAGGAGGAGGAGGAGGAGGAAAATCATGGATGCAAATGCTCCGGGACGTCTTTGCAACATTCCCGGTCAAGGTCGTGCCGCCGGGAAAAGCATCCTCCAGGATTTTCCCCCAATCCCCCAAATTTTGGGATATTTCCTGGATATTCGAAGCTCTTACAGCAGCCGGACCTCTCCAGAGATGCCAATCCAAGGAATCCGTAGGGAGCGCGAGGATCCCTCACCCACCAGCTGGGATGAACCTGCACTTTTGGGGATAGCGGGGATTCTGGGATGGCAATTCTGTGTTTGGAGCAGCCGGAATTGCCGGGTGTTTCCCACATCTCCAGAAAATCGCCATTCCCGGCTTTCCAAAGCGGGGTTTCCTTGCAGGAAAACGGGATCTGCCGGAGATCTCCGACAGGAAACCCCTTTGGAATGTGGGGATTTATTCGGATATCCCGGGGCGGGGGGGAAATCCGTAAATAACGGACCCAAAAATTCCAGGGATTTTCTCGAAGCCACAAAACTTCCCTGGAAAACTTCAAGACTCCGGCCTGGGATGAGAACATTCCGTGTTTAATTCCCCTCCCGTGGATTTAAGAGGAGCAGCAGAGCCGGGGCTGTGGGAATTAAAGAGATCAAAGGAATTCGGGCCTCGTTAGCTCCAAATTCCAGGGAAACTGAGGCTGGAAGCCAGGAAATCTCCCAGCAGCCGAAAGCTGGGAGGGAGGGAGGGATGGGGAAGCAGAATTCCCAAATCCCTGCTCTGCTGACGAGGTGAAAGCGCGGAGCTGAAATCGCCGTGGAGCTTTCGGAGGCTCCGACCGGGAATAATCCAGCTGGAAAGAGCTGGAT
Organism: Struthidea cinerea; assembly: GCA_013397865.1. NCBI lineage: Eukaryota > Metazoa > Chordata > Aves > Passeriformes > Corcoracidae > Struthidea > Struthidea cinerea. Next base: position 7,605 of record VZTI01002439.1, on the reverse strand, counting down.
TGAGATAAAAAAGGGATTTTTCCCAAAAAAAGCGACAGCTGGGAGCTCGGCGGTGGCGTGGGAAGTTATTTCGGGAGAAAAGGCGGCTCTTTGTGTCATTCCAAGGAGTTTCATCTTCCGTCGGCGAACTCCGCCCCTGGATTTTGTGCCGCGAGTTGGAGCGGCCGGAATCGTTCGTATCCCGTGGTTCCGCTTCATCCCGAAACTCCTGCTTGCTGTCCCCCCGGATCTCGGGATGCCGCGGGAATAACGCGGACGGGAAGGCTCTGGCGCAGCTTATCCAGGGAATCTGGGGCTGCCGCATCCCTGGAAGTGTCCAAGGCTGGGTTGGAGCAACCCGGGATGGATTTTTGAGGTCCCTTCCAACCCAAAGAATTCCGGGATTCCATGTGCAGGGTTAGACGGGATATTCGGGATAAATCCCTCCTGGTGAGGGCGGGGAGGCCCCGGAATGGAATTCCCAGAGAAGCTGCGGCTGCCCCTGGATCCCTGGAAGTGTCCAAGGCCGGGCTGGACAGGGCTTGGAGCACCCTGGGATCATGGGATCAACTTCAAGGTCCTTCCCAAGCCATCCTATAAAATTCCGGCTTCATCAGGGCCTGTTCCCATCTTTCCATGACCGATCGGTCAAGTGGGAACGGATCCAGCCGGAGATGCTCCCATTTCTTGTCCCTGCCTAAAGCTTTGTCCCACCAATATTCCCAATTCCCAGCCAATATTCCCAGTTCCCAGCCAGTATTCCCAATTCCCACCCAATATTCCCAATTCCCAGTCAAAATTCCCAGTTCCCAGCCAATATTCCCATTTCTCAGTAAATATTCCCAATTCCCAGTCAGTATTCCCGGTTCCCAGCCAACATTCCCAATTCTCAGCCAAGATTCCCGGTTCCCACCCAATATTCCCAGTTCCGAGTCAATATTCCCAATTCCCACCCAATATTCCCAATTCCCAGTCAAAATTCCCAGTTCCCAGCCAATATTCCCGTTTCTCGGTAAATATTCCCAGTTCCCAGTCAGTATTCCCGGTTCCCAACCAACATTCCCAATTCCCAGCCAATATTCCCAATTCCCAGTCAAAATTCCCAGTTCCCAGCCAATATTCCCATTTCCCAGCCAACATTCCCAGTTCCCAGTCAGCATTCCTGGTTCCCAACCAACATTCCCAATTCCCAGCCAATATTCCCAATTCCCAACCAGTATTCCCAGTTCCCGGCCAGCATTCCCGGCTCCCCGTCCTGCCTGGGCACATCTGGATGCTCCCCGTGCATTCCCAAATCCCTTCTTTTCCCAAAGCCCCCCCGCACTTCCCTGGAATTCAATTTTTCTTCCCGACAAAACCCAAAAAGAAATCCCTGAACCCTCCCAAATCTCCTGCGGAGTGAGAATTAATGAAATTAATGAAATTAATGAAATTAATGAAATTAATGGAATTAATTAGCGGCCATTGTGCCATTAACGCCAGACTTTAATTAAACCGTGCGGAGATAACGATTCCGGAGCTTCCCGACAGCCGAACATTCCCAGGATGGAGAAATTCCTCCCCAAACAGATCCGAGGCCAGTCCTGTCCTCCGGAGGAGCTCCAAGGCCGGACATTCCAGCCGATTTTCCACCTAAAAACGGCTCCTTCCGCCTCTTCCTCCCCTCTTTTCCGTCCTTTTGGCGCTCCCGGCTGTTTCCCGGGATTCAATGCTGGGAGATCCGGGATCTCCTCAGCTCCTTCCCGTCTCCATGCCTCGGGAAAGGTGATCCCTTGGCCCGTGGAGTGCCTGGATCTGGACCAACTTCCCGGAGTCGCCCATGGAATTCGCCAGCTCCGCGTGGAGGGGCCTCATTCCGGGAATTCTTTGGAATGTTGGCTGCGGGAAAAGCTTCTTATCCAGGTCACCGCATCCCGGTGCTCCGGGATGGATTTGAGCTCCTCCGGAGGGGTTGGAATTCTGACCCAGCCCTGTTTTCCGGGTGGTTTTGTGTCTGCCAAGGTCATTCCCAGGTATTCCGTGGGTTTTCCACCCTTTCCCGAGTCTCTGGTTGGGATTTGCAGGTGGAGCTTGGGCCCTTCCTGAAATTCCCGGGATTTCCGTGGGTGTTTAGTGGGAAACAGGTGCCGGTTGGAGGCGAAGGTGCTCCCAGATGGATTCGGAGCTGGAAAACGTTGGATTTTCCTGGGATTTTTGCCCTGCCCTAAAAACGGCCGCATTCCCCCATCCCTGACATTCCCAGTCTGGCAATTCCCGCTGATTTCTCATCGTGGACACGGAGCCGGAATTCTTCCTCATCCCGATTGAATTCCAGTTCCTCGCCTCCGGCGGCCATGGAGCCGTGTTGGGAATGATGAGCTCCGAGGCCTCAGGAATGGTGCCGGGATGAGGAGGGGGCAGCTCCTTCCGTGGCCTTTTCCCAAGCTCCTTCTCCTGGCAGCGTTCCGGAGGATTTGGGATTTGCCGGCGTTTTCTTTCCCTTTGATATCCAGGAATTTTCATTAAAATTCCGCTGCTCGTCTCCCGCCTTTCCTTCAGCCTCACCTCTCCCAGCTGGAATGTTTCCCTCTCCAGCTTTCGGAGCTGGAAAAGCTCCTGGGAGAAGGTTTTGCTTGGAAGGAGCGGGAACATCCCGGAGCCGGATATTCCCGGTGGTGACTCCTTGCTCCTCGTCCTGTTCCGATGTCCCCTGGGAGAGGCGACGTCTTCCCGGATCTCCCGAGAGCTCCGAAATCTGGGAAGCAACAGGAAAATCCTGGCTAAAATTCCCTTTCCTGCCGATTCCTCCGGGTCCTTTTCCTCCTTGGAATATCTCCCGATCCAGCCCGAGGCTGGAACCGTTGAGTGCCGGGAAAGGCCGTGGATGTGCCCGGAATTCCGAGAGACTCCAAGCTCCGGGAGGATAAATCCTCCTCTGGAAGGTTCCAAAACCTCTGGAAAAGCAGGATTTTCTCCGGGATATCGGCTCCATGGAAGCCAGGGGCTCCCATCCCTCTTGGATTCTTCCCGGCGGGAGCTGGGTCGGGATCTTTCCCTTTTTCCTCCTCCTTCCCACTCCCGGCTTTGATTTTTTCCTGCTGGATTTGCTCAAAAGCAGGAAAAACCTGGAGCTCCAGCTCCCGTTTTTCCAAGGCCGGGAAAGGGTTGGACGCTCCAAACAAAATCATTATTCACTAAATCCATGGACTTTGAAGCAAATTTTATGGAAAATCACCTTTCCCCCACTTTTTACTCCGGAAAAAAAAAAGTTCCTGGTTTTCCTCTGGATCCGGCTGCTCTTCCACATCCTTCAAGGCCAATCCCATCCATTCCCATTCCCAAATTTTGGCTGCTCTGCCCCAACCCCTCCTGTCCCATTCCCAACATTCCTTGGGAATTCTGGCTCTTCTCCAAGGTTTTTTTAGGATCCGAGCCCTGCGGGATGCGAAACGGGGCTTCTCCCAAATGGCTCCGACTCCGGGGCTGTGTTCCCATCCCACGGATCCCATTCCTGCCTTTTCTAGGGAATGCCGATTTTCCTTGGACTGGGGACTTTTTTGGGCTGAAAAACTGGGAAAAACTCCGGTGCGCTCCTGCTAAAACACCGAGGAATTTTCCGTGGCTGCCCTGGGGGGAAAACTGGGATTTATTCCTTGCGGGAAATGTTCCCAAAGCTGCTTGTCCTGGAAAAACTCCTCTCCAAAGGGCCACGGCCAAGACCGGATTGGTTTCTCCGGGAGCAGAGCCTGGAGCAGGGGAATTCCGGGCCTGGGAAATGTGGGATAGGGGAAAGGTGAGGAATCAGGAGGCTGGAAAATCCCCGGGGGAAACTTTACCTGATAAAAGACAGGAACGTGACCGGATTTTGTGGATTTGGGATTTATTTTCTGGATTTGGGATCTCTGTGTGGATTTGGGATATCTTTTCTGGATTTAGGAGATATTTTCTGGATTTGGGATAAATTTTGTGGATTTGGGATTTATTTTCTGGATTTGGGATCTATTTTATGGATCTGGGATTTATTTTCTGGATTTGGGATCTCTTTTGTGGATTTGGGATACCCTTTCTGGATTCAGGAGAGATATTCTGGATTCGGGATCAATTTTCTGGATTTAGTATTTATTTTCTGGATTTGGGATAAATTGTGCAGATTTGGGGTTTATTTTCTGGATTTTGGATAGATTTTCTGGATTTGGGATTTATTTTCTGAATTTGGGATCCATTTTGCAGATTTGGGATTTATTTTGTGGATCTGGGATCTATTTTATGGATCTGGGATTTCTTTTCTGGATTTGGGATCTATTTTATGGATCTAGGATTTCTTTTCTGGATTTGGGATCTATTTTATGAATCTGGGGTTTTTTTCTGGATTTGGGATCGATTTTCCGGATTCAGCTCTTTTCCCTTCCTCTGTGCAGTGGTTTGGATCCATTTGCCACGAAAATCTTCCCCGCCGCCCTTGGATCCCTTTTCCCCCCTGTTTTTTCCAGCCCGGCTTCCTCCAGGTGTTTGCATGGATTCAATCCCTCATTCCAGCCCCTTCCCGTCCCTCTCCTGCCCGAGGAGCGGCCATTTCCATATTTATTAAATCCCTTTCCCGGGATCCGCAATCCGCAGCTCATCCCGCTCCGGGCGCCGGGAGGTGGAGCAGGGATGGGAGGAGGGGGAAAATACGGAAGGGAAAACCCGCGGGAATCAGGAGCTTGGTTTTCCTGCCTTATTCCCACTTCCTCCTCACCCTGGAGGAATTTATCCCTGGTGGGATTTTCCAGCTCCAAGGATTCCGTGCTGGGATCCACTTTGGGATTTCCTCCCCCAGTCTGGGATTTTCTCCGAAAATTTGGGATTTTCTTACCCAATTTGAGACTTTCTCTGCAAAATTTGGGAGTTTACCCCCAAAGTTTGGGACTTTCTCCCTAAATCTGGGCCTTTCTCCCTAAATCTGGGACTTTCTCCCTCCACTTCAGGATTTCCTCCTCCAATTTGGGTTTTTCTCCTTAAATTTGGGATTTTCTTACCCAGTTTGGGACTTTCCCCCCAGTTTGGGGCTTTCTCTGCAAAATTTGGGACTTTCTCCCTAAATCTGGGGTTTTCCCCCTAAATCCTGGGCCTTTCTCCCTGAATTTGGGACTTTCTCCCCAAATCTGGGACTTTCTCCTCCNTTTCTTACCCAGTTTGGGACTTTCTCCCCCAGTTTGGGACTTTCTCTGCAAAATTTGGGACTTTCTCCCTAAATCTGGGACTTTCTCCTCCACTTCAGGATTTCCTCCCCCAGTTTGGGATTTTCTCCTTAAATTTGGGATTTTCTTACCCAGTTTGGGACTTTCCCCCCAGTTTGGGGCTTTCTCTGCAAAATTTGGGACTTTCTCCCTAAATCTGGGATTTTCCCCCTAAATCCTGGGCCTTTCTCCCTGAATTTGGGACTTTCTCCCCAAATCTGGGACTTTCTCCCCAAAATTCGGGACTTTCTCCCTAAATCTGGGACTTTCTCCTCCACTTCAGGATTTCCTCCCCCAGTTTGGGATTTTCTCCTTAAATTTGGGATTTTCTTACCCAATTTGGGACTTTCTCTGCAAAATTCGGGATTTTCTCCCTAAATCCTGGGCCTTTCTCCCTAAATTCGGAATTTTCTCCTCCAGTTTGGGACTTTCTCCCCTAAATTTGGGAATTTCTCCCTAAATCTGGGATTTTCTCCTCCAGTTTGGGACTTTCTCTGCAAAATTTGGGACTTTCTCCCTACATTTGAGATTTTCTTCTCTAGTTTGGGATTTAGCACCTGGAAAAGTCGGGAAAAAAACCAAAGAAACTAGGGAATTTTCCCTTTGGGAGCCTTTTTTGGCCCAAATTCCCATCGCCGCGGGCGCCTGGAGGAGACTCACCCGGAACGCGCTGCCCTGGATTCCGGCTGCTCCCAGAGGACTTCGGGAATGAGGTTTGGACCTGGTTTTCCAGGCTGGATCCATCCCTCGGGAATCTGGGAAGGACGGGAGGGCGCCGGCTCCATCCTAAAGCTGGGATTGGTTTTTTTAGGGAGTGAAGGGATCCGGCTTGGGAAGAGGCAGCGGGAAAATCCTCATTTATGAAAAAATCGGGAATATTCACCCCGGCGAGGCAGGAACATCGTTCCCCACCGGCTCGGCTCATTCCCGCCCTTCCCAAGGCTGGGAATTCCCTGGGGCATTCCAAGGGAGCTCTCAGCAGCCGCTGGATTCACAGGGAATTAAAAGCCGGGAGAAATCGGAGCGATCCGGACGCCGTATCCCGCAATTTCCGCCGCTTGCTGTCTCCTCCGATGTCCCGGGAGCCGCCTGATGGGCCGGGAGCCGCTCCCGGGATTTCCCCGCGGAATCTGGAGGCTGCCGAGGAAGCTTCGCCTTGGGAAGGCAAATCCGGCTCCCGGCATTCCAGGTTATTCCCGATTCTCCTTCTCCCACCGGATCGCGGCTCTGGCTCCGCGGGGAGGTCGTGCAGCCGGGGCTAAAATTCCCGCGTGGAAAGGTGGGAATTCTTTAAATCCTGGTTTGTTTTTGTTTTCCAAGGAGGCGTCGGAGCTGTTGAATCTTTGGGAAGGAATTCCCAACTTCCCTAGAATCATCATCCGGCGGGATGTTCCGAGCACGGAATCGGCGCTTGGCTAAGGAAAGCGGGAATGCCGGGAAAGCTGAATGTTGGGAATGTGGATGTTGCCTTTTTCCGTGGAAAAATGGACGGGAAGAGCCAGGACTTTGGTCTCTGGCGGCCGAGGGAAAAAGTCCCGGATTGGGTCATCCCGTGACGATGGATTTGGGAATTTTCGACTCCCGGTGTTCCCGTTTTTCATGGAAAACTCCTCGTGAGGGGGGAAATGGAGGCGCTGGAGTGGGACACCGGGATTTGGGTTGGTTTCATCCCGGATTTCTGGGCGTTGAGGGATGGGTGACTCCAAAACTTTGTCCCGGTGGTTTTTCCCGAACAAAAGAGGATCCAGGGGTGGGATTTTCGGGGGTTTTCCATGGAATTGGCTTTTGGAAGGATGGGGAACAGCTGGAATTCCGGCCCGACCAGTAACACCAGTCTGATCCAAACTGGTGGGATTTGATTCCCAAAAAACCTCCCCGACAGGAACCAAGCTCTGCCGGATCCCTGCAAAACCCACCCAGTTAAATCCATGAACTGCTGGAATTCCTGGATTTTCCCTCCCTTCTCCCCCCGCCTCCAATCCTCCGGGAAAAGCCGCGGTTCCAGAGGCCTGGGAATCAAATCCCGCTTTATTTGGGAATGGATTTGATGGATCCCGCCGGGAGGCACCGCCTTGTCCCGGCTTTCCCGGGAATTTTGACAGCCTGGCTGGGCCCGGTTTTATCCCGGGGCCGCCTCCTTAGGCTGAGGTTTTTTGGGATTTTTGGGGGATTTTTTTGGATTTTCTGGGATACAACCCCGGGAGTGCCGGGTTTTTCTCTCCCTCATATTCCCAGGAAAGCCAGGACATCCTGCACCCCAAGCTATCCTGTATCCCACACCTCTGTGGATCTCTGCTCCTGGATCCTGCATCCCAAATCCCTGCCTGCATCCCAATCCTGCATCCCACATCCCTGCCTGCATCCCAAATCCCTGCCTGCATCCCAGTCCTTCATCCCAACCCCTCCTGTATCCCAATCCTGCATCCCA
>VZTI01002438.1:23035-49055 GCA_013397865.1 Struthidea cinerea | reverse complement strand
TTTTCTGCCTTGCAAAAGAAGAGATGGAGAGTGGTACCTGCCTTTAAAATGACCACGTGCAATGAATTCTCTGCATGGCCCCATATGATGATGGTTTATAAATATATCCATTATGAAATACCAACCTGACAATATTCACACCTATTGCTGACAAGGACATCTGCACTCAAACTGTGTCACTGAGGGTCTTGCTCAGTTTCAGCCTTGTCAGAGCCAAGTGTGGATGGCAAAATGACACCCAAGGTGTGCTTGGAAACAGCTCTGCCTCTCTCCTGTGGTGCAAGGATGGGACTCACAGGGAGGATTCCTTCTTGGTCTGCTTTTTGGCATTTGGGTGGGTGGGGGTGGAAAGCTGCCCTGGGTCCCTGGGATTGCTTAGACATTGCTGTGAGTCTGAGAGCTTCCAGGGAGAGGAATCTTTTCTGATTAAGGAGGGGTTAAGTGGCTGAATGTGGAACATGAGGCACATTTTGCATTTGGATGTTTGCCTGCAAGCACTGGTGGTCTCAGTGAGCGTCCAAGAGCAGAATTTGTTACCAAAGTCGGGCGTCCTTCCTGGGGGAGAGGACTCGGGCTCCCTCTCAGTCACACTCTGGGATGGGCCCAGTGACTTAGAAACCGTTCAAGGGAACACAAAAGGGAATAATGAGCTGTTTGGAGGCACTTTTTCCTTGCCACAGTAACAGTGGAGGCAGCATCCACATCATTGGTGTGTTCAGGAGGCTCACACCCTTCTCTAGCCAGCCATTTCCTGTTGTGTGACAGCAGCATCCTGCCATCCTGACATCCAGTGGTGTGCCTGCCTTAGCCCTCTGCTGCTGTCACATCTCTTCCCCTATCTCTGACAGACCTGTGGGAGAGCGGAGAGAAGGATGGTATCCCAACATAAGTGTGATTACAAGAAAGAATTATCTCCCTTTTCTACATCATTTCATGAGGTAGGAGCAGGTCTGCACAATTTTAGCAGTACCCCCTTTGTAAAATACCTGTTTGTGGGTTTGAGGCTCAAGAAAATGAACAGTAAATAAATACCAGCAGAATGCCTGCATTTCCAAAAGGAGTTTCTGTAGAAAGGGCTCCTGCCACTTGGAACCCTGTAGTCATTCTGCCTCCTGGCAGCGCAGGACCACCGGGTCATGGCTGGGTCTTCCTGCACCTTCAAGGGACTGGCCTTTTATGTTGACTTTGTAATAATCCTTAGGGCATTTCAGGGATAAGCTGCCCTAATGAGTGGAAGGAAGGTCCATGTTCCCCCTCCCCATTTTACCTATCAAACTTTCTTTACTCCTCCTCCCTGGAGCTGTCCCTGCACATAGCGGGAGGATTGGAATGAAACCATCTCTAAGGTCCCTTCCAACCCAAGCCATTCTGTGATTCTATGAAATAATAGGGGAAAAAAAAAAAATCCATTGTAGTTCAACCTCGAGCCAGGTCAGGGGCCTGCAAAGGGTTAGAAAAGATGCTCATTGTTTTCACTTGGGCCTATTCTAGGACAAGAAAAAGTTGACAAAATTAGTCTTTCTGTTTTACCTGTTCATTTTGTCTGCCAGCTTTGACCTTCTGTCAGTGAGGAAAACTTTAATTAAGGGCAGTAACTGACCTTCTGCTCAAAACCAGTGACCAGTAGGTGTGATTCAGCACCACAGGCATGCAGAAGGATGACTTTTACCCTGATACCAAGGGGCTGGAGATAGCAGTGCCCTGCTGTGACTTCAGCAGGGGTGTGCTGGCTGTTCCTGCGGCCATGGGCTTTACAGAGCATCAACCAGTGGCCTCAGGATGCTGCCCGGGAGAAGGATTTGCATGGATTTGCAGTTACTTTCTCCCAGCACCTGACTTAGGCGTGCTGATTTGCACTGTCCTATATTTTTTTTCTTTCTTGTAAAATGCATGCAGGGAAGATAATGTACGAGCAATTCTTGGCCTCTGTTAAGTCTTGCCTGTCAAGCAGATGTTTCTTGTTGGTACTGCTGCCTCTCCCAGAACAGCCAGAGCTGCACGGTTGCCTGCTTAGAGTATGGCTGCATTCAAGTGCCACGAAGTGGCAGCAACGCCGACCTCACTGACTGAGCCAAGGAGGAATTACAAAGTTTCATCTCCTGGCTGGCTGTGCTTTTTGTGCTAGCAGTTCCAGTAGAGAAAACGTGCAAATCTTTAGAAAACAAATACAGATGTAGTAAAAGCAGATAGCAAAAAAATTTAACTGGCGCATCTGGAACAGAGTACTTGGGTTTGCAAAACTCTGCACTGCAGTGATGCTGAAAATAGTTCCAAGAACAGTTTCAGCCTAAATGAGGACAGAAACCCCCATCTAAGGGTGGGAGCAATTTGGAGTTAAGAATTTCCCAGGCATTTGTTCTAATTAAGCTTGAATGGGCTAATTGGCTGAATTTTTATCACCTGTTGACAACTTGTTTGTAAAATAAATCTCTGTGTCATTCGATGTGGGGGCACCGTCCCATCACACGGGATCATGCCGAGCATCCTGCAGCTGTCCCAGCAGGCACAGCAGAGACACAGCTAACAAGGTGCACGCAGCTGCTTCTGGTTCTCATCCTGGCTCAGGGCAATTAGGTCAGGCTGGAGTTGGGAAACCGTGCCAGTGTTGCATTCCGGGTACTTTATTTTATCTTTGACAAACCTTTATTTACTCAGGAGTTTCCCCAGGTTGGTGGGGCCTGATGTCATTCCTCAGTGATTGCTGTTAGTAGATTTTTTTTGCCTCTTGATATGTGTCTCATGCAGCTTGTTTCCAACTCCTAGAAGAGAGGGAAACACTCCACGATTTAAATGTTGTTGCAAGTAGAGGTAAGGACACAGGACTGAGGTCCTGCAGCCAGGACGTAGGAAGGCACTCTTATTTTAAGTAACTGTGCACAAAAATTCATGGCAGCAAAATGATCTCGTAAAATCTGGTGCCTCAATAGCCTTAGAACTGCTGGGCTGCCTGCATCACTATTGCTCACCCTTGAATGCAGTGAGAAAGAGGCTGCTCACCCAAGTGCTGGCTTCAGAATCTGCTGCCAGTCCTGCTTTTATTTAATTACCTTCCCACTTCTCTAAAAGAGCCTTACCAGATCACAGGCAAGAGTTTCCTTGGTTTTGATGAATAAATTGTTTCTGACATGTCCAGTCTGCCCTATGGGCATAGTATGTTAACCCTACAAGGGTTATCAACACTGCAGTAACTGCCCCCAAATCCCACTGCCTCTGAAAGGTCCTGGAGACAGGCAGGGGATCCCTCCTGGCTGGGATCATTGCTGCCTCCTGCTGCTTCTCCCGTGCAGCCCCCCGAGGCCGCTGGGTGATGCCCGCTGGTTGTGTTGATAAACACGGTGTGTGTTTATCTGCCAGGGTGGGCTCGGTTTTCCGCAGGGCTGCATGCCCCTCTGCAGGCAGGCGTTTCCAGTAGAATCATTTTCCCAGGCGGTATTCAGGGAAGTCTGCAGTCTTTCAGGTGGGAGTGCACACATGTATTTGGTTTATATTTTAAAATATGCAAGTATCATGTGCTTTGCCTTCTAAACCTTTCTGTTCTTAGCTGAGTGTTTTAGCAGGATGATGAATCCAAAGAGTTTTGCTGCCAGCGTGGCTCTATTAGGAATGAGATTTTGTTGGGGAGTATTAAAAAGTATTTGAAGCTGAAAATGTGTAACCAAATGGACCACAATCCCCTTTGAACGTAAATAAATAAAGTGTGTGAGGGTAGGGCCTGCTGCCATTGCGGGGCTGCTCTGTCCCTCAGCATGGAGTGGGGGGGTGGGGGAAATTCCTTTGTCATCACTGTCCCCTTGCCAGGACAGGTGTTAAATCACAACAGCTTTATGTGCAGGTAGGTCACTGAAGTTTGTCACCACAGTAATCCTGTATTTTTATTTCTTTTTATACTTTGTCGCCATTAGCACATTTCCAGCAATGGTGTTTCTAAAACCAGTTCTGAACAAAATATACTTAGCTGTGGTGCCATCCAAGATTAACAATGTGGGACTGTTCTGGGAACAGCATCGTTCTTTGTGAACCTGCTTTGCAGTTTTCTTGCCAGTCCCCAGGGATACACCTCCAGAGGCCTGAACATGAGTGTTGGGGCGGGGGTGTGCATTGAAATACAAATGAGATGCCTGTTTTAGCATCCTGTTCCGAGCTAGTACCATATGACTTCCAGCTCTTCCCACACGGCAGAGAATCCCAGAGCTTTTGCTGTAACCTGATTTCCCTGCTGAACACTTCCCCTTTTGGTGCCTAGCAGGTGCTGTGGTCAATGTGGTCAAGGCGTGTGAGTCACCCACAGGCTGCACCCACGGGTGTCACACTCTCCCACCAAGAGGAGAAATGGATCAGCTGGCAACCTGCACTGCCAGGCTACTTGGTTTCACAGTCAGGGTCACTCGGTAGAAAACTTGGGGTTTTTGTTAGCCAGGACATCCATAGAATGTGGCATTTAGTCCCAGAGAGGGAACCTTTATCCCTCCTTTCCACCCGCCAGACTCAGGTGAAGAAGCCACAGCCTTGCGAGGAGGGCAGCAGGGTGGAACAGCCCATGGCTGTAATGCAGAATTCTCTCTGCCAACAGAAGCTTCTTGTTGAGAAATACACACTGCAGAAACCAAAAAATACTCAATGTTGTAGTGTTTCCCAGCACCAGCAAGCTCCAGACATACAATAAACAAGGTGCTTTGAAGTACAAATGTTTTATTGCAATGTTTCATTATTTACAGTACCGTTCACTTTGTCCCTGGGTGCTACCAAAGTGCAAAGCCATTTCGGGCAGGGAAGCTAAATGATGGTAACTCAGCAGAAAAACACGACTGTGCCTCGCTCCTGCTGTCCTGCCTCTTTCCTGGTCCTGAATGCAGAGAAGTTTGCTGCTCTCCCTGGGCATTTGGAACAACTTGGTAACTCTGAAACTTTGGTCACAAAGGATTGTCACTTGTTTGTTGGTCTGTTCAAGGTGATGCAAGGCTGGCATGTTGCTGTCTCGATTTTTGATGGAAGTACTAGTTTATTACCAATTATCTTTCTTGCTGACTCTCTTTGGTTCATTTAAGGTTTTGAGGTTATTTATCTGCTCCCCTAAAAGAGCCAATACCTTGAGAACGTTACCAGAGCTGCTACTGGATACTGAAATCAGTCACGTCTTCTAGAGTTGCACTTAAAAAGTTTTGCAGAATACCACAAATTTTATTATGCATTTCCATTTTGTATAAAAATGGTGATTCAAACACCACTGAAGCCTACATTTTCACACAGTACCATCTCAAAATAGGACAAATTACACTGGTTACTTCAGGAAGGACCTCTCAACACAAACTCTCCTTTGGAGAAGAGGGTAGTAACTACAGATTTTATTGAAGACTAGAGAATCCCAGTATTCCAGTGGCTGAACTCAGGTCAAGAATCTTTCCGGCTTTCTAACAAGTTCATTAGCTCGAGAAAGTACTTTTTCTGACAGTTTTCAGACTGAATCCCTGCAATTTCCACTGCTGTCAGCATTCCCTTGGGAGGTGAGCAGTGAACTTCTCTGCCTCAGCTATCTCTGTGTGCATCAGGGATGTCGTTACCTTCTAAAACTTGAGACACCTTCTGTTCCAAAGCTCTTGTACAACTGGGAAACATTTAAGACTCCATTCCAGAAAATAAGTTATATGAAATGGCACTCGAGCCCTCCAGAGAACACGCAGCAGGGCTGTTGGGGGAAGTTCAGCAGCAAGAGCTGCTGTGGCTCTCCTCACCACATGCCTGATTTACAGTTCAATACTGAGTCCCTGCAACAGCTGCCTCAAATGATTCTGAAATTACAGCTTCTCAGAAATGGGATGATTGCAGTTCTTGGCAGGTTTGTTCCTGTGAGTCACACTTTTATTCCATGTTTTCACAGGCTTTTGTGTATCACTATTGATAGAAAGCCACGAAAAGCTTTACAGTTGCAGAAGATACCATTTTCATGAAGAAAATGTATTTGATTTATTCCTTAACCTACCATACAAAACACAGTGTTTAAAAGCTGGGCAGTGCCTCCCTAGTAGCATTCCTTTGGAATTTGGAGGAGGCAGCAGAGCTCACATGCAGTCCACAACGTTGCTGGACCCTTGGCCCATGTCCCGGATCTGGCTGCTGAGACAGGAGCACACGGCCACGCCGGCCCCTGCCCTGCAGTGCGACACCGAGCCCACGAGTTCCCACCTATGGCAAAAAAGAAAAGTAAGTTCCTGCCCTTTCTGAGCAACCTGAAAGTATTTTCTGCACCTGAAATTCTGTTACACTGCCTAGCTGTTCACTCTGCACAAAATGCACCCCACTTAGTGCAAAATCAGATTGAAACAAACAGGAGAATGTAGATTGTTATTGAATGAAAGGGTGAGGACAAGGGATAGAGAGGAGCAGAGGAGCAGGAGGAGGTGCTTAATTATTTAGAAGACTGCCCTAGTGATATAAGCAGCAGTCCTGCATTGATAGTTACAGATATTATTCAATTATTACCAGGAAACAACAGCTAGACTCCTCCTGCACACAGTTTCTATGCTGGTGTTTTCATACAGGCAGATTTCCTTGTCTTATTAAGCCAAGCAAAACATTTGAAATTACCTGTTCACTATGGGATCAAATGCTTCCACTGTGTTCAGGTACACATTGCCATTATGACCTCCAACTGCAAAAATTTTCCCCATCAGTGTTGCTATGCCAACGCCACCCCTCGGAGTTGTAAGCTCTGCCACATATTCCCATTTGTTACAGCGGGGGTCGAACCGCTCCACCGAGCTCAGGGGTGAGTTGTCATCAAAGCCACCTGCAAACAACCATCACAGCTTTTGGCACTTCCGGTGCAGGGGATATCCAAGACTGGCATTCTTAGGGCATTCTCAGCTTTCAGGGGGTCCTGTCCAGCTCTCTCTTTACTGGAACTTTACAAGCTCCTAAAAATTAACCTAACAGCTCTCCTTCCTCTTACTGGACAAGCATCACCCAGAGTGACAGTTTTCTTCTACTCAAGTTGCAAGGATTCTAATTTTATTATTTTTCTCCCTGAATTCGTCATACTTATAATGAAACAGCTTCCCATTTGGAAGACAAAGAAATACCAGCAAAAGGATGGTCTCAAACTTATTTCACTTTATGCAAAACACACTAAAAACACACTCTAGCAGTGTTCTCGAATTACAGCATTGGCAAATACATGAGTAGGGAAAAAAATCCTCATATAGGACTCGGTGATGCATCCCCTTGTTGGGGAAGCTGTCAGAGGAGCATTTTGTTTGAAACCTATTTAACACTTACGATAATACACAAGTCAGAGCTTTTTAACTATCACTATGGCACACCTACCTGGCATCTTCCTCTCTCAGGAAAACAGGTAAATACAAGGTGGCACACAAGACAAGAAGCTGTGGAATAAGTGCAAAAAAAGCTACTGTTGTCTACACTCAGAACACAACTAGAGTGCTTTGAAAGCGTGTGAATTTAAGAATTGTTTCCTAAAAGGAAACTCAAGAGTAGTGAGTCTTGAGAGGATTTTCTAATACAGACATATTGTCCTTTACAGATCAGCCCTCCTGAAATGTGGGTTAGGAGCTGCTTTTCATTTCCTTGCTAACGTACCTTCGTTTAAGCGTGCCCTGGTTGTGCTTGCTTTATTCTCCTGCCCAAGAACACCAAGTACAGGTCAGCTCTATCTGTTCCCGGTTCCTCTAGCAACAACAGCCTCTTCCAAAAGCCAGCACTTGGCAGCAGCAGCACTATGAAATGCCACATCCCTACTCACCCACAACATACAAGCAGCCATGGAGCTCACTGACACCATTCCCAGCCCTTCGCTGACCCATCTCTTTCACTTCTATCCACTTATCCAAGTGGGGATCATATTTCTCCACACTGGAAAGAGATGCTACACCATCGTTGCCACCCACAGCGTAAACATGGTTCTGGAAAACAGTTGAACAGAGACTATTTGTGATTATTAGTTGCCTTTACTCAGCTTTTCACAAGCAGCATTAAAATTATAGGAAAATGTGGTATATCCACTTTTATTTAAGAATTCCAACAACAGATTTAATTATCGAACATAAGTGCTATCTCTTCCAACTGAAAGAAGTGAAACAGTTACGTAGTGTTGCAGCTATTTTTCAGAGCATAGGGGGATTAAAGTACAGCATGCATTTGGTACTTTTAAACACAGTGACCATGACAAACCAATCTGCTGAGTGAGACAGGAAGCACTATATGTGTCTTTAGAAGGGTACTCCTCCCAGTACCTCAAATACTGTAGAAACAGTTCAATTTGATATGAGTATTATCCTAAATATCCTCACTTTTTGCACAGGATTTTGATGACCAGAGGTGCTCAGATCCACCAGCTGCATTTTGTTCAAGACCTTGTGTTCTGCCTTGTGAAAGCACTTTTGGAAAGCAGGTGGGCTCCCCAGCTGGCCGAAGCCTGGGAGGAAGCAGTGACTCACCACCAGGGCTACGGAGCCTACGCCGCCCCGGGGAGTGTTCATGGAGGCCACGGTGCTCCAGCGATCCGAGTCGATGTCATAGCGCTCCACGTCGCTGAAGCACGTGTTGTCATCCAGCCCCCCGATGGCGTAAATGGGGCCACCCAGGGACGCCAGGGCGATGCCTCTCCTAGGGAAACACAGCATCAACACCTCAGTGCAAATCCTTAACCAGGGGGAGCCACACAGCAAGTGCAATGGTACATGAATGACACCTGTTTCCAACTAGGGGGAAAAGAGTCATGAAAATTTTAAAAGTCACGTTTATAATAAATCATGTGGCTGGCCCTCTGCACACCTGTGTCGTTTTGACTGAATGTCAACTCTAAGACCAAGTAATCTGCTCACATACTTGAATTTGTGACAATGTCTTAGATATGATTTCTCTATCTCAGTACTGAACTTTTATGCCTCCTATTTTCTTTTACTGAATCTGGTGATGAACCAAAACTTGCTGGTTTTAACTCATTGGTATAGCTGGCTGCTACCATTTGAGAATGACTGGGGGTGATATGAATACATATTAAAAGGCAAACCTGTGCTGGATATTAAATAGCTGAACTCTAGCAAGATTTAATTGCAATTTCTTCCATTCTGGTATATTTTTATTAAGTGTTAAAATGGTTGTCAGATTTGTTTCTACTAAATCTACCGATATGAGAGTACAATCAGTACTATAAAATTGAAAGTATGGCCTAGAATGTGAGCATCAAGTTTCTGCTTTAACTACCAAGAGAGGTGATTTACCTTGTCACTGACAATATTCTTGTCTCATTAAAGGCTCAGAGATACTGAGGCAGGAGCAAGGGAGGCACAATCTTTCTACAGAACAAACAGTATGGCAATATCCTGGGCTTATCTTAAATTGCCTCAGCAGATAACACAGACACCACTTAATGGTGGCAGTTTTTTTCCCCACTAAGTATTCCAATGCCTCCGTGAATGAGAGGAGTGGAGCTGGGAGGTAGCCAAGGCACAGCAGCCCTTCCATTTACCCGGGTACTCAGTAATAAATGTCACAGAAATCTAGGGCTGATTGTTGCTGAGATTATGCCCCGGGGTGGTGGCAGGAGGGAGAAAGTAGAGCAAGCCACTTCCAGAGTCTGGGTCTTCTACTTTAATTAGGTCACAGCTACAAATAGCTTTAGGACTTAGCCATACTTAATATTTCACTCCTACTTGTGCATGATGCTTTTAAAAACAAAACATAAC
Source organism: Struthidea cinerea (assembly GCA_013397865.1). NCBI lineage: Eukaryota > Metazoa > Chordata > Aves > Passeriformes > Corcoracidae > Struthidea > Struthidea cinerea. The sequence goes on along the minus strand of VZTI01002438.1, from coordinate 39,354 downwards.
AAAATGGAATGGAATGCAGAATTAAGGACACTGATTTAAATAACAGCGGAAACAAAATATTACAGATCTGTGAGTCCAGTAACTCCTTAGAAGAATCTTAAATGTCAAGGCAAGAAAAGTCCTCAATCTGACTTTCATATTGAGTGCTTCTGGCCTTTTGTGTGAAAAACATAGGCAGCTATTTGTTTCCTGGTGTAGTATTTCACTTTTTTTATTTTCACTATGAAGTATTTCACTTTTCATGTTATGCTGGCAGTTATTTTGCTCATTCTTAAAAAGAGCAAAATACCCACAGAACCAGTTCATCAGTTCCAGGTTGTTTACTGGGCATAGCAGAAAGGCCCTAGATACCAGAATGCAAGCACATAGCTAGAGTAGAAGAGGTCCCTGCTCCAGAAGCCAGCTCCTCCAAAAAAAAAGAACAAAAGGGTAATACATTTATAGCATAAAGCTCCAAAATGTGTGTGTGGGGGGGGGGAGGGAATCCTAGAAATAGAACAGTTTGAAAACACCCAAAAAAGTCAGGACAGGCAGGATGTTTCTCAGCATCAGCAAGAAATGGCACATCACAGACTAGGACTTGGAGTGTGGGACACATATACCTCTTTGTGTTCATTGACGCCTTCATCATCCACTTGTTTGTGAGAGGATCAAAGACTTCCATGCTTCCTAAGTGTTCATTTCCATCATGTCCACCTACTGCGTAGACTTTACCTGAACACATAGACATCTTTTGATACAGAGATTGCTTGGCAACATTTCAGTTTTCATTTATATAACATCCCTGCCTATGTGGAGACAAAGAGGTCAAATAAAGGTTAAAGTTTTAGAATGTTTTCAATATCAGAGTTTTATATGCTGTACTCAACCAGGAATCTGTTCTAATGTGGACTTTTACACAAAGCTTGAGATTATGCAGACAAAAAAATCTTCCCATAATTTAAGTACTGCAGGTCAAATCAGTTTGGACATATATACCAGCCTCTTCAGATTTTCTATGGAGAAAAATTATCTCTGTTCTGCTGCAGCAACAGAGGGGCTACCATGTACAAGGGAAAGCTGCATTATTGGTGCTAAGCTGCTCTGGACTGTACAGACCTGTTTTCAGAAGATGCAGACCCAAAAATAAAGCTAGGTCTGCTCCTGGAAGAGTTATAGTCTTAGTCACTTTCCAGTATGGATTTAAGTAGGAAGGGAGCCAGTATGAGTACTAGCAAATTCTAGGTGACTGCTGTGTAAGGCTGTTTCTTTATAAATGGATTTTAAATAAGTGAATCACCTATTTAAGGCAAGAGGCTATATACAGTTCAGCTGGGCTGGGAGGAATCTTTCAAGATCATCTAGTCCAGCCCCTCTGCAATGAGCAGGGGCATTTTCATTTTCAGGTTCCTCAGAGCACCATCCAGTCTGACCTTGAACACTTCCAGAGATGGGACATTTACCACCTCTCTGGGCAACCTGTTCCAGGTTTTCACCAACCTCACTGTAAAAAACTTCTGCTTGATATCTAGTCTAAATCTACCCTCTTTTGGTTTAAAACCATTACCTCTTGTCCTGTTACAACAGGCCCTACTAAAAAGCCTGTCCTCATCTTTCTGGTAAGCTCCCTTTAAATACTGAAAGGCCACAGTCAGGTCTGCATGGAGCCTTCCCCCTTCCCAAGTCTGAACAGCCCAACTCTGTCAGTTCCCAGTAATGTCTTTTCCATAAACGCCGTCTCAGATTGGCTCAGGACCAAACACTCCTCCAAGGGGGGAGCAGCTTTACTAAACTGAAGACTATCCAACAATTAAGCAATTAGTTTACTACTTGTACAGCTAGTGAAAGTACCAATTCAGCAGAAGGAGCAAACAAGTGCCTTTTGCCCAGGGTTGCTTGAATAGGGTTACTGACCTCCCACGGAGATCACACCCACGTGCCTCCTCCTGCTGTTCATTTCAGGGCCGAAGAACCAGTTGTTCTTACTGATAGAGTAACACTCGATGCTGCGGAAGGGGTCACCTGATCCACCTCTGCCACCGACACAGAACAGCACACCTGGAGAACACAAAACAGGTTTCCAGAGAACTAGCAGGAGGATGGGGGAAAACAGCTGTATAGCAGAGCAAACTGAAAATTACATAGCTCGGGGAAAGTTGTATTTCACTTCAAGGAGCACAGTCATTGCCCTTCATAACTGGATACTGGATTTTGGCCTTTGCTTGACATGCTGCTATGGCAATTAGCTATCTATGCTCTTGTAAAAACAATGCATATTTTAAATATGCTTTTTGTTATTTGGTTTAAGGAGGTAAATCCATTGTTCGTTAAATATAACAATGGAGAAATTATGATTTGGAGTCTAATATTCATCACTCAATTTGGTGTAGGTTAGTCAAAGACTTTAAAAGTTAGCTCAGCCTTCAACACCATAAGATAACTGTCCACTGTTTTCAGTACAGCTTTGAACAGATTGCCTGGTCATAACATACTTAACAGCTCTGGCTTTAATACAGATAGAGCTAATCAGGATAAATTATTAATGCTTTAAAGAAAGAAAATGACTGCTAAAGTTCTGCTAGAAAAATGCAGTACATTACCTAAATACCAGAGAGGTACATAATGGCTTTCCCAATTTTGCATTAAGTCATGAACAACCCTCGATACCATGCTATACCTGCTTGCTATCAAGACACCTGCACAGATGTGCTGCCTTTTCTCCACATCACTCCCTATTGGGTAACCAGACACACATTTAATTACCAGCAGTCTGCTTCCTTGGTGTTGTGCGAATGGAGTACTCAAAGTCAGGCACTGCCCTGCTGCTCAGGTGAAGGTGGTAGTTTCTTGCTTCATCCAGCAAATCCCTACATTTTAGATTCTGCTTGACAATCTCTTCCTTTGCCACAACACCCATAAGGAAACAAATGGGCAAGAGAGGCAGCCGTACCTGACACAGAAATGAACACAGTTGGAGAAACTGGCTGACCTGCTGAGTGTCACCATGCACTGCTGCACATGCACAAGCTGGCAGCTCCGCAGCCAGCTGGCAGCCCCACGCTCTTCAATAAGGAGAGCAGCTCTCAGAGTTGTTCCGGACAACAGCAATATGAACAGTTCTTTTTAGTGATAATGTTTGCTACAACCATTTGCATTTCAGCCACAGTGGAGAAGTGTCTCTTGGCCCAGGCCATGCTGAGGAAGATGAGCTGCTGCCTGTGCTGTACCTGCACCTGCCCAGCATGACGCAGGCAGCACCCGTGGATTTACCAGGGCTTTATCTGGTTAGTCTGCTGTTGGGTATGAATTTTCAGCTCACTGCTATGCCTGTGTAAGAGGGCTTGTGCTAGAATGGTTCATTTTCTTTGGCTGGCAAGTCAAAAAGCAAACACTGTCACCATGAACGAAGTGTCTCTGAAGGAGGTATTGCTAGTGCAGTAACACCTTTCTCTAAGGCAGACTTGAAAGACTTCAAGATTTAAAAAAACCCCAAGTTGAGCATTAATTGTTTCCTTCTCTAAATCCTTCCTGCCATTTATTTCAGCAAACCTTTCATTCTTCTTTGTAAGACAAACAGTGCAGAATATGAAGTACATTCAGAGGCAAAGGTGGAACAAATGCTAGTGGGGGGGAACTGAAGCAATCTCCACCTGACTTCCTAAGGTTTGGAGTCAATGCCGTCAAGCAGCTCTCAGTTAGCTCAACAGCAATGGTGAAGAAGTCCAGTTGCTCCAGTGCTTCTCAGAGCAGCAGGACGGGCCTGTTACAGCACTGACAAGCATCCCTGTCTTGAAGCAAGCACACATCTCTACCTGTTCTTCCTTACCTCCTCACTTTCAGTCCCACTTCTTCCTTTATTTTGGCCCAGCTTATTTCAGGCTACTTTAAAGCACCACTGCAGCCCTGCTGACAGGCTCCTGAGGTTAGTGATATGGTGAGAACTCCAGGCAGACAGACTCAGAACCTCATTATAGCAGTAAAACCCATAAGGCTGATTATGACATGGATAATCACTGTCTAGAAGCCCAGGCATGTTTTCTGCTAGCAGTAATGTCCAAGTCAACTGATGACTCCATATGCGCTGGCAAATAACCTGTACTTATAGGAAGGGGTTTACTTTTTCATTGCTTGAATCTAGACTCTGGTTTCCATCAATAGAATAAAACTGTTAATCTCATCTGCTAGCACAACTGGGCAATAAATATACATTTTTAAAGAAAAATCTCTAATTATAGTGCTTGTAAGTTTAAGTATAGTGTAATAAAGAAGGGGTTTTTGTACCAAAAACCTCATTCTAGTCTAGATGAAACTGAAGGTTTTGGAAAACAGCTGATAAACCATTGCGATCTTTTCCTAGGAAATGTGAAAAATGATTCATGAAGACAATGACAGCAGCATCTTAGTGGACCTCTCCTTACTCACATAATGCCAACATTATCAATTCAGCCAAATGCAAAATAATCAAGTTGGAGTTCAGTGACAACTAAAACTGCACAGCCAATCCTACCTGCTAAGACACATGGAATGTTTTGCAGCACATGGCATGCAAATCCTTCCCCGTACAGGCTCTCCACACCTGTCTCAAATATTGTATTTAAACCCCCATACCCAGCACACAGGGAGCCTGAATAAGTGAAGCAGCTAATGCTTTGACAGAAGGAAGTCTGATGGGTGTTCAAGTAAGTCCAGCTGAATGATCTTTTGATATCTGTGTTTTCATTCAGAAGCAGTGAGCTTGCATCAAGTCTAGACAATTAAACTGCCAACTCCTTTTGGCTCCTACAGTGGTAGTCTAGTGAGCACTAAAAAGTCTATCATGTTTCATAGCCTACTACGGCTAACACATCTTGCTCTTTTGTTAATTAAATACATGAAATATTCTAGAAGTAGCACAACTTGATGTGACACATCTCTGTTAGCTTCCTTTCCTAGCCACGTAAGAAAACTCAACAGCTTTGCCTCCTTTCTTAAGTACAAATACGTAACAGCAAGGGCAGTGAGCATATCGGGCTGTAGGAGTGGCAAGCTAAGTGAAGTGATGGCTTTATATTCTCTCTGTTTTGTGTCAATATAAAACGCTTCTGCTCAAGCACAGATGTAGCTTTTTGTTGGTCCCCCACCTCCCAGCCATGAGTATAAAGTGAGTACTCTCCTCTCTACAGAAACAGGAGAGTATCACTTCTCCCTGATATTTAAGAACTCTAACTTGCTTCCACTGTCAACTCCCAACCGAGAACACTGGACGAGGCACCAAAAGCTATGAACATTTTTCAGCTTGAGATCTACCCAAGTACAAAGAGCTGATTACACAACCAAACCAGCAGTGAGAGAGGCACTTGGTGCCTTGGTGTGCCCTACCTGTGCAAGGATCTCATCCAGCCACGTAGCGTGATGCTGCGGATTGGCCAGCAGCCACTTGATAGCAGCATTGTAAACTTGCTTTTCATTTTCAATATTCAGGTCACTGGAGGACAGGAGTTTATGGAGGTGCTGTGGTGACACACTGACAAAGTCCTCGCACTCCATCACTTCTGTAAAATGTTCACAAGCAAACTGATCAGCCATGTCCATCAGGTCAATGCGGTTGTGGCTCTCGGCAAATGCCCTGACTGCCAGGCAGTTGGAGGGGTGGAAGTGCAGCTTCATGTATTCACAGCAGGCCTTTGCCACCAGTTCCACCTGCAGGATGCAGGCAGCATACAGGAGTGGCTGGACATTATCCACCGTCAGCGTGAGCCGCGAGGAGTACGCGAACTTCACCAGGTCCTCGATGGCATCGCCGTCAAAGTCCCTGATCTCGATCAGCTTCTGCTTGGCTTCAGCCATTTCCGAAAGAAACATGGCCCGGAAGTACGGGATAACACAAGCTAGCACCAGTTTGTGGCAGGAGATTAGCTTTGAACCAACCTGAAAAGAAAAGAACAAAAAAAACCCCTGACGTTCTACTGGAATGTCAGTTTTGGCTGTGAAAGGAGCAACAGTGAAGCTGAAATAAGAATTCTAGACTCGATGTGTTTTGTCTGTATTTTGTCCACACAAATTAACCCCATTTGCCTTGTACTTCTGACATTACATCCATGTATCCCAAGGAGTTCTAAGTTGTAACTTGGCCATCAGAGGAGAGCAAAGCCATAACACAAGGAAGCAATAGCACTGATGCACTGAGCCTGACTTTCTTTAAAAGGCTTATGAAGCATCCTTAGAAATATTCTAGATGCACCCTGTAGACAGGAGACTGCTAGACACTTGTTTTATATGTACTCAGAGACTTTAAGGGGGGGAAAATTAGAACGTGACATTTTTAGACTACTTAATTTAGACTTCTGGACTTTTACTACTGTCGAGGAATTGATGTTTATAGAAGCAAATTCATGTAAAAACATAGGAATAACAGCTATTTCAGGGGTTATAAAAAATTACCAATCACTTCAGTATTTTTAGAATGTTTAGCCACAAAAGACAGTGTATTCCCCATAAAGAGAAGATATTTCTCAAAATTCTGATCAGAAAATGTAAAATAAGCTTTTCACGTACAAGATTCTACAACTCTATTACATTAAAAAATAATCTAAATATTGAAGGTAGTCCACTGCTTATTTGTGTTCCAGGAGGGCTTTCTTACAACCTTTGTCACCCTGCAGTCTGCACTAACATAAAGGGATGGCTGACTTAAGCAACCAGTTTCCCTAACCAACTCAAATTACATGTTCATTTTCAGATGAAGGTGTTACAGAGAGCTGTTGTGCACTTAAAAAAATAAAAAGATACTAAATTATAAAGGATATTTTGGAGTTTTTTCTAGTTCTGACTCAATACACAATTGCTCTACCTTTTTAAAGAGTATGATCGACACAAATGTAACCTACCTGGTGAAGAGCGAGTTGAGGACAGAAAGCAAACACACAAGTAAGAGTATGCAGATTAAAAGAGGTGAAAAGATGGATGGCTCCATGTGATTATATCAGATCACCCGAGAAGGAACAGTTCAGACCTACCAAATGAACAAAAAGCAAACCAACAGGAGAAAAGCAGATGGTATTCATCTGCCACTCTCTGCCTTCTAACAGCCTTCTAAGACTGTTCATATGACAGCAGCAGGAGAGTAGGTGAAATTCCAGAATTTTAAATTAATTCCAGAGGGAGTCTCCTTGTGTGTTCCTGCGGCTTATCACTGCTATCAGCACTCCAATTAACTACAGTACTGATACAAAAAAATGCTACCAGTGGTCTGCTACGTAAAGCTCCCAGGCCATTCTTACCTTCAGACACTTTTATTCTGCCCATCATCCCACCCTCTAATTAAACCTTCCTTTTGAATTAAGTGGCTTTACTATGTTACCCAAATCTGCTTAATTTTAAATCACAGAATGGTTTGGGTTGGAAGGGACCTTAAAGATCATCTTATTCCACCCCCTACCACGGGCAGGGACCTTCCAACAGTTATCTAGCACATTCTTGGTATTTTGAAATCAGAGTTCCCCTCCAATTACTAACTATCATACTTTAAGAGCCAGCAGTTAAAACAATAATCAGTCTGACAACAGCAATGCCAGAATCGCTCACTATCACAGGTCACGCACACAAGCAGAAAGTTCAGTAGAGATCTGATTATTCTTAAAATCTAAGCGAGGCCTGAGCACTACAGGAAGAAAAATCAAGCCCCCGTGAAAATTCTAACTCAAGTACATAGATTTCCAGTCACTTGGAAATCCCTGATTTAGGAAGCCATACAATAAGATTTCCACAGGTTGCTCTAGCCTTCACTGGAAGCCAATTCATGTCATCTAATAGTCTTAAATTACCAAAGCAGCTCCACACAGATCATACAAATGAACATTAATACAAGCCTAACATAGGGAAAGTTAAACTGCAGCTCCAGTGAAGTGTTTTTTCCAAGGCAAGTTTCCCTAGCAGGACTATATATTTAAGTATGTTTATAAAATAAGACTGTCTGCCTTTTTTTTGCAAGGGTAGGGGGAAAGGAACGAAGGTAAGAATGAAGTCAACAAGGAAAGGGATGTGGAGAGTTTATAACACCAGGGATATGCATCTGTCAGGGATTTTCCCTGTTCATATCTAACAGTCAAAGTGGCAGGCTAACAATTTCTCCTAAAGGCACCTGTCATTTGTTCTTGGGTCATCATTATTCCTTAAATAACTATCTTGTGCTAGTTAAGTTGTTTAGCTAAGCAATACTTAATATTTAGAGGTGCTGGCACCCACGTCTGTGCATGCTAGAGAAAAATTTATTGTGATCAGGATATACGTAATATACAGCTGAGTCAAAAATAATGCATTAAAGCAATGCTATGCAAGAATCATAAAATTTCCTTCCTCCCTCTCCTCCTTTTCTCTTTGATCAGCTGTAGAACACAACTGTCTGGGTTTTTTTTCTTTCTTTCTTTGAAGAATGCTGGAAGATAGATTTGTTCCAGAAATCCTGTTTGCTGAGAAGAATCTAGCAAAACAACACAAAATGCAGAAATTGAGGTAAAATTAGGGATGAAAGTGCATTGAGAACAAAGAGGCTACAAGGAGCCAGAATTGCACAGTAATTACTGACCAACTGTGGTAACTTGCTTAGAAGGCAAGCTGGACGAGGCCAAAGTCATATACTTCCTCTCTCAGATTGCCAGTGTCTTAAGTTTTTAAATTTCAGCTGTAAACTTCCTAAAAAGGAAAAAAATACTAGCATCTCTAGAGATGCCTCAGATCCAAGAGGTATTCTGTGGCTTCCATATCCCTGCCAATATTCACAGCCACCTCCCAACACACTTATTTGCAACTTAATCTTCAGACTGTTACATGCAATGGATGTGTGACAAGTATCACCTTCAGTGTAACATCACAGAGCTCTCCAGCTTCAAAGAAGTGAAGAAGAGAGCTGTGAAAGTCCCTCCAAGCCTCATTTGCCTCAAACACAAAGACATCGTCATCCCCATCACTGCTGGAAGACGGAGCTTGCTGCTGCTGCTGCTGCCGCCTTTTTCCCTTTATCAGATGTTGTTTTGCCTGCTCAGGGACCATGGATTCTGAAGCCATTGGCTGTTTCTTCTCTCACTGCATCAATCTTCAAAAACTCATGCCAAGATAAAATCCAGCCCATCAGGAGCTAGGTCCTAAAATTCAGTTCTGTTCATCTTCCTGTTTAAAAACACACACAAAAAAGAAAATGAGACATTAGGTAATGCTAGCAGATTAACAGTTTGATTACGTTATATTACTACCTATGATCTTACTTGGGGAAGGTGAGAGCAGAAGGGACAAAAATAAAAGACCCACGTGAATCCCATGTAGGTACCTTCAGGAAAAGACATTATTTATCAACTCGTTGTCCACACTTCTTGAAAAAGACATGAAAAAGAAAAGGCAAATAGGTACCATAGAATCATAGAATGGTTTGGGTTGGAAAGGACCTTTAAGATTATATAGTTCCAACCTTCCACTAGACCAGGTTGCTCAGAGCCCCATCCAGCCTGGCCTTGAACACTTCCAGGGATGGGGCATCCACAGCTTCTCTGGGGAACTTTTTCCAGTGTCACGCCACCCTCACTGCAAAGAACTTCCTCCTAACATCTAATCTAAACCTCTCCTTTTTTCACGGGAACTGTTCCCATTTGCCCTATGACCACCTGCCTGTGTAAAGTCACTCTCCCTGTAATAAGCCCCCTTTAAGTGCTGGAAGGTACTCCAGAGTATGTTGAGAAGCATGTTCCTCTTACACTGACTACCTTTGGTTTCATGGCTTTTTAGTTAATTTATGATGCATTCATTCTTCATTCTACGCTAAGAGCTGACGATTGCTACAGTTCAGTGATTTCTGCTCATGGACACTGGTGTTGGAGGAACTGGACTGGCCAAAAGAACAAAAAATTCTTCTGCAATAAAAATTTAAGTCACATGTCTGGGAGCAGAACTGATTTTCCTTTGGGAGATTTTGAAAGTGTCCATGCCTCTTACTAAATCTACAACTCTTCCTGCATCAGTACCGGAGAAAAAGCAGGAAGTGACCTGAGGCAACCATGCTCGTTCCTGCTGTAGGTCACAGGGTTGCTGCCAGCTCCATGTCCTGTGTGGTGACAGAGCTGGTGGCTGCACCGGGCCAGGCAGGTTAAAGTGGGATCAAACACGCCTGGAATATCGGCCTGTGTGGTGCTTTAAGCAAGATAAGTATTCTTCCTTTAAAAGATACGTAAGAGAAAGATCTTACTTCTTCCAAAACTACAAACTGGCTTGAAGGTATTATGGATCACGGGATCTTTATACAGTTTATAGCAATGAATACCTTTTTCTGCTGAAAACTTAGCTTCATTATGCCAGATTTGACAAATTACTAAGACATTTTTCTAGTTCATTAGGATATTTTGGTTCTCAAATTAATCCTCCATGACTGGTACTCATGTTTAACGTGCCCTTCAAAGAAGTCACTGTTAGCACTGAGATCTGAAGCTGACACAGAGCTTCAGACACAATCTCCTGAGGTTATAAAAGTTAACATGGACAAACAGAAGGGAAAAGACTGAAGTTGAAATGCTGTACAAGGATGTTGAAAGGCATCATGTGTTATTCATTCACATGATAATGAAGGTAAGATATAGCATCTCTAGCCCACGCTTGTAGGGAACTCATGCTTATTTTGGTCTTTGACTGACACTCTCGCTTCACCACTCCCGGGTTACTCACACCTAACCATTGCTACAGCGAGCAGAAATGCTGCTTTCAGACAGAACTGACACTGACTGCTAAATGAGAGTTTACAGCTCCCAAGCCATAAGGTTTTTCCATCTGACACATAAGCTACATTTATGCTCATGCTTTAACTGCAGCTGCACACATACTTGCCTCATCTATTGTGTGTCTCAAGGTAAAAAATGCTGATGGTGTACATTTTACCTGTTCTGGGTATGCCATTGCAAACACCAACATAAAACCCATAAGTCTTACAAAAAAATCAGTGCTGTTGGGGTGAATTTTTTTCACTATAAATGAACTAAGCAATAACACAAAATCCAAACGTAACTGATTTGAAGCAGTTTTTCATCCATATCTCATGCTCATAGCAAATAAAGGTCTCGGAGATGCTCTGAGCTCTTGCCTGTAAGAGAAGAAGTTGAGTGCATACTTGGATTTATATATTTGATTCATACTAAGTACACACTTGATATTGTAGGGGAAGAAACTAGAAATGATACCAGAGGAAACCAATGGCATTACTCAGGCACACAGCCATAGATAAGAAAACCACATATGAGGGAGTGCCCAGCATTGGGATATCAAATATGGGTATGCGAACATGAGAGCAAGTCAGTTACTGTTCCTCAGGTAAAGAGAAGTTTCTGCAACATGTTAAAAATTAACATGTGTAATACAACCTTCAGAAATAGTCAGATAGCAGTAGGCTGACATACTTCAGCTTTCTTTTGATGAGACTTTGTGACAGGTATCTTAAGACAGATTTTTATTCCTCCCCCAAGTCACCAATTCAGGAGCATCTTGTTTCTGTCATACACCTCGGTCATGCAAATCTTTTTAGACACCTATCCCCAGATCTTCCAGTGCTCTTAATTACAGCATCTCACAGTTTGAGTCTTCAAACAAATCATCATCTGCTATGGAAAGTACCAGCTGTAGCCTTGTTTCATTTGCAGAAAATACTGGCTTGGACTCACGTTTAGCCATAGGCCTTTTCTGTTCTCAGATTTTAAATGAAAAAGAAATGAATTTTAGTAGCACTTGAATCTAGATACTAAGCTCTGGAAATATGAAGATCACATCACAAAGTCATGAAAGTCAGTATATTTCAACTCCACAAACTAAGAAAGAAGAGCCATTAACAGATTTGCTCCCCAAATCAACAGTAATTCAACAATAACATCGCACTACTTGAGGTTAATTTAGTCCTGGGTGAATGCCACACACACAGAGCGTTTCCCCTCCAGAACAAAACACTCCCATGGCCATTCAGAACTTCAGTAACATGCTCCTTTTTTCATCTTGGCAATTAAGTCTTCAGCCTCCATACAGTCTAATATTTTGACAACATTAAGAGCATAAGTGACCATCACAGCAAGTGACTGACTCTAAGGAAACTAAAGGAAGTGCCTCATTCATAACATCATCTATCATTCCTTGTAAACACCTGCTTGACACTTTCCATGAAGAAGTAGCTGTCTGAATAAAAAAACCAAACAAACCCCACACATGTTTGCAGCTCACTATCATTTGCTGAGAGCCAGTCAGCAATTTTCTTTTTCAAGTTAAAAATTTAGAAATATTGATGATGTCTGCTATTCTCAAGAGTGCAGCTGTTCCAGACACCAAAGTCTGTGTTCTGGTCATCAGTGCTGGTCTTCAGGCAAGGGACTGAGGGTCCCCTCCTAGCTGTTCCTCAAACTTATAGAAGCAAGAAAGGATGGGAGGTCAGAGCACAAACAGGTTATCTTATAGGCGCTGCAATTCAGGTAAGAGTAACATCCTAAAGTGATGTGATTTTGATTCAGACATTCTAGCTAAATCTTCAACTGAATTAACTGTAAAATCACTCAAGTCATATAGAGTTCTTACGTTCAGTAGAGACAAATTACCTCCATTTTGAAGCAAAAAGAAATCGAAGACAACAGACAGTGGTAGGACATGAATAACATTGCTGTTTTCCCCCATTATGAAATTAAATCCCAGGAATCCTGGCCGACAAGCCAATCTAGACGTTGGAGTACATGGCCTCTTTCCTCTGTGAAGCACCTTGGGAGATGGTGTCCCAGAAAGAAGGGATCATTCTTATTCTTTCTCTGAAGAATAGTTTTGTATCACTGAAGACACTTCAGTGATACAAAACTAACAAAACCGAAATTCCCACTATAACCAAAACTAGGCAGTGTTCAGGTAAGAGGTATTATATAATACCTGTAAATCCAGTGCTCCTTATGATCAGTGGTACTGAAGCTGGAAAAAGGGTGGCAGAAATGCTGGAGAAATCAAGATACAGATGAAGTTTCACCAAGTATCCTGTATGTAATTTCGGTTACCAAACCCCCAAGATGAACTAAAATCACATCATGATCTGTGCAGAGAAGGGCAGTCAGCCTCCTTCAAAAAACAAAAAGGCCTTTTAATTGAAGGAGATGAGAAATGTGCCTTTGTACGTGTGGCTGTGTAAAACTAACTTGTCTAGCACAGAGCCTGGTGAGTCTCTGTGGGTAATGAAATGCTCTCACTGCTGCCCGTAAGATCAGAACAACAGAGGCAGCAACACGATCTTCTCCAGTTTAATCCACCTAACAGAGCAATTTGAGTTGTAGTCTTGTGTTGTGCTAAGAAATCTTGAACGTTTGGAAAAAGGACAGCTGGCAGAGCTAAGGAAGACACAGAGGGAGAGAAGTGGAAGTGCAGGAGGCAGCTGCAGTGCAAACTGCAGACAAGCAGCAGCTTTGGCAGGGACTATGCAAGCAGCTGTTTCACTGCTCAGTCTGGTTACAGCTGCATTTGCGAGAAGGAACATGGGGGGAAAAAACTGATAGACAAAATAGTGTAGGAAATCCGCAGTTCTCTCCCATTCTCCATTCACCAATCCTATCAAGGATGATGCGGAAACTTTATGCAAAACTGTTCAGATGCCCATGCTAATTAGGTCAAATCAGACAAGGCTGGAAAACATGGGAACATTCAAATTACACACTTAGAACCCTAAGCCTACTGCACTTTTCAGCAGAAAGTTATTTAACAGAAAGAAAAAAAAATAAGTCAGAAACCACTCATCTAACTGGTTTAGCTTGTTTAAAACCACCAGGATTGCTTTTGTAGAAACACATAGAAAAGTTTATTAGACAACACTAATAAACAGTTTCTAAATCCTTTCAGCATTGCCAAGGTTCTTTGCAGCAAAAAGGGACATTATGGTTTTGTGTTACTTGTCACACAGGTAGTTCAGCAACAGTGAAGTGGGTACAGCTGGCACCAGCTCTCATCTGTTTGTATAATCCAAACCCCATCAGTGCTGTAGACACACAAGTAATGAATGAGGATTGCTCTTCCTTAGAAAAATGCAACAGAAAAGGTGTTTTGTAGAGCATGAAAAGCATAGTCAGATAAAATTCCATTTTGGAAATAACTCTTCCTGGCAGACCCTTCATGCTGTTTTGAGACAGCTTCTTCCACCTTCCTTTGATTCAATGCTCAGTGAAGTTCTACTGAGGTTTAATCCCGCTTTCCATGAAACACCAGAAAGGCCACCTGTCTCCTGGATCTATGGAATGACAGGTTGACAATTTTGCTCATTTTGCATTATAAAAAAACAAACAAAAACCTAATATGCCATGATTTATTTATGCTTGATTTACTTTTGCTTCTGAACAACCAGCAAAATCCCTCAGGAGTCACAAAACAGCAAAGTAGGACTCTGCTTTGCAGATACAGGGGTAACTAAGACATGGTTTATTTATGCAGTGTAACCTTGGGAAGACCCAAAAAGTAGAACACAAAATAAAACCCACTGAAAATCAGTGCAATGGGAGCATAGTGAAGTGCTGATGGATACATACAAAATTTAACTAGCCTACTACATTCACAAGAACACAGAACAGTCCCTTAGCAAGGAGAGGCACTATTGTCTTCTCTGACGGACCATATTAAAAATAACAATAGTTTAGCAGTCTCCACAGCAGCATTAAGTCCAGACATTCCCGGGAAGTATTAACAGAGCAAAATTATTTCTAAGTCATTCGGCAGCTTCCTTTATCCTGGATGTGTAAATCAAGGCATGGTACCCACCAGAGCATTCCAGAACTGTACCAAACAATGCTTCCCATACACGCACCAGTCCCTTCCTCCAAGGACTCTCGGCCTTAGCTGCCAATGATCATCACATTCTCTCATTTAGAGCTGAGCTGCACAAGACAAACAGCTCAAACCATAAAGCAGTCAACACCTTCCTTTTGTCCCGGAGCTGCAAGGCTCCTTCAAAAACTGAAATCAAGAGGTGGCAGAGGTAATACAAGACAAAAGGCTTCACAACCCAAGACGTTATAACCATTGCAGGAAATTATTATTACAAAATCTGTTTGGTGAAACCTGCTGGGGAAGAACTAAAGCACTGGGTAACGTGGTACTGTGCAGTCATCACACAATGATCTTGTCTTCGTGTGACCACACTGATTACATTTGCCTTTACAAATAAATGGCCAACTAGAAAACTGGATGCCAGGCTACTGAAATCCCACTAACAATTAATAAAATAAATGAGGTCATGAGCACCCTGCACAGAAACCCCAGGCACAATCTCGCCACGTAACAACGCAGTCACGCTTCTTTCACAGCACAAGAGTTTGCACAGAGATTACAGGGGACTCAGCCCAAACGGACTCAAAAACCTCAGACCACATTGATTGAAGAAGGTGGCTGAACCGTTTGCAGCTCAACCTCCATTCCAGCAAAGACATGCGTGACTTGTCTGTTGTGGTTTTGTTTGCCAACACTGGATCAGCTATTTTACTTGTTATGGTACTTCTCTATAGTGTTTCTTAATTATCCTTCCAGAAGCCTTTGTGACCAGCCCAGAAATCACAGAAAGCCAGGTATCCCCGAGTTTTGTAACTTTTACAAGTGTAGGATATATAGGAATGACTTAGGCAAAGGAGGAAACACAGATCTACTTCCCAGTGGCCAGTAAGCAATTGCCTTCAGTGAAGATGGGAAGAGGGAACCCATCAAAGGAGGAAGGAAAGCCAAGCAGGCAGTTTCAAGAGCCGGGGGGGCTGTGACATCCTACATTCTCATTTATTTGAGAAGGAGACGCTAGGAACTCCTGCGGCTCTCCCCAGTAGCAAAGGGCAATTTTTTACTGTTTTTTTTTAGCACAAATATTTGTTTTGGGGTAAGCTAAGTGACTACTTGTTATCCTTTACAAGACGCCAATAGTGAGCTGACTAAGGCACTACCTTTGGCTGTGGTCTGCACATGGAGCATCTTGAATCGCGTGGAATCCGGGCTCAGGTAATTTTTAACTAACTTTTATCTCCTTCTCGAATGGTGTAGCTGCCAGGGCTCTCTCGGTGGGTGTCCCCGCACCACAAGCCCCCCCCATGCCGAGCGCGGGCACGGTGCCGCCTCTGCGCTCTCTGAGCACAGCCCAGCCCTGGTACCCATTTGCACCGATTCCACCTTAATTCACCACACACCCGCGTTCGGTCCGGCTCCCTGGCTCCGATCTCGGCGACCCCCGTGGGCGAGGAGGGAGCCGGGCCCGCCCCGCGGCCCTCCCGGGAGCGGCTCCGGGCCGTCCCGCCCTGGCCGGGGTGCCCCGGGGGTAGCAGCCCACGGCGGTGCTGCGAGAAGGGGGAAGACCT
>VZTI01002438.1:0-22699 GCA_013397865.1 Struthidea cinerea | reverse complement strand
GAGGGGCGGGGGCACGGCGAGAGCCCCGCGGCGCTTCCCGCGCTCCCGCCCACTCCGGGCCCCGCGGGGAGACGGCTGTGCCCCTTCGCTCGGCGGTGTGTGTGAGAAATAGGCTTTCCAGGCCGGTACTTGCCGGGTAAAAGGGCTGACCTTCCGGGGGAAGCAGAAGCAGGCAGAGTAACTCCTGAGAAATACCATCACCCTGTCCCCCCAGTTAGCGTAATCTCCGCCAGAATAATCTTCCCCGTTCTTGAGGGGAAGCCGTGTGGGGAGTGGCTGAGGTCACTTGGTCTGTTCAGCCTGGAAAAGAGGAAACTGAGGGGAGACCTCACTGTAGTTACAGCTTCCTCGTGAAGGGAGGCAGAGGGGCAGGCACTGATCGCTTCACTCTCCTGACCAGTGACGGGACCCCAAGGAGCAGCCTGAAGCTGTGTCACGGGAGATTTAGGTTGGATATCAAGAAAAGGTTCTTCCCCCAGAGGGTATTTGAGCACTGGATGGGCTCCCCAGGGAAGTGGTCACAGCACCAAGCCCGACAGAGTTCAAGAAGCATTTGGACGATGCTCTCAGGCACATGATGTGACTCTGGGGTATGTCCTGTGCAGGGCCAGGAGCTGGACTCGATAATCCTTGTCTGTCCCTTCCAAATCAGCATGTTCTGTGGTTCTTAGGTTTGTAATACAGATCAGTGTGATCCTGCTTCGGATTTTGGAGGAACAGCTCTCCGTGAGTTCAGAGAGAGAAGGATGTAACAGAGAGGAAGAGGCTGTACCAGCTCCTTCCTCTCCACCTGTCCATCAGCTCTGGTCTCTACAGTGTATATTTTTTATACATACATATCTCGCACAGAGAGATACATACACCCCCTCCAGTGCAGGAATACATTTCCCCAATATACATTTTCCCCCTGGTTTGATTCAGTCTCTTTGTTAGTAGTACCCTTCTCTTCCCGTGGAATAATAAGTGTAAGTCTTGGTCCCATTTGGTAAAAGCTTGACTTCAGAACTTGAAAAGAATTGGCCAGGAAAGTTTTGCAGGCCGTTAGAACCAAAGAAAGACTTTATGACAGAAATGGATGCCCTGGGGAGTATGGAGTCTTCCTTGAACAAAAGCAAGCACAGCTTGCCAAGTGAAAATTCCCTCCACCCCCAGCCCCACAGATTAAGAACCCAGTAGATTTCCCAGTTCCATACTGCAGAGCTGAAAGCTGGACTCACACTGGACGGCAAGTTCGCCTCTACAGATGTGCATAATAATTCTAGGATTTCCTTTTTTCCTGAACACAACACAATTCTGCTGAAAAGCAGGAAAGTATTTTAGAAATCCATGCTTATCTGAGAATGAGTGGCTGGAGGTCTGCAGTTCCACACAGAGTACACATATACTGTTTTTAGGAGGAGAAGTACATCTATTTAGGAGTCTTTAACGGCAAAAATATCCTAAATAATACTGCTATTTGAGGTGGCCTGTTTGAGAAAGAGCCAGAACACTGTCCATGAAAATATGGGGATCATTGTTATTATCTCAAATATATCTGTTTGATGGGTTTGGGTTGTTATTCCACACCCCTGTGCCATTAATTCCATAGAGGTCAGAGATGGTGAAAGTTCAGTGGCAAACAGCTGAATTGATTATATGATGTGCTTATCAGAAAGTTACACTAGTTGTGGTCAACCCAGCACATTTTAGGTTTTGCATAAGTGCATGTCAGAAAATTCCTGTTCAGCAATGTCTTTTTTCTGTTTTTTTTTTCTGAACGTAAAAATCTCAAGAAATCCTCCCCCTGTTCATCCATGTTTTTGAAAGATACTAACCTGAATGTATGTGGCAGAGATGCTGCTGTCTATGTGGAGTTTCCAAAAGGCTGGAATTAGACAAAGTGACCTGTACAGACTCATGTTTTGTGGATTTCCCCTCCCCTTCTATTGCAGTGTGCGCTTATACTCCCTGTTGGCCTCAGAGTTTCTACATCATATATCCACAATGTCCAGCCTGGCAGCTGCTTTACTTCCCCAGACTGGTTCTCTTCTAGATGAAAGCCTGACAATTAAGAAGTGCCAAGGGAGGAAATGTTACCTCCCAGCTTCCTCAGATGAGTTCTGGGGATTGAAGCAAGGTCTGTGAAAAGGTAGGAGTCGTCAGTGGGCAGACTGCTGTTCTAATGTCTTTGTGCTCTTATTTCTGGCTTTGAGAGTTAGTGATACTGCTTGTAATATATTGTGGCTCTCATCTAACGCCTCTGGAAACCACCAAAAAGGCTCCCATTGACTTCAGTTATACTTTGATCAGGCCTTCAACCCACAAAGATGCCACTGTCTGGTTTTATTGCCATTGGAGCGCTTGGCATAGTGCTGCTCCTGCTCTCACATACATTCAGACACCAACAACCACTAAGTCCTCACAAGCAGTGCTTTACAGGGGCGAGGTATAATCCCTGATGACAGAAAGAGGTTACCTTTTCCTGAATGTGGGCAGACTTTGAGGCTGGATTCCTGGGGATCTATTGTGACTGTTCTGGTAAATGCTTTACCTCTGTTCTCTTAGTAAATGTAAAATAACTAATTGTCTGGATTCTCTTAAAGCCTTGAGTTTAAAACTGTAGTAGCTCTTTGGATTAGCAATTGTAGAGACCTGTAAGACTTCAGTACTTCAGTTTCTGCTCTAAAGGCAACAAATTTTAAAATATTGCTATTCTCCAATAGTAACAATCCTCAAAAGAAAAAGAAAGAGCCAACTGTGAAAACTTAAATAGCCGGATTTGTGTGTGTGTGTGTGGTTTTGTTTTGTTTTGTTTTTTTCAGCTGTTTCAGAGGGAAAAAAAGGAAGTTCACTTGGTCTAAAGGACAAATCATGACCTGGTACCTCAGAGACAGGGCATAACCTTGGGTGAAAAAAGATCTTTGGGTGTTGAGTGACTGTGGCTTTGTGTGCTAATCTCAGCTACATCAGTATGAGACAGATATGCCTACAAGGTGGAAACCCACAGGAGCATCAACACCTTCCTTGAGGAGGCTTCAAAGAGAAACTGAATGCCAGGTAGCTGCGTCTTGCCAAGAAGGTGTCATGCACTGAGTAGAGCTTTGCACCATGTCACTTGACATCTTCCAGAGATCCTGGATTAGCTGCTGAATGAAGGACAATCCCTTTCCCACACCTGTTAGCCCAGAACTGCAGTAACACAGCCATACCCATCGCCAGGCTCCAAGGCTGCAGGTAATCATGGGGCTATACATACATGCACAACATCTCTTTCTTAGTGCCTTTGAGCTAGCACTGAGGTAGCTCAGCACTGCACAGCACAGACATTATCTAAAATTGTCTTTAGGGTATTGAGGATCATGCTTTAGGATTTGTCTGCCTATGATCCATATTATGTCCATAGGAACTTGAGAAGATCTGTGTTTAATGTAACTGTGTATGGAGGTCCCAAGTTTCATGATTTCCGAGGCTTCAGATGTAAACAGTGTTGTGTGTGACAGGGCAAAATTGAAACAACCCATGGCTTGAAAAATAACTATCTGAAAAATCTGTGCTGCTGCTTTCTTATCTATAGGCCTGTGGCATACATGGACTTATGTCATCCTCCTAAAGGAGAGCACACCTCTGTCTGGCATGTTTCTTCCCTTTTATCTGTTCCCTGCTCCTGAGGAGAGCGAGCATGAAGTGAGCTACAGCCTCTCCTGCCCCTAAATTGGTTACTGATTAACCATATGGATTAGGCACAAATCCTTGTGAGTCAGGAATTCTTGATCTAGAAAATGAACATGTGAACAGTGAGTATAAACTATGTTCATAAACTGTTGCATTTTAATGATTCTCAGTCACTCATTCCTAATGTCACGTCCATTACAACTGACCCATATAAAAGCTGTCTCCTTTCCAATGTGTCTCCATAGTCCTGTGCAGAAAATCTCAGTATCTCAGAAGCTGTTAGCTGTAATTAGTGTGCTGATTGATTTTGGTTGGTTGAGTTTGGGTTTGTTTGGTTTTTTTTGGCTGAAAATATTCATTAAATGCACAAGAACTGACCATAGCTCTGAGTGACATAAAAGGGCACTTCTAAGGAAATAACCAATTAATCTAAAATGTTTAATCTTTTTTTGGCCCACACTTCTTTGCTTGCTATAAATCAAGATGTAGCCTCCTTCTAGACAAGCTGATTAAAATCTCCTTAAAATTGTACTTCTGTTTAAAAGGGCTCTTGGTGCAATTTAATGTCTAAGAGAGAGAGGAGGATGGATGTGGAAATGTGCCACATGAACAGATGTTCAGCTAGGAAGATAACATTAATGATCAGGCTGTGCAGCCAGAACTGGTGTTAACAGCACATGCATGCTTTAAGGACTTAGAGAACTGAGTTACACATAAATATTTGGTTTTTCCCCTTCTCTGTTTTTCATACTAGAGAGACTTGAATCTTGTCTTTTGCCAGTATAATTCCAGTGTAACTACACAGAAATCACTCGATGAGAATAAATGCAGATCACCACATCTGCATAATATTAAAACAGGCTATTACTCGATTTTCATTTTTTCACCTCTCTTAGAGTGCAGCTGTCACTTCTATAAGGCTCAAAGAAGTCCTTATGTACTGTATTCCAGGTCAGCCCTCCAGAAGGAAGCAGCAACATCTCATCATGGAAAAGCTATGTGGCCATCAAAGGATTAGTGCAAGCTCCTGCTCAGGGTTTGGGTTTTCCTCCCATTAGAGATTACCTCATGATTAGCAAGCTGGGAGGCACTGGTGAACATGAGTGTCTGGAATTCCTTTATATAAAAATACAGTTATTATTGTCACCAGATTATTTTTGAGCATTGAGTGTATCTTCCTGTTGCAGCATCAGTTTAACTAGAATGTTTCTTGAAAATAATTTTGATTGTGATGTTTTAGAAAAAGATCAGCAACCAGCTGTGAACATTAAAAGGCTGAGAACACAGAGGGGAAATAGTTTGCAGGAGAGAAAGTTTAATCCTAGAAGTATCTGGCTTCTTGGATAAAGGTAAGCTTATTAATACTCTGGTAGAAGTTTTGCAGTAAAGCCACAGTCTTCTCAGTGATGAGCTCAAACAAAACAAGAGACCTTCTTGGAAAAGGAAAAAATGCATGGTCGGATAATAGATGCAGAATGAAAGAATCTGAGAGATTGAAGGTACCAAAAAGTTGAGTCAGAATTTCTGCAGACAGTTTTGCAACATTGTGAACCACCAGTGATCTCAGATGCTTCATTTCAGTGGAGATGTAGTAAAAAACCACAAAACAGTACAAACCACCCTATTGTGGAACTGCTGGTTTCAGGAGATTCTGTGCATTTAGAAATCCATGTTCTAAAATGCTGCCTAAAATTACCTGGTTTTTTATGCATACTGGTACCACGTGCAAGCATTAAGAGGTACATGACAGTGGGGTCTTGGTGCTAGCAGACAGTGGCACTAAGAGGAACAGCCCTAATATTCTGTTTGTAAGTGGCCTAGGTTTGTGCCAAGAAACACAGGTTGAGATGATTGTCCTAACATTCTGAGTAGGATTCAAAGACTTTGGAAAAATGCAGCAGAGCCAGTCTCCGAAGAAGTACCCTCAAACTTTGCTAAAGAGACAGGCCAGGCAGCAGTGCTGTGGGGAGCTTTAATCCATGCCTTTAGAGATTCTGTAAGTTGTTCACCTTCCTGCCTCTTGCTCTGGCAACCACAGCCCCTGTCACTTGGCAGGGCAGTCACAGCAGAGGCATCTGCCTGCTGGCTGCAGCCCCTCAGGGAGTACAGAGTGCACCTGGCACAGGAAACCCCTGTGGGGCCCTCACTCTCCGGTGCTTTCTTAAAGCAGAACAGCTGGAAGAGCTGAGGAAGGAGCTCCACAGACCTCTAGCCAACATCATGGTGCTTTTACTGAGCTGTTGTTCATCGTGTCTGTAGGAGACTGGGCTGACTCCAGCACAGAGATTCTGAGCTAGGCGCTTCCTACTTTTCTCTTGGAACTTGGTTCTCTGCTTAATTAACACATCAGCATTTGGGCCAGACCCCAATTGCACGGCTCAGTGGTGCTGTCATTTTCCTGGCACAGGGCTCCAGTCAGTGCTGGGGCCAAGGCAGAGGAGGCAGGGAAGGCATGGAAGCACCGACTCCGACTCCAAGAGACACCTCAGCAGAGGTGGAGGCAGAGCACAGGGCCAGAATCACTAACCTGACTCATAAGGAGTCCTAGGCCAGGGTGTGAGGTACCACTCTCCAAATTTGGGACTTAGCTGTAGGTGGCTGTATGAAACCTGCTCACATGGACTCCTGCTGGGCACCCATGAGTGACCAGACTTTGGGATAAGCTTCAGTTGAGTGTTGTGGCCAGAAAGAGAACTGAGGAGCCTGGGAGGCTTGGTGACTCAGTTCTGGCACTGGTGTTCAGGAGATGAAGGCTGAAATCCTTGCTATTGCATATGTTTCTTTATGCCAAGCAGAAGACTTGTAAATTCAAGCAACGTGGAGAAGAGCAAGTGGCTCTCGGTTGTGACAGACTGTCCTCTTAGAAAGAGATGAATATGTAGTTCAAATAGAAGCAGGAAAAAACAAGAACTTCTTTCAGAGTAGACAAAAGCCACTAAGTCACTCTTCTCAGGTTTGGGGGATGCCACCGAGGCAGGGAAAACAGACTTACAAAATAACTTACTGAAAATGCATGCAAATTGTCCTCCTTTATCCTTCAGGACTCAAAGCATGCTTCTTGAAAATGCTTTGGGGTTTGGAGGGTCTTGGTTTTAAATTCAAACCACATCTAACACTCCTTAATTGACTTCTAACTTTTTGGATTTTTTTAATTCTCTGAAATTTGCTTACCCTTTCTTTTTTTTTATTTTCTTCACTACAGGAATCTTGCGCTATGAAACAAAAAATCCAAAGCTGGGAACTTGAGCTTCACACACCCTGAGTGTCCTATTACATGACTGTTCCATGAGCAAAAAGGAAACTATTTTTGTGTCATTTAGCACATCTAGCAACTATTTGTGATGATGGCAGCAAAACTTCTACCTGTTGCCAGCTAAGTGCAGGAGGAGCTGGGTGGTGAGGGCTCTCCCTTTTCTGAAGAACCTGTTTACAGAACAGCTTGAAAGGCTCAGGTGAACAGGACGGATTCCAACTGTGCCGAAGGTGGCAGTGTGTTCAGGCTGCGGGTGGGAGTTGCACAAGTGGGTGCACAGATCCCTCCAGAGCACAGAGGGTCTTTGACCCGTGTGTCATCAGCTGCTGCTCTCTTGGACCACAGGCCAAAGACCTTTAGGGGTTTCACCTCCTGTGCCATCAGAGCAGGCCCCTGGCTTGTGATGAGGAGCTGTGTGAAGGCTCGTCTGGAGCCTTCCCCTGCACCCCCTGCCCTGGCACCGCCTTTAAGCCCTGGCTCTTGCCCCTGTGTGGGCTGCACTTGTGGCACCCAGTCATTTGTAGAGAAATACTGCATTGTTTTCATGAGAAGGTGTTTTAACGATGTCTGGAAAGTGCAGAGGAGCATGTGAGAAATGATACAGGAAAAGGTGTATTCCTTAATACCATACTTTAAATGCATCTCTAGGACCTGATTATGACTTTCACTGCCAAGAGACACTGAGTTCTTTGTGTTAAAGAACTGTATTTATTCATATAAAGGCATATTAATGGTGCAAATGCCTAATTGATAATTGATGTAATTAGGTATATTACCTATACACCTGTATTATTGCAGGTATTTGCTACAAAAATATGGGAAATTCAGTGTTCATTAGAGAATTTTATATTTTAAAAATATAAATTGAACTGAAAACAGGCCACCCATGGGTTATGTGGGAATTCCTGCCTGCCTCAGCACAACAAGATAGTGATAGGATGTACATTCAAAGCAGCCCTTCTAGAGCTGCATCTCTGCTTTTCTAACACTCCCTGTTATGCAGGTGGGTTCCAGCTGCAGGTGTGGGATAAGCCCTTAGGTGTGCCTGGGAATGGTGGCCTGGAAGCACCTGCCTTAGCTCTGTTCTGAATCAAGCCAGCTGAACTATGCTCAGCACATGTTCTGTCTTCTCTGGTGCCTCTGGGAAATGAGAATCAGTTCTTGCTTTTCACTGGGTGCTTCTCTGCCCAATGACTGCATCAAACTTTGGAATGGTCATCTTCTTCAGAAGATTCAGGGCACGTTCTGGAAACACCCTGAAAGAAACAATAACATGAAGTTAAATGTGGGATAGTAACTTAAATTATGGGAAAAAGTGTCACTGCAGGTGAGGGAAGAGCTGGTCTGGTAGCAGAATGCATGCACACACCTGGACTGAGACGAAGTCTGAGACAGAGTCTTAAACTGGGCATTATTTCCCAAGGACATGTGGCCCTCGTCAATCTCTGACAAATTTTAACTCCAATCCCACCCATCTCTTTTTATGACAGTTCCATGACAGGTATGTACCAACCATGATTTCGGCTGCAATACTGCTGCAGCATCCAGGAAGTTTTCATACTGAACACAGACACAAGCATTTGCTTTCTCTTTGCAACAGAGCCCTTTTAAAGCAATTTTTCAGCCTCCATAGCCTCAATCTTTGCTGATGACATGGAGAAACAAACACTGATAAGCAGCAGGTCCTCATCTCTCTCTGGTACTACTCTGGGGCTGCTGTTTCAGAGAATGTGGTGGCCTGTAGAGCAGTGGAGCTCTGCACTGACAACAGTCAGCTGCAGCAAGAGGTTCTGTACAAGGGCCTATGAAAGGGCTCAAAAAAAATCTCTGGAT
The DNA here is from genome assembly GCA_013397865.1 of Struthidea cinerea. NCBI lineage: Eukaryota > Metazoa > Chordata > Aves > Passeriformes > Corcoracidae > Struthidea > Struthidea cinerea. Next base: position 13,962 of record VZTI01002438.1, on the reverse strand, counting down.
GATGTCTGCTGTTGTCACTGGAAAGAACCACTGCATTATTAACTAGTTTGTGATATGTTCTAAAATAGAACTTAATCTTGAATCAGATTTTACAAGTTGAGGGTGGTACACTCAGGAGGTTACAGTCGATACATTTTCTTTTTCCTGCTCACCTTTCAAGCAGTAAACCGACACTCTGATTTGATGGAACAAAAACCATTTTCTGGTTGGTCACTATTCCTTCCATCAGAGCCTCTACAACTTCTTCAATCTCCAAAATCTTTCCAAGCCTACACAGGAAAGCAAACATGTAAGACCTGCAGTAGTAAAAAGGGGTGGTACCAGCTGATGCAGGAGGCTTCACAAATGCACAACCTCAGATAATTCAGATGCAACCATTACATGAGTTAAAGGACACTGCAGATCTTCTTTAGCCAGTGATACACACTGCTGCTATACAGCCAGCTGGAACAGAGGCCTCAAGCTGGGGATAATACGCAGTGCCTTGATGCAAAGAAGGACGCACAGGAATGCAGAGCATTGACAGTTACCTTACAGTGGGGTTCTTGACAAATCCAGTGTTTATAAAAACTGGACAAAGGCACGTTGTTTTTATTCCGTCCTTTCCCAGGATAGACAGCTCCTCTGTCAGAGCTTTATGAAATCCAACTGCAGCAAACTTGCTTGAGCTGCAGGAGGGGAAAAAGTACAAATGAGAAGGCAGAAATCCTACTTCCACCTTTCTACAACTGCAAATGGCCTAACCCATCATACACGTACAGTACAGGCTAGGAGGCAAAAACCTCCAAATGACATAATCCAGCTGAGAGACAGAGCAGGGACTATTCTAACTTTCCCTGTGCCAGAGTGTAGTGGTGGATTAGATATTGAAACTTGTGGAGTAATTGTGGAAAGCAGACAAGGTGTGAATAGGCACACAAAACAGACAGGAAAATATCAGGAAATCTTAGAAAACATTTATTAGTGTGTGTCAATCGAGGCACATCCCATTTTCCCATGAGAGAAGATTCCTGGGAGGAATGCAGCCTGAATGTGTGAAAGGAAGAAGGATGGGCAGGGTCGAAATGGAGATTAACCCTCGACTGTTTATTGTACCACACAGGAGCATCTCAAATCAATTGTGTGTGCTTTGAAACAGAGGAGCATTATGCAGGCAAAACTGAGGAACAACCTGGCACGCAAATAGGCGTGGGCCTTAAGTTTAAATGAATTCCAAAGAAAACGGAATAGTCACATGACTATTCTTTCATACAAACATTGCTCATGGTTCAGTCAGAGCTAATAACTTGGTACTGTCTGATGGAGAAGATGCAATTAAAATTTAAAAAAAATGAAGCAAGCTGATTTCAAAATCACTTACCAATATGCCACCATGAAAGGAGTCACAAAATGACCTGCAGCCGATGCCACCGTGACAATGTGCCCGTAGTTGTTGTTCATCATGACTGGCAGAAAAGCTCTCGTGGTCTTGGAAATCATTTAAACCAAGAGGCAGAAATGCAGGGGGCAGGATGGAGGAAAGGAACATTGTTTTCTTAGGCATATTCAGTACTGACCCTCAATGTCACTCAGTAGGTGGCCAAAGCTATCCCTAAAGCTACGAGCTGCACGGCACCTCAGATTCCCAGAGCCACAGGGATACCTGCTCTCTGACCAGTGGTGCAGTTAGCAACCTGCTCTCCAAAGGTTTCAGGAGCTGGCTAGAAACAGGAGCTGGTTTTCACATCTTTCCTTTGCTGCTTTTAGGTTTCAGGTGTTAGTGGAAATGCTGGCAGGGACTCACCCCCCAGCACGTACAATAAACCACTTGTCAACCTACGGCTTCTCTTTTCTTCTGCCCCAAACAAGTATGGCTGAACAGCTGAAACCCTCCCACCCTGTCAGCCCCCCACACCTCTGACAGAGGCCAGTGTGTGCTGCAGCTGAGGCTGTCACCAGCCAGCTCAGATCAGCAAGAGGCTATTCCAGTTCCCCAGCAGACATTCTGCTTGGGTGCCCCTGTGCTATACAGTTCACTTGGTAATTCACTGCTAATAACGGTTGGTCTAAATTGCCTCCTCAGTGACACTGCCAAAAAGCTGCAGCTGTGGAGATGGTGGTGGCCCTTACCCACATGTGACCAAGAATGTTGACTTCAAACATCCTTTCTATCTGGTGGTCCTGAGTCGAGAGAAAGTCGGCAGCTGTAATCACACCAGCGTTGTTCACCAGGATGGTCACATCCCCAATATCCTTTTTCACCTTTTGGAGAGAAAAAAGAAGCCCAAAATTGTGTCTGTCATTCAGCAGGGAAAATATATGCAAGGGTGGGGAAGATGAGCCATAATTAATTTCATTCTTAACATCGCATCTTTAAGGGAGATGAAGATCATGCCACATTTCCAGATGTGGCAGGAACTGCATAGCAGAGCCAGGAAATCTGGTTTGGATCTGATTCTTCTCCTTTAATTACTGCCAGTATTTACTGTGTTCCACACCCTGTGCACAGTTTGGACCGTGTAGTCACAGTTGGGACCATGGAGGTACCGACTGTTTTGAGGCAGCTGGACCACAGCCATTACAATAAAATGTTTCATTTGTCCTCAGTGCTGTCTGTGTTCCTTCAGAGGCTGGAACCCTAGAGAGCAAACTTGGCACCAGGGTGTGATACGCTGGAGCCTCCCAAATAGGATGAGACTGGCTGTGGTCTTGGAAATGCTACAGCACTCTGAGTACAGAGAGCAGCGAGGAGTGGGGAGCTTCCGAGGGCTTGCAGGATTTGTGTACAACACCTCTGGCCTAGTTTTCCTGACTTTTCTGGAAATCAAGCGTGTTTGGGAAAGCCTTTGGCCGTGCCCCTGCTGCCCCACCTTGTCTGCAGTGCTGTAGATCTCGTCCCGTTTGCTGCAGTCCACCACAAAGGTTTGAACAGTGGCTCCCAGCTTCTGGCATTCTGCTGCCGTCTCCTCAACGCCGTGCTGGAAGAGGCAAAGAGAAAGATACCGTGCACAGCTGTCCCCTTGCCAGGCTGAGCAGCAGAGGCTGAAGATGTCCCTGGACTGAGCAACCACTGCCCAGCCCCAGAAGAGTTCATGGCTACCCGGGGAAAGAGCTGTAGGTGGGGTTGCTGAGAGGATAGGTATTCCAGCTGTAAATTTAGGACCTGTGTAGAGTGACTACCAGAAAGGAAATCACAGAATCATGGAATGGTTTGAGTTGGAAGGGACCTTAATGGCTATATAGTTCCAATGCCCCCTGCCATGGGCGGGACACTACACCAGGTTGCTCAGATCTCCATCCAATCTGGCCTTGACACTTCCAGGGATGAAGCATCTATAATTTCTCTGGGCAGCCTGTTCCAGTACCTCACCATCCTCACAGTAAAGAATTTCTTCCTAATATCCAATCTAAACCTCCTCTCTTTCGGTTTGAAGCCATTTTCCCCTATCCTGTCTGCACATGCTCTTGTAAATACTCACCCTCCATTTTTTTGTAAGCCCCCTTCACATACTGGAAGGTCGCAGTTAGGCCACTCCGAAGCCATCTGTTTTCCAGGCTGAACAATCCCAATTCTGTTAGCCTTAGGAATGTGGTAACAAGAGTGAGTTTGGCTTGGTAAGGCACACAGAGCAGCAGACGGGGCACACGGTGCCTATCACAGCACAGCAGGCAGCACTGTGAGTGTAATGAGAGCTCGTACGACACAGGCCTGGCTGACACCCTGAGGTGTGGAGAGTGGCTCTATGCATTTCTGTATTCACATGCTGGGTGTGAGAAGAGAGGTGCCCTCCACAGTTGTATTGGGTCTGGCTGAGATGGAATTCATTCACCCTCACACTGCTGTGCTTTGCACTGGTTGCTAGGAAGGGGTTGATAACACACCCGTTTTTTGGCTGCTGCTGAGCAGTGCTGGCACAGCATCGGTGCTGTGTCTCCAACATTCCCCGCCCCATCAGTAGGGCCTGGGAGGGGACACAATTAGGACAGCAGAGCAAAACTGACCGAAGTGATATTCCATATCACATGATGACAGCTCAGATATAAAAGCTAAGAAAAGGAGGAAGAAGAGGGGCTTCCGGTATTTACCATGCTTGCCTTCCACAGCAAGCACTTCCCAGAATCATGTGGGCGGTCATCACTTGCTGATGGAAAGTAGAGAATAAAATATTTTTTTCTCTTAGCTTCTGTGCCTGCAAACTTTCAGCTTTGCTTTAGCAAACTGCTTTATCTCAATACACGAGTCATCGTTTCCCATGTTATTTCCTCTCCCCAGTCCAGCTTTCTCTCCAGAAGAGGGAGTGATAGAGCAGCTTGGTGGGCACCTGGCATGCAGCCAAGGTCAACCCACCGCAAGAGTGCACAGCACAGAGAGACTTTCCTTACAGAATTGCACTTGACACACAGAACATAACAGAAGCCTCCCTCTGTCACTGTATCAGCTCACTAAGCCAGGGCAGAACTGATTTTGCTGTCGCCTTGTCCCCAGGTGCCAGAACGCCATGCCAGTGGGGCCCTGTGCTGGGGTATGTTTTGCAGCTTCAGGATGACACAATTAACTTCTTTGCTGATCCACTGTGTCAGAAACAGGAAGCGCAGCCTCTCACCCTCCCTGCTGCACCTACACCCAGCACTTGGCCTGGATCTCTTCTGAATGCCATGCTGCATGTTTGTATCTGCCCATCCTCCACTTGCCAAGGTCCTTTACAAGTGCAGTTGCCCGGAGGGCAGCCGGGCTCACACAGCCCAGCACAGTGATGCTGCTGATAGGAGTGCAGAGAAAACACATCTCCCAGCAATGCACACAAAACACCTGAGGCTACAAAGAGAACAAGTGAAGGCAAACCTGCTCCTCTGCGAAAACAGCCTTCTGGTCTCAGCGGGCTTTCTCTGCCAGCCCAGGCAGCGGGTCCACCAGCAGCTTCCTGAGCACTTCTTTCCCTCTCGCAGGTGCTCTGCCGGGTGCTGCCTGCTCCCTCCCGAGTAGCACCGAGTGACTGTGGGACCAGAGCCCCACATCCTCTGCTGCAAGTGGGGCCAAACGCTCTGCTGGCGCTCGGCATCCCAGCCAGAGGAGCCGAGCGGGAGCCGATGGGAGCGGGCTGGAAGGAGGCGATGGGGGTGCAAGGCGGTGCCGCCCTTTTTACGCCCTTAAATCCCCCGTGCACTCGGAGGTTACGGAGGGAGGACACGAGTGTGCCATTACCTTATTGATGTCCCACAGAACCAGCCTGCTCTGGCGCTTGGCGAACTCCAAGGCGGTCGCTCTCCCGACGCCATGGCCAGCGCCCGTGATGAGCACCAGCTCCCCGCGGAGAGACTTTCTCCTCACAGGCACGAACAGCTTCACAAAAGCCTCCAGGTAGGAGTAGAGGAGCGTGGCCAGGAACAGGAGAAGCTCCAGAAACAGATTCATTTTTTTTCCCGGAGCTCGTTTGAGGACCGAACTGAACTTTAATCTCTTTCAAGGGGACGTGGGTTGCTGATTTACCCGCTGCCCGTCCCAGTGCGCGCCGCTGGTCCCGTCCGTTTCCGCAGGATCCACCCCCACCGCCCGCACCGGTGGGGGCGGGAGCGCGGGGCGGCTGCTCCGCCCAGCTGTCCCACGCTGAGCTCCCGGTGTCCCTATGCTGGTGTCCCTGGGCTGGCACTGGGTGAGCGGTGCGCAGGAGCTGCAGTCTGCACTCCAATCTGTCCTAGCAGAAACATGTTCGCCCTGCAGCTGACAGGACTTGCCGGGCGCGGATACAGAAATATGGGGTTTAGGGCGTTTTCTGCCCTCTTGGCTGAGGAAAACACAGACGATAGAGGTGTGCAAACCCCTCATTGTTCTGCCCTTGGTTGTGACATTGCCGGATGGCATCTGTCAGTCACCCCGACTATTTATTCTCTTTTTTGTTTTTGTCCGCACACAGGTGGCAGTGCCTTTCTATCCCTCTCTCTGTCTCTTTTGTCAAGGAAGCAGCAAAACACGTTCTTGTTTGTCATTCGCTGCAGGTGGAAAAGGGACGGAAGTGGCAATGAAATTGCTCATCCAGTTACCGACAAAACCATCTTGAAGTTACATTCAACTCTGTATTGTAATTCTTTTCAAATCCTGCGTTGTGACTGTCGAGTCGCTCAGTGCCATGAGGTCCTTGAGCAGTTTTCTTCATAGTGCTTCCTTCCATTGCATGTCTGTGCATTGTCAGCAGACTTTGTCCCCCACCATCCTCTTCCAGGTCCCTTAAGGAAAGCTGAATGAGAAGTCCTTTCATTTTCTGAAACTCCACAGGTGATCTCTTGCCTAGCTGTTTCTCTTACTATGTCTTTTATTTAGTTATCCATACTCAGACCTTCCATCTTATGCTACAGCTGCTTAGTTTCCATAAGTCCTTTGAAAAATGGCATTGAATTGCATGAATTGGGTCATTTTTATCTAATTGAGTCTAAATCACACAACTCACACTTGGACTCGCTTGTATGTAAGAGAGTATCCAGAACCTTAACCAGAACAGGAATGCTCATAGGAAATAGGAGAAAAGTACTTTCAGGTGTTTCTTCCCAGCTCTATCAACGTAACTGCATGGCCTTTCCTGGAAAGGATTGCTGACCTTACTCCTTTGTTTTTCCGTTAGAAAACCAGATGTATCATGGTCACGTTCATCATTTCATTTAAGGATATTTTTGAGCTCCTTGGGGAAGTGTGAAGGGTTCACAAGCATCTATCAACTGACCAAAATCGTGTCCAGTTAAGACTGCAGTTTTTGAAAAGTATTATTTTTGTTCTGGTGGTTTGGTTGCAGCTCACCTTGTCAGTGAGAGACTGGGCCAGTTCCAGCACAGAGATTCTGAGCTAGGCGCTTCCTACTTTTCTCTTGGAACTTGGTTCTCTGCTTAATTAACACATCAGCATTTGGGCCAGACCCCAATTGCACGGCTCAGTGGTGCTGTCATTTTCCTGGCACAGGGCTCCAGTCAGTGCTGGGGCCAAGGCAGAGGAGGCAGGGAAGGCATGGAAGCACCGACTCCGACTCCAAGAGACACCTCAGCAGAGGTGGAGGCAGAGCACAGGGCCAGAATCACTAACCTGACTCATAAGGAGTCCTAGGCCAGGGTGTGAGGTACCACTCTCCAAATTTGGGACTTAGCTGTAGGTGGCTGTATGAAACCTGCTCACATGGACTCCTGCTGGGCACCCATGAGTGACCAGACTTTGGGATAAGCTTCAGTTGAGTGTTGTGGCCAGAAAGAGAACTGAGGAGCCTGGGAGGCTTGGTGACTCAGTTCTGGCACTGGTGTTCAGGAGATGAAGGCTGAAATCCTTGCTATTGCATATGTTTCTTTACGCCAAGCAGAAGACTTCCAGCCGTAGAAGACACAGAACAGAACCACAGCCACATAGGTGTACTGCACAAGTTGCCTTGCCCAGTAATTCCTCTGGGCTCTGAGACTCTGGACTAGATCTGGCAAAGCAGGAATCCATACAGTCTCCCCTTCCTTAGGAGCAAGTGTGCTAAGAAACAGACTCTGCAGGAGAGCCCTGTCATCCCCTAGATGGATTTTAGTCTCCCTATTTAATGCTGCCATCAGAATCTGAATGATACACAGGGCTAGTGGGAATGGTGTGCCAGGAGAAGCCAAGTATCTTGTCTGATGTGTCCTACTGAAGCCAGTCCTCCCCCAGTCTCAGAAAAGGGCCAAGTCATCAGATGTTGACCTGTTTCTGCAGTCAGTTTAAGCTTTTTCTTTGGAGTCACTTGACTATACCCTTCCTTTAAGTAAGCCTTCAAGTCATGAAATAGAAGAAATGTGGAAGGTGGGTACTAGGAGAGGCTAAGCTGGGTGGGAAGTTAAGAATGTTTGCCAGCCATAAAAGAGACAACTGTCAAATACCTACAAATCAGTAAAGTACTTACTTAGCCTTTATGTTCCAGTGAGTGCTAAGGACAAACATTTTGGCCAGTATGCTGCTTGCTCTGAGAGTTCTTTTGAACTTTTGAAGCATCTGTATTTTTAGACTTTTGGACTCCTCACTAGGTAAGAATAGGTGGAAGTGAACATAATCAAAAAGCCACACAGATACACTTTGGCTTCAAGTGTCTCACATATGTGACTGGACTGTCATGGTAGCAAGAGGGCAATATGCAGCTGAAAAAGAAGCAGGGATGCAACCAACCCCCCACATTTTATGTTGGTTTTTAAATGGAAGCCACGCCTAAGTATTCTTTAATCGGGTTACAACTGTTTTTTTTAATGTCCTGAATTTTGTGAACCCCTTCTTTCCTTTCCTGTCTCGGCTGCAGGAATCTTGCACTGTGAAGCACAAGAGCTGAAGTTGGGAAGCTGTGCTTTGACACACCCTGAGTGTCCTGTTACATGAATGTTCCACGGGCAAAATGGAAAAGAGTTGTGTGCTATTTAAGCTGTCAACAGTGCTTCTACCTGTTGCCAGCTAAGTGCAGGAGGAGCTGGGTGGTGAGGGCTCTCCCTTTTCTGAAGAACCTGTTTACAGAACAGCTTGAAAGGCTCAGGTGAACAGGACGGATTCCAACTGTGCCGAAGGTGGCAGTGTGTTCAGGCTGCGGGTGGGAGTTGCACAAGTGGGTGCACAGATCCCTCCAGAGCACAGAGGGTCTTTGACCCGTGTGTCATCAGCTGCTGCTCTCTTGGACCACAGGCCAAAGACCTCTAGGGGTTTCACCTCCTGTGCCATCAGAGCAGGCCCCTGGCTTGTGATGAGGAGCTGTGTGAAGGCTCGTCTGGAGCCTTCCCCTGCACCCCCTGCCCTGGCACCGCCTTTAAGCCCTGGCTCTTGCATGGGCTGCACTGCCTGGCCCTGTACCTCACTGATCCTGACGCGGCTTCCCTCGTGCCCAGGGATTGCCTCATCCCTGCAGCCTGGGCTGGTGTTTGGCAGGCTCTGGCTGATCCTTTCAGCATTATGGCACCTGCTCCACTGTCCTTGCCTGGATGTGGTTACCACTTTCATTGCTGAGAGACACCTTTGGGTTAGAAAAATGTATTTATTTGTAATAAGGAGTGTTGATGGTGCTAATGCATAATTGATAAACACTGTAATTAGGCATTACATTACAAACAAGGCTGTATTAGTTCAATAATACAAATAATTAATTCAATAATGCTCATTACAAATGCACACAAAACTGTAAGTGTTCGTTAGAGCACATTTTTTTAAATTTAAAATAAATAAATGAGGTGAAACAGGCCACCCACCTCCTCTATAAATTGCTTCTTGCAAGATGCTTTTGCTCAGGATGAGTCCAGATTAACATATTCTCAGGCAATTCCTTTGCACTCAACTAGGCAGCTGTGTTGTCCCAAACAAAGTTCCACGGGTTATGTGGGAATTCCTGCCTGCCTCAGCACAACAAGATAGAGGTGATAGGATGTACATTCAAAGCAGCCCTTCTAGAGCTGCATCTCTGCTTTTCTAACACTCCCTGTTATGCAGGTGGGTTCCAGCTGCAGGTGTGGGATAAGCCCTTAGGTGTGCCTGGGAATGGTGGCCTGGAAGCACCTGCCTTAGCTCTGTTCTGAATCAAGCCAGCTGAACTATGCTCAGCACATGTTCTGTCTTCTCTGGTGCCTCTGGGAAATGAGAATCAGTTCTTGCTTTTCACTGGGTGCTTCTCTGCCCAATGACTGCATCAAACTTTGGAATGGTCATCTTCTTCAGAAGATTCAGGGCACGTTCTGGAAACACCCTGAAAGAAACAATAACATGAAGTTAAATGTGGGATAGTAACTTAAATTATGGGAAAAAGTGTCACTGCAGGTGAGGGAAGAGCTGGTCTGGTAGCAGAATGCATGCACACACATGGACTAAGTAATAAACTGGGCATTATTTCCATAGTTCTCTTCAATCTCTGACTAATTAAAGTCCAGTCCCAGCCTTTTAGGACCGTTCCAATGCCAGGTATCTACAGGCAGTATGTGAGCTACAATACTGCTGCAGGATCCAGGAAGGTTCAATATTGTACAGATGTAGGTGTGTATTACATTTCATGCTCTGAAAAGCAGCAGGTCTGTGGAAGGATGAGATGTTAAATGTGAGGTGCAGTTTCCACTCCTAAGATTCCTTCTCTTAAGAGTTTTGTCTCTTTATCCCTCTGTCCTAAATTAAGACAAAAACGCAAAGTTATTCTAAGTGTTTCAACAGCATCGGTTTTGACTTGCCAGTGCTTCTGCAGACTTGCACTCTCCACAAGCAGCTCTTGGAGTTGCAAAGAGATTTAAAATCTTTTTCTCAGTGTCTGGTGTTGGGTTTTGCAAACAAGAAACTACCAAATGTTTCATGAGACACTGTAGGATTTAATGGAGAAGTTAACTTAGTTGTTTGGATGTGAACTCCAGATTTGGAACTGGAGCTCTGGTAAAAACACCTCAGCAGAGCAGCTACACTGGTGTCTTGGGGTGACTTTGTGATGTTGTATCCCCTATCCTTGGCTCTATGCCAAAAAATTAATTCTGTGCCTTTAAACTGAGCCTGAGAGGGGAGAGAGAAAAAAAAAACCGAACGAACTTTTCACAGCGGTTGTTTCAAGGACACTGACACACACTCCTCTGCTTCGGCGGCGGCAAGAGGGAGGGGAAACCACCCTTGGTGCTTTTCAGCCAGCTTTTCAGCTCTTCTTTTTTTCCGGCGGGATATGGAGAGTTGAACTTTGTTTTTCCTGGGACTTTGGTTTTTCTTCTTCTCTTCTGGACTGTTTCAACAACATCTGAACACTTCGGGAGAATTCTTCCCAGAGGCCCGGGGGTGGGCCCTCGCCAACCCAGCTCTGAGGAGGAGAGAGACCACACCTACAGAAGAACTCTGAAATCTTCCCAGGTTTCCTCTCCACAGCGAGAGATTTCACTATTTAGCATTATATTCTTTTCCTGTGTGTTTGTTAAATCAATAGTTTTTTATCTATTTCACTTTCCTTTGAGGAAAATTTCTTTTTCCCTGAACCTGGTGGGGGAGGGGTGGTTGTAACCTGCCTTCTATCAGAGGATATTTTCCTCCAAATTTGTCCAAAATGGGACAACTGGATAATGTAATAAGTTGTGTGAGAGGATAAATCTTGCTTTACATAGCAGAGAGCAGTAGAGCCCTTTTGAAGGAATGTTCTCAGCCTCCATGTCCTCAGTGCTAACATGAAGAAACAAACACTAACAAGCAGCAGGTCCTCAGCTCTTTCAGTAACTATGCTGACTCAAAAGTTACAAGTTTGAACCTTGTATACTCAGGTAGTTGGTATTGTTGTTTCCACACCCGTTGTTTAATTTTCCTTTGTACTTACATTTCCGAAAGCAAAGCAATGTTTAGCTGTGGTGGAACAAAAACCATTTTCTGGTTGGTCACTATTCCTTCCATCAGAGCCTCTACAACTTCTTCAATCTCCAAAATCTTTCCAAGCCTACACAGGAAAGCAAACATGTAAGACCTGCAGTAGTAAAAAGGGGTGGTACCAGCTGATGCAGGAGGCTTCACAAATGCACAACCTCAGATAATTCAGATGCAACCATTACATGAGTTAAAGGACACTGCAGATCTTCTTTAGCCAGTGATACACACTGCTGCTATACAGCCAGCTGGAACAGAGGCCTCAAGCTGGGGATAATACGCAGTGCCTTGATGCAAAGAAGGACGCACAGGAATGCAGAGCATTGACAGTTACCTTACAGTGGGGTTCTTGACAAATCCAGTGTTTATAAAAACTGGACAAAGGCACGTTGTTTTTATTCCGTCCTTTCCCAGGATAGACAGCTCCTCTGTCAGAGCTTTATGAAATCCAACTGCAGCAAACTTGCTTGAGCTGCAGGAGGGGAAAAAGTACAAATGAGAAGGCAGAAATCCTACTTCCACCTTTCTACAACTGCAAATGGCCTAACCCATCATACACGTACAGTACAGGCTAGGAGGCAAAAACCTCCAAATGACATAATCCAGCTGAGAGACAGAGCAGGGACTATTCTAACTTTCCCTGTGCCAGAGTGTAGTGGTGGATTAGATATTATTGCTTTGGGGAGTAGTTGTGTGATGCATAGCAGGTATCTCAGAAAAAGGCATTTTGGTTGAAAACAGACAAACACCAGGAATTCTTAGAAAATTTCAACTAAAGTGCATCAATCAATGGACATCCTGTTCTTTCACATGAGAGAAGATTGCTAGAAGGAATGCAGCCTGAATCTTGAAAATTAAGAACGATGGGCAGGGTCAAAATGGAAATTAACCCTCGACTGTTTATTGTACCACACAGGAGCATCTTGCAACAGTTTTGTGCGACTTTTGAAATAGAGGAGCACTATGCAAGAAAACTGAGGAACAACCTGCCATGGAAATAGGTGTAGGCCTGGAGACTCCAAAGAAAGGAGAACCACAGAATCAGTTTACTGACTGCTATGGATTTGGCAGTGTAATCCCAGTAAAATCCTGGCTGGCGAGTTCTCACACTGCTGACAGTGACTGACTCTCTAAGAAGGAGTGCTCCCAGGAAAAGATTGCTCTAAGAAGGAGTATTCCCTGGAGAAGATTGCTCTAAGAAGGAGTGTTCCCGGGGGAAGACTGCTGCAGCTGGAGCTGCCTTTATAGAAGCCTAGATGCAGAATGACAACACACAGTCTAACAGGCTTTCGGTGCCTGCACCGTGATTTTCCTGACACATTTCAAGTAGAAAAGTAGTTTGATGTCATGATGGCAGAAGGTCAGCAGGGTGGTTCTCTTGGTGGGAGGCTGCTATAGAACACCCAGCCAGGACAAACAGGCAGATGAGGTGTTCTACAAGCAGCTGGCTGAAGTCTCATGGTTGCCAGCCCTTCAGCTTGCCAGACGTCTGTTGGAAGTACAAGACAGCAGAGAGGAAGCAGCCTAGGAGGTTCCTGGAGTGTTTGGAAGACAACCTCCTAACACAACTGGTAAGAGAGCCTACCGGAGGAAGTGCCCTGGTAGACCTGCTGTTTGTGAACAGAGGACTGGTGGGTAATGTGGTGGTTGGTGGCAGTCTTGGGCAGAGGGACCACAAAATGTCAGAGTTTTCAATAGTGGGTGAAGTAAAGAGGGGCACCAGAACTTCCGCCTTGGACTTCCGGTGGGCAAACCTTGGCCTGTTTAGGACATTGATTGACAGAGTCAGTCCTGAAGGGCAAAGGGGTCCAGGAAGGCTGGATAGGCTTTAAAAACGAATTGTGAAATATTCAACAGCAGGCTGTCCCCATGTGGTAGAAAGACAAGTTGTCAGGGAAAAAGACCAGCCCGGTTAAACAGAGAACTTAGGCTGGAACTTTGGGGAAAAAAACAATGTATCCTCTTCAGACGGAGGGTCAGATAACTTGGGAGGATTATAAAGATGTTGCGAGGTCACATAGAGAAAAGATTAGAAGGACTAAAGTGCAACTAGACCTTGGCCTTAAAGACAACAAAAAAGGTTTCTATAAATACAGCAAAAGGAGGGTTGAGGAGTGTGTCCATTATTTATTGAATGCAGAAGGTAGTGTAGTGACAGGGGATGAAGAAACGGCAGAGGAACTTAAAAGGCAGAGGACAACCTTCTTTGTCTCTGTCTTTAATATTGTGCAGTTGTCCCTCAGGATCAGGATTCTCAGCTCCCAGAGCTGGAAGTTAGGGACAGAGAGCTGAGGGAAGTGCCAATTAGACACTCACAAGTCTATGACTCCTGATGGGATCCACACCAGGGTAATGAGAGAACTGTTGAAAGAACTTGCCAAACCACTTTCAATCACCTACCAGCAATCCTGGTTAACTGGACAAGTTTCATCTGGCTGGAAATTGCCAAATGTAACACCCATCTACAAGAAGGGTCAGAAGGATTATCTGGGGGATTACAGGCCTGTCAGTCTAACCTTGGTGCCTGGCAAGGTTATGGAAGAGATCATTGTGAGTGCCATTACACAGCACATACAGGACAACCATGGGATCAAGCCCAGCCAACATGGACTTATGAAAGGAAGGCCCTGATTGACCAACCTGATCTCCTTGTA
>VZTI01002436.1:280466-320597 GCA_013397865.1 Struthidea cinerea | reverse complement strand
AAGTCCTTGACTTAGGATAAATATGCCTTAGCAAAAACCAAAACATCAGTATTTTACCAACATTATTCTCATTCTGAATCCAAAACACAGCACTGTACCAGCTACTGAGAAAAAATTAACTCAACCCCAGCCAAAACCAGCACACTGAGCAACAGGTTTTGAATTATTTTCTGTGGTACAGAGGGAACAAAATTCAGGCACCAAAACCTGCTAGCTAGCTCTCATAATAGTACAAAAGGTCATTTTTCCAAATGGCTAAACTGTACCCCCAGGCTTTCAGGATTATGTGCTGTGTCATTATTAAGAAAAATCTCATTGCATTAAGAAGCAGACCTTGCTTTCAAAAAGACAGAGACACTGTTTTGTTAGAACAAAGCTAAACCAAGAAGGCTTTATCACAAAGCAGCATGAACTACACGTGAAAATAAAGTTTGTAGTTGAAACTGACATTTTCCTGTCTCCTGTTTCCACCAGCAGCCATCTCACTGATGTCTGACAGGTGTTTGCAGGGTTGCCAAGCCCCTGGGTTAGTTCAGTGCATGAGGAACAGTGAGATTAAATTATTTCAGTAAGTGAAATATTGAAAAATTAATTGGAAAGGTGAATCATAGAATTGTTAAGGAAAATTCCCTGTCAGACCACCCAGGAGCCATCCTGGCAGTCACACCTACACCGCCGGCACCAGCAGCAGGCAGCTCCAGTGCCTGGCTTGGCTCCCTGCACACACCCCACACTCACACCTTCAGACCAGGTTTCTATGTCAGTTCGACTCCAACTTTCCCACAGCAGAGTCACAGAACTCCAGATCCTACAAATTGTTTAGTCTTGGTGCAATAACAGAATAACAACTTGAGCTGGGTGCCTCCAAGGAGGGACCCTGAACCAAGGAAGCCCTGGGCTTTTATACCCTCACGGACTTAGCATGGGGAAAGTCTGGAGCCCTTGGGTCCCTTGCCTGGGCCACAGGTCCCTGTGCCCTTTGTTATGCCAAGGGCCAGCAGTTCATGAGCTCTTTCCTGGGTCTCCTGCCAGCCAGCCAGAGCTCAACCTGCATGTGAAACTGCAGCTGCATCCCAAGCTACCTGCACTGAATGTGCTCCACAACACAATCACAGAATGGTTTTGTTGGAAGGGACCTTAAAGGCCATCTCATTCCAAATCTTCTGCCATGGGCAGAGATACCTTCCACTAGACCAGGTTGCTCAGAGTCCCTTCCAGCCTGGCCTTGAACACTTTCACATATGGGGCATCTACAGCTTCTCTGGGCAATGTGTGCCAGGGCGTTGTCACCCTCACTGTAAAGAATTTTTTCCTAATATCCAATCTAAACTTCCTCTGTTTCAGTTTGAAACCATTTCCCTTTGTCCTGTCACTACAGGCTCTAGTGAATACTCTTTCCCCATCTTTCCTGTAAGTTCCCTTCAGAACACACTCCTGGACCAACCAAACACCTTCTCCATGTTGTGACTCCCTATTTCCTCTTGCCCTGTTCAGCTCTTCCTCATCCCCAGCTAACCTCAGCCCTCCCCTACTCCTAGCCACATAATTTTATCTTTCAACCATTTGTGCTGCCCCTAGCACCTGTCAGACCTTTTACTGAATTAATGTAACTCACTGAAAAGGCAGAAAAATATCCAGTATCGCCCTTTCACTGAGGTATATTACCTCTGAAAAGTCTCTTCTGCAGGTACAGGGTGAGCAGTTGGAGAGCAGATGAGGGGGGACAACAAAGATGGGAGTGTGCAGGGAGATATTGCCTTCTGGGAAAAAAAGGACAGCTTACTAATTTGTCTCACCATGTCCTGGGAAACCATGTCCTTAGACTCAATTTGTTCTTGATAGTACAGGAAAGCAGCAGACGTGCAGAGCCAGGAACAGGAGAGGGGAGAGCAGACCCACCCTTCAAGCTGGCAGATGTTTTGCAAAACACCACTCTCAGAGGTAGAAAAATGGATGGGCAGAGGGAAACATCTCTCATTTGTCAGATCAAAGTTTGCTGTACAGTCTTTCTTGTTGCCCAGATTTCACAACAGTCTCTGAACATGCTGCCACTCACTCTTTTTTTGGTTGGCTTCTTGACTGCACTTCTCTTTGGCCCAAGGAACTTCTTGCTTACAGCCAAGCAAGACTAATGGCAGCATTTTCCTGGTTAATTCCACCCACAGATGTAGGCTTCAGTCTATATATTTGATTTTAGCCCTGTCCTAGACAGTGAGTCCATTTACACCCCTCAATCGTAAATCTCCCCAGCAATCAGATGTTCAGCAGCTCTGCATGGGTCCCCAGTGGATTTTAACGTGTCACCTTGGCAGTTGGCCTATTGCCTCTATTCAGATACCCCAGCTGTATATTAGACTCACATTTCTCTGGGATCCAGCCACCAGAGGAACAGAGACCCACAATTAGTGAGCGGAGTTAATCCTTCTGTGCCCTATGTGTAAATTAGAAGGTGTGTCATAGAATCATAGAATCCTGGGGACATCAGACCTCCCCTAACAATGTAGGCAATTGTTTCAGAGTCATAGAATCACAGAGTCATAAAATCCTAGAATCACAGAATGTTTGGGCTGGATGGAACCTCAAATACCATCTAGTTCCAATCCCTCTCCCACAGGTAGGAACACCTTCCCCTAGACCAGGTGGTTCATATTTCTTGTATTTTTTTTTCCTTCCACTGAAAATATTATCTACCTTTTCTGCTGAGTTTTCCTGGCACTGTTTTTGTTATTTTTTTTAATGACACTTTACTATTACTCTGTTCCCCTCCGAAGTGCTTCACAGTAGGTTCTTAGGGCACTTCACTGTAAGAGACATCAGACTGCAGCTTTTTTTTCTTTAAAACTGACTAAAAACCTGCAACTGAGTCCAAGGCAGGTAAATATTCTACAGGAGAGTAAGTTTCCTAGTATTTTGACTCACACAGAGATGATGTGACGTGCTGTATTTTGAAGCAAGCCTTTTTCCCCCTCCTGCTGTGATGTAAGAAGCTGTTTTGTGAATCTCATTGCTTACACTGGAAAGATCAGGGCAGAGAAGAAAGAAGAAAGTGAAGCAGCAAGTTTCCTGGCTGCAGCATCAGTCCTCTGGTAAAGTGAGTTTTCAACTAAAAATATCTGTGGTATTTTGAACTAGAAGGACTCTCTGTGAAGAAAGCTTGAAATTACTATTCTCACCTCTTCTGCTAGGTGTTTGCTGCTCAGTAGAGATTTTTTTATGTGAGATCATCACCATGGTAGTTACAGCACCCTGGTCAGCAGAGACTGTGAGGTTATACTTAAAAAGAGCACATTCTTTTTCTGTAGTATCTGCTGAGCAACTGTTTTTAAGTTTGTTCCTTGAAGAATGTGCTCTGGCACCCCAGAAAGCCCCAGTCGTCTCCTGGACTGCATCCAAGGCAGGGTGGGTGGGTCAAGGGAGGGGATTCTGTCCCTCTGCTCTCCTCTGGTGAGACCCCACCTGCAGAGCTGCATCCAGCCCTGGGACCCCCAAAATAAGAAGGACATGGACCTGTTGGAGCAAGTCCAGAGGAGGCCATGAAGATGCTCAGAGGGTTGGAGAACCTCTGCTATTGAGTGAGGCTGGGAGAGGTGGGTATGTTCAGCCTGGAGAGGAGAAAGAGACCTTCCAGCCCCTTCCAGTGCCTAAAGGGGCTACAAGAGAGCTGGAGAGGGACTTTGGACAAGGGCCTGGAGTGACAGGTCAAGGGGGAATGGCTTTAAACTGACAGATGGTAGGATTAGATTAGAAATTAAGAGTAAATTCTTCACTGTGAGGGTGGTGAGGCATTGGGATAAATTGTCCAGAGAAGCTGTCATGCCCCATCCCTGGAAGTGTCCGAGGCCAGGCTGGATGGGACTCTGAGCAACCTGGTCTAGTGGAAGGTGTCCCTGCCCACAGGAGGGGGTTAGAACAAGATGAGCTTTAAAGTCCCTTCAACACAAAGCATTCTGTGGTTCTGTGAATTTATGATTCTTTGTGTTTAGGATTCTGTCGGTTTATGATGCCATGATTCTGTGATATAGTTGCCTACATGGTTAGAGGAAGTTTGATCTTCCCAGGAATCCCCTCCATATCTGCAAATCTCTTGTGTCAGTGAAAGACTGGTTATAACATATTTTTTTGTAAAAAAGGAGCTGTGACACAGCTGTGCACTTTTACCTTCACATAGCCAGGAAGAACAGGAGACTGAATATTTTCTGTCTCCCTTTGCACCAAAGTTTCTTTAAGTGTCCTCTTTAAGTTTGATCTTGGCTTAGTCAGCTGTAAGCCCACACAAAAAAAAAAAAAAAAGAGGGAGCAGAAGGGGTGAAGGAAAGCAAATCCTTATGCCAAACTAGTCTTCTCAAAATTTGCACAAGCATTAATCAGCACATTGCTGCAAAACAGAACAAATAAGAGCATCATGTTCTTTTGAAAGACCAGTTTAAAGGGTTTTGAACTGACTCAGACAAACACATCCCTCAGGGACATCTTTGATTTCCACATTGTTCTCCTGATCACTCAGTGTGTTCCCAGAATGAGAACTTTCACTGTTTGTCTTCTTTTTCTTACTGGGCACAGTACTTAGGCAGAAAATCTGTCAGAAAGGAATAGCTGCATATAAATGTTATTCTAAGTATGGTTTCTGATACTATAGCTCAGCATGTTTGGAATATTGATCACAGCACTTAAATTTGCAATTAAAATGATAATTTCTTTTTTCCACTGACTCTTTGACTAATGTTATGCAAAATACAGCCTAGTATTGACATAAGGACAATAAAAACTGCACAGAAAAATCTGTACTGAGCTAATTGTTAAACATAAGGTCACATGCCATGGAAGGGGGCAGGCAATATGAACAAGAAGTGAACGGGGACATTGAGTATCTTCATAAAGACAGAGCTTTCATCACTGCTGCTACTTGCATTTTGATTCTTTTCTTCTCTCCTTAATTACCCACAGAAACTTATTTTTCTTTTCCCAAGTTAGAGAGGCATTCGCATTCTCCCACAGTGGTGCAGGGAACTGCTGACTCCAAGGTAGAGAAAACTGAGGTAAAAGGAATTACAAGTGTGACCCTTGAGATTCAGGAATATAATTTTTATGGTATGCCAACAAAAATACGGTTGTTAAATTCAAGGAGATCACATGCAATAACAGCAGGGTCAGTGGTGTGATATGATCATCATGAATTGTTTGCCTTTATAGCTGGTTAAAAGTTGGATTTATACCTGCTTTCTTGAGTCTAGGAAGTTTAACGGGGAGATTTTCTTAATTTCTTCTTTCTTAATTTTCTTCATTTTCTTTCTCCACAAATTTAGTTATTTGCCGTCAAATACCTTGCGCAGAGAAGCTGTGGATGCCCCATTCCTGGAAATGTTCAAGGCCAGATGGGACAGGGCTTGGAGGAACTCAGTCTAGTGGAAGGTGTCCCTGCCCATGGTAGGGGGTTGGAACAAGATGGTCTTTCAGGTCCCTTCTGACCCAAACTGTTCCATGATTTCTATGATTCGGTGATTTTAGGTGCACATCAAAAACTTACCTATTTCTATTTAGCACAAACCAAGCTCACAGTCGGTGCAGCTTATTTTTCAGTCCTACACTTCCCAGAATGTTCTCAGTCCTTGTTTGCCCTAATGTAAAAAAGCACCACTTTCTGATTTTAGTGCTTATTCAGAGATGAAGTGTATTGGTGATCGATGTGCTCCAGTCTGCTCCCGTCAATATCCGAGCTATGGGTCGCTCTGTCAGAACCTTTTCATCATTCTTCACAAAGTGAGTTTTTCTCAGATTACTTTACCCATTCTACTCCTCAGTTTCTTTATTGCTTCATTAACCAAGTCTTATTCATTTACTGCACTAATTCCCCACACCAGGTTTTTAGTTCCCCTCACAACTGCTGATCTCTGTCCCATTATTTTGTCTCTTTAATAAATGATTTCAGAGCCTGAATTAATTTTTTTCCATATTGTGTATAAAAGGGTATTTGAAATACTCTTCACTGAAAAAATAGACAGGATTTTTCATTCTTTGTTTTCCTCCATTTTCTTAAAAAAAAACAACAAACCTTTGCAATTGTACATAAAGATGTACAATTATTTCCTTATATAGCAGGAAAGGAAAAAAAACTTCAAAATCACTTTTTAAAGGCCATCATGTTTTGGTAGTGATTAATATAGTACTATAAATACAGGAAAATGAATTGATATTGCTAATTTTTAGGACAATGAGGTATCTATAATATTTTCCAATATTTTTTGCTAACAGGAGGCCTCATTAAGTTATTTAGGTTATTACAGCAAACACTGCAAACACATTTAGTCATTATTGATGTTCCACTCATACCTGTCAAAGGACTAGAATTTCATTACTCCCCTCATTTTTCCTAACTACCTTAATCTTTTCTTTAGGTCCATTATTTCCCCAGGTGACCTCACTCTGGGAAGCATCAAGGAACACGAGAACAATAGAGAATTGATCACCTACAATTTTTTGTTGATCCTCTGTTTTGTCAACACCATCTCCTCCCAGTGAGAAAGAGAATCATCAGCCTCGTGTTGTAGGTGGCCTGGATGAAGCTGGAAATATGAATGAGTGGTAAAAGGAAGCACCAGTAAAGAAACTGGCTAAGATTGAATCATTCCCTATTGACTTTTTAAGTTTTTATCTTCGACCCAAAACCTACTGATGGAAACCAACTCCTAGCTGCCAGGTCTGTCAGGATGATAACGTGGGACACAGTGCAATAATTTAATGATTTAAATTTAGCTTGCTGAAGCCAAAACCATCTGGCACAAAGGACACTTTGGCAGATTGAGTACAGTGAGAATACTGTTCTTGCTGTTATGGACTGATAACAAAGGAAAAATATGCAACCAAAGCCATTAAAAAATCATTTGCAGTCAATCTCCCAACCAAGTTTGAATAATAAGAGGCAGAGCACTAATTATAATTGTATGGAGTTTCCCAGCAGAGACATTGCAAACCAATTGCCACTTGTCTGCTCTCAAGTATTTTCTGTAAATGCATTCATTTGTGGCATCATTTCATTTATGTGACAATATTATTACATTTGTGTTTTCCCTGGCAATTGTTTTATTGCCATCTGAGAGTGATCAGCAAAACACTTTAACAAAAGTAAGGACATCTCTGTATATACCCCTGATTTTAGGTCTGGGTTGAAATGGACTCTTAATAAAATAAAATTGTGCGTTTTGGGAAGATAGACAATCTTAAGATGCTCATTTGATAGGTAGGACTGGAACAGAAAATGAGACCGCACACACAATACAAAGGTATTAGAACTGGAGGCAATATTCCATTTTCATCCTCAACAGGGATATTTTTAAAAGTAAATTTGTTTATTATATAATTATCTCTTTATAGAACCAAGGATTTTTCATGATTGTTTTTGTGGACAGCTGGGGCAGAGCTGCTTGGCCACATCAACTGCAAAGCCACTTCTCAGTCTGTCTGATTTCCCAAAAACGGTCCCCGACATGGGCAGAATGCTTTTCATTCCTTCTTCTGTAAGACATGGCTTTTCACTGATATTAAAACTAATTTTCTTTGAACAGGTACCTCTTATGAGGTGATTGCGGGCTATGTCACTTTGTCATCCACAAAATTCATATCTATTATCAAATCACTGATGAAAAAGCTTGAATTCTGTCTAAATAACCATTCTTCATAAAAATACCAGATGAACGCTCAAAAAATGACACTTCTTACTTAGTTAATCAGTTGGCAAACATGAGCTCCATCAAGATTTTCAAATGATAAGGAGGACACAGGAGTGCTAAGTCTGAATTACAGAATCACAGAATTGTTATGGTGATCATCAGCTCCAACCTTTAACCCAGCCCTGCTGTGTTCACCACTAAACCATGTCCCTAGGTACTACATCTAAATGTTTTTCGAACACTTCCAGGGATGGTGACTCCACCACTTCTCTGAGCAGCCTGTTCCCATGCTTGACAATATTTTCAGTGAAGAAATTTTTTCTAATATCCAATCTAAACCTTCCCTGGTGTCACTTGAGGCCATTTTCTCAAATACTTGTCCTGATGCCTTCAGACTCTATAATGTCTCAGCTTTTCACTTCGTTGCATTCTTTCTCTACATCAATGCAGAGACGTGATAAGTCTGGAAGCTGGAAGGCTGCTACCACCCAACAACTCTTTTACTCTTATTTTTGTAATATGCCTCAAGAAAGAATGAAAGAACAGAACTGCAAGGTAATGTCAGCCTGGTTAGTATTATGAAAATAATAATAGCATAAATGAAGTAAAATAAACTACAGTAATGAAGCTGAAGGGTCAACCACACTCCATATCCCACAGGTTCATGCATCCCATTAGCAGCCAGCAGTGCTAAATATCTGTGTATGGATGGGTGAGAGCTGAAAGCAAAAAACAAGATGTTATACTGCTTTGTTATTTTTTTAGAAAAATAGGTGACTTGAATATCGTCAGAAAAAAAATAACAATCTGCATAAGGGCATCACAGAGAGCATATGGTTTGCAGATAAGATTTTCTTTTAGAATTATAATCAAGCATGTGTTACATTATGGCACAGTTATAGAGGGAGATGAATGTGTGTTCTGCATTTCTGTACAGATTTCTACAATAAGAATTAACTTTCCTGCACTCTTTACCTTTTTCTAAAAAAAGAAATTACTCCATTTCCAGGCATGAATAAACAAACAACTTTTATATATTTGGAGGTAGTTAAAAAAAGGATAAATTAGGCCCTCCAATTATTGCATTGCAAACATTTTCTTCATTTGATGAATTTACAAGGATACAAAATACCTGTGTGAACAAATAAACATTGCCTGTATTCAATTAAACCGTTGCTTCCTTCATGCTTTAATTACATAATTAATGTGATAAATTAAACGGTTTCTCAGTGAACCATCCAGTCTAAGCTTAGAATTTATATTAGTGTACTTTGCTATATGTGCACAAAAAGTAATTTGGTTCATGAAATTATCTCTGAATTACTTCCCTGTTTCCATTTCCACTTTAAATGAAAAAAAGAATATAATAGACACTAAAACCTAAGTTTCACATTGTTGTACTTTGCAGCAGTGGAACATGCAGAAGAGTCGCGATAATTCTATCATACATGGCCAATATATTTTACCCATAAATTTTGGGCTAATGCTGAAAGGAGATCAGAATGAGATGTCCTAACAGTGCCGAATCCCATCCTTTTCCATACATGGCTCCATTTAGCAAAACTGAATGAGGTGTCCTTCAACAAGGGCACCAAAATGGCTTGCCTGCAGGATTCTTTCCTCTATACATCAGCACACAATGTGCTCTGGGATTTTTTTATGCTTGTTTCCATGTCATTCACCTAAACTGCTCAACTCCCGGCTTCAGAAGTCTACGGAGAAGCTAATTAAGAGAGTTAGACAGATTCATGCGAGAAAGCTTCATTAAGAACCAAGCTGCAGATTGCTGAAAGCTGGGAGGGTACACAAAGGAAATGCTGCTGTGTGCTCACTCTTCTCCTGTAATCTGCCCCAGATTTCTGTGTCTAACGCTCTCAGAGAGGGCGTTGCTCCCAGTTGGAAGGTGGATACAACACTTTTAGCTCCAGCAGAGAGAGAATTACAGCCTGTATTGCAGGGCAGATACATTATTTAACACAACAAGAACAGGCTTTGGGCAACAAAAATCAATCACAGGCATCTGAAGGATTATCCTGCTTGATTGAAAGTCTCCTCAGACAGAGAGCTGGCCTCTCCTTGGGCTTCAGGACTTGAGCAAATGTAAAGCTGCTACTTTATGTACGGACTTTATTGCTGGTACAAACAGAAACTGTTAGACATCCTTCTGGAAACTCATTCCCTGTAATTTTCCACTTCCTTGCTCAGCAACAAGATGCTATTTGTAGTATCTGCTAAATGTAGAGAATCACAGAATGGTTTGAGTGGGATGAGACCTTTAAGACCTTCTTTGGCCATAGCTGGCCAAAAGCTGAGACTGTCGAACCATTCAAAAGAACTTGGGGTAAGAATGGACTGTTAAGCATCTCACAGGGTTCCAGGGCTGGCACATAGTAATACCTCTGTTAGTATCTTTCGTTATACAAAATCTCATAACCTCACACATCGAGAGGTTTCGCCAATCTGCAGAGGTGGTAACTCAGACTAAGCACAGAGGACCATACACATCCTCACTCTCCTCTGAAACTGGGGACTAGTGGGAAACACTTGAAAGAAAATCCTGGTAAAAACACCACTAAGATAAAGGATGTGCTCTCCTTGACACAATTTTGTATCACATTTGTCCAGCCCACATCTCCTGCCATTTAATAGCATATAGGAAAGTCCTAGTGAAGACAGGGCTGAGCTGGGCAGGGTGCAGGTTTGACAGCTGGGTGCTGGCAGAGCAGGTACAGCTGCAAAAGAAGGAGCAGGGGGTGAATAAAACTATGCATGAGTAGGCTACAGGATCATTCAAACTCCTGGAGCACCATCTGTTGATCATACCCACCCAGTTAAATTGCCACCTTACATCTGGTCTCTCAGGTGTTAGGTAAAAAGAAGTCACCATTTCTGGAATCTCAGAAGGAAGCACCATCCCAGACATTCTTTAAAACTAACCAAATATTCAGTTATTTTTAATTATATTTGAAGATTGAGTAATTCATAAAAAGGCCGAACATTGCACATAATAACTGCAGTAGGGCTCTTTCTTCTCTCCTTGTCCCGGGAAGATGGGACAATACGATGGTGTTTCCGCTAATAAAACTGAACCCATACAAAATCTGGAACCAGAAATGTGGTGAGGCTTTACAAGCTTTTACTGGCTCTTTGGTGCATTTGATTAAATCAATGCAGTCTGTACTAAAACCAAGAAGTTTTTGCCATACAGAACCAACTAAAACATCAGAGACAACATTTCAACAACTTGAAATGAATCCTTACCTTTCCACAACAAAACATGGAAAAGAAATACAGGGGAGGGGGGAATCACACAACCTTCACCAAAACGAAAGTTGCAGAATCTTTCAAGACTTTGAAGTCTCAGTTCCTCTGAAGCTGAGCACACATTAAGAACAGTTGAGTTGAATGTACACATTGTACATTCGTAGATAGAGTAACTTCTCAGGCGAATAATTTCCTTTGGGAAAGAGAGTTAAGGTGCAAAAGAGGTGGACAACAGTCTGCTCCTGTCTTCAGGAGACCTAGAAGCTAAAGGGCACCTTACAAAAGGCCTCTAAAGAAGTAGTATAAGAAGCAGAAGTAGATTATATAATCTTGGAGGTTTTAGGAACAGAAGTGCTATTTCAGAGACTGTAAGTGTTTGGCAAGCCAAACTAAAAACCTTTAATCAAAAAGCCTGTGACACACTGAAATGTTTACGGGAACATCACAGGTCTACTGAAAGAAAGAAAATAGACAAAATACACATTCTCTGTGGCTAAAAACACATTGGAAAGAAATACCACTGTAAGAGTGCAAGAAAAGCTTCACTCTGTATTCAAAGTTCAAATCTTCCAAAAAAAATTTAAAACAGTCTGACACTGTGTTTTTCTTTGCTTCTCAAGACCATCTTGGTATTTATCTTCTGGATGCTAAATATTTTCTTTCCTCATAGTGTGGTGCATTGATGAGATCCTGATAACCTTATGAGCAACACCCCTTGCTCTCCCCTGATGCCTCAGGTGCCACCAAAGCTTCGTCTAAACAACCCCAAGTTAGGGGTTATAGAAACACCATGTTTTTAACTCTGCACCAGCACGAACATATGAAAATACTTAAATAGTTATTTCAGGACTCTCGAGCCTAGATGAAATACCTGATTTGTCCCAGTTTAACCTGACTAACATCCTTAGGTTGCTGCAGTACCTGCAGTGGCAGCTGAGCAGGTATGGGGTAGTCACGCTGCTTCCAGCATCTAATCTTGATGCCTGAATCAGATCCTGAAAGCTTTACTCGATGTATCCATGGCTCCTAATTCTGTGGCCAAGGTTATGTACCTCGAGTCAGTGAAAGCAAGCCCTCCTTTGTTCCTCAGAGTGCCTCAGCTGCTCTCAAGTCAAGCACTCCTTGCACGTTGTGTAAGGGGTCTCTTTCTATGCGTGTGGTTTTGATTCTGCGGTCAAGAGAATTTATTTCATTTCCTCTCTATTCAGCTGTTACCAGGCAAGAAGGAATACTTGACACAGACTGAAAGCTTTTTATTTGAATTCTTGCGTAACCTTCTCTTTTATCAATTTGTCATTTTGCTGATATGCCTCTCATGCACCAAGGCATTTATTAGAATCATTATCTGAGAGCTTTCAGATTACTTTGTTGTCATGACAAACTGAGTTGTGCTATGCCCAGCTTGATGGATGGGCTGGATATTTTTATACTCTTCTGGAAGACAGCGCCCAGTGCTTTTGACACTCATAGTCCTTCCTTGATATGTAAAACAAAGGCCAAGCACGCGTGCATTGGAGGAAACAGTAACTTCATTGGCATCAAAGAAAAGTACCCAGAACTGAAGTGTGAACTACTGAACACAGATCTAAACCTGAGGGGTTTTAAACAACTCATCACTTTGTGGCAGGATAAATTGCCTCTAAATTTAGCTTAACATTCAGTCCCTGCGAAGCAAGATACATCTCATCTTAGCGTGTGTCTAAGACTATAGAGAGAACCCAATGGCAACTTAAACTTCACACCAAGGATTAACTTCATCCTGCTAAAGGTAAGATAAACACCTGAGCAGGTCCCCTAAACTCCCTTTAGACTCCGTGAAAGTTTTATTAACACACACAATAGAACTGAGTAAGAAATCCATGTCATCCTGTCAAAAACCTGCTTTTATTGCTGCGGATGAGTCTCACCCAAACTCCACACTGATGGTTTAGCTATGCTGAGTCTTGTATGGAGTGATGGAAGAGCCAAGGACTTGTGAGAGCCAAGGATTTGTTCACTTCATTCTTTTCTTCGTTCTCCTGCCTGTGTCATCAAGGAGCAGCCCTGAGTAGCCAGCTCAGCCTCCTGCTCTACAGAGAGAGCAGTCCATGAAGAGTGAAAAGTGATCTTTGTTCCTCCAGTTTTCAGGGGAGCATAAACAATATCTTTTACACACAAAGGGAAAGTTTTAATTCCCCTTCTTATTCTCAATTAATAATTTTTTAGCTCAAAGGAAAAATTCTCTGAGTGCTTCTGTTTCTTCTCATCTTTCTGAAACTCTGCTAGGAATATCTGGGCATGAGCAGTGGCTCTGTTTTTTTCACATTATCTTAGTCTTTCTGAGCTCTTTTTATACCTCTGTAAAGCTGTGAACCAGTGGGTATGTACTGGATTTATGTCTTTGCCAACATTTCATTGGTTTAGGAGCTATTCTGATCATAAGTCTATGCATTTAAATTACAAAGCTGTTGGACCAAATTCTATAAAAGACAGGTGATAAAATAAATTTTGTGCTTCAGGGTCATTATTGCTGTCTGTAAAGTTATAGCCAGCATTGGACAGACATCAGTGTCTACTTTCAATTTCCACCCAAGGCCCTCTAATGCTGCTCTGCAGATGCTGTGGAAGCAGTCAGTGAACACAAGCTGACTGGCAGCTGTCACTGTACCATGTTTCCCTGTTCCAGACATGATTTTGTCATTCTGGACTAAAAAAAGCCCTCCTGGTATACCCAGGAGTTCATCGGTATTTGGTTTTGCTGGATCCAAATGCAGAATGAGAGTCTGGAAAAGCTCAGCAAGGAATTGTGGGGAAGACTGATACAAGCAGAAACCTGTCCTAACAAGTTTGTGTCTGCCAGCTACAGAATAAGAGCTGGCACAAATAGGAAATAACCCTAAAACTCATGATACCTTACTGGTCTCCACAAACCCACCCCATTTCTCACACACCTATCCCTATTTTAAAAGTAGGGTTTCACAGGAACCATTTTCCAACCTAAAATAATCTTTAATTCAAAATAAAATCTTCAGATGCTGCCACCAAAAATTGGCAAGCCTGTGCTCATGCTTATGCCAAAATACTGTTATAATAAATATAGAGTATCTCATCTCCCTTTCCCTTTCTTGTTTCTTCTCTTTAGCTCCCCTGTGCTTTGAGACAAGGTTTTGATATTTGACACGTTCATGTGTGTGATACAGAGAAAATAAACCTAATTAGCACATAATATATTGAATAGCTATCACTCACTGACTGCATCTGTTGTATTATTAGATATAAAATATGGACACTTTCCCTGGTACACTGAAAATTATCCAGCTTTCATCTCTTCTGTATATTTCTGTACATTAACCATTCATGTAAGTTTTATGTGATTTTTTTCCCATGTGATACACAAACTCTAGACTTAAATCTGAAAGATACTGTGCTTCTAAAATATAGTTCAAAATAAATAAATGTGGCCTTCACTGCTTTTTGTTTGGTTTTTTGTTTGTTTTTTCCAGAGTCATGAATATCTGCAAACATAAAAATGATGTTACAAATGATCAATGAAGAATGCAGACACATGCACATATTTTATAATTTTGGGAGAGTATACCAAAGAAAGCAATCCCCCTGGTACATAGCTCTAGGCAACTCAAGTCTCCTTTAAATTGTGGCAAACTAAACAACAGGGTTTTTTGTAGATATTATTGAGTGCAAACTATTTAAATAGTGCAACGTTTGATAAGCATCAGCCCATTGATTTATTCTTACAGATAAACTTCAGTGCAGCTAATGGATTAGACATTCCTGAAATATGGAGGAACTCAGCATTTACTGATGAGCCGAGTCCATTAATCCTAAATAAATTACAGTGCATCAAATGCATGGAGATAATTAATCATGGTATAGTTATAGTGTATAAAAAGCTCATGGTGACAGTCCATGGTGACTATTCATAAATACATTTTTAATTTTAGTTAGAGAAGTTCTGGGGGGTAAAGTCACTATAAAGAAATTACTGCAAACTTTTTTATTATATATAATTATCAGATAATATTATTTACAATTTGAGCACCAAGGGACTCTGACATGATTCATAATGCTGGGTCATAGATGAATATGTAAAATGCAGTCTGAGTCCTAAAGAGTTTACCAATTAATATGGTAAAACATTAAAACATTTATTTTCAGTCATCAATAGATACAGGAAATCAGGTTAACATGCAAAAGATGCTTCAATTAATCTAAGTTAGAGCCCATTTTCAGTGAGAAAAAGTAATATTCATCACTAGAATTGTTTTTACTGTCAATAATGATAATACATGGCAGTCTTGAGCCTCAAAGTGCTTTACCAACATTAGGTAATAAAACCTCCGATCATAGTAAAATCTCTTTCAGGCAGGTGAATATTTGTTTTACTCATTACTTAAGGAAATAAAGAAAAAATATGAGTTTATGGAGGAGGAAATCATTACAAGAAATCACAATCAAAAGAAAAGGTGACAATTAACCCTACATTAACTATCATGTCATGCCTACAACACCAGGACACAAATATAATTTAGTGAGATTTAAATATGCAGCCCACCAACTACCCTTTAACATCAGATTTATGAGAAAGAGTCAGAAAGCTTTTCTGGTTTAGTCTGGTCATGGTTCTGGTTTTTTTCTGCTATGTGATTTGATCTAATATGATATATTATCTCTCCTTGCAAAATTAATGTCCCTTATTAAGCGGCTCCTTCCAGCCCTTTACAAGAGAGTTTGGTCTTAGCTTGCCCCACTTATAGAGGTCCCTCATAAGAAAAATAAAAGGGCCGTATGTGCAGACTGAGGAAATGGACTAAAACTGGGAGCAGAATATGAATCATTCCATTAATTCTGTTCTCCAGCATACTGGGGAAAGAATAAATAATAATAATAATTAAAAAGAATAAGTAAATATAAAAGGGTCAAATCACCAGATAAATTTTCTATTAATTATGAGCTGTATGATTCAGAGAAACATCAGTCATTTTTGCACTTCCTTTTGGGATGACCCTTTCTGCACTCTTGGCATGCCCTGACACCACCTAACAAAGCTTCCACCACAGCAGAACACTGCTCCTTTTCAGTTTTGCTTGAGATCTCTTGAAGTTTCCAAAGTTGTATCCATGTGCTTTTTGATTTGTAGTTTGGTATTGTGCAACGAAGATCAGGTTTGCCAAGCATGTTTTTTAAAATCCACTGTACTTATCCTGGATTTCAGTTGCCCTGGACTGGAGCAGTTCCATTGGTTTAAGTCACATTTCAAGGTGAACTCCGTCTATAAGGTTAAAACATCACTAAAAGAGGCAGAATTTTCTTAAGTTTTGTATGATGAAATTATTGAAATTAATATGAATAAATTCAGCTGGCCAAGCTGAATTGAGGAGGATTTGTTTCCCCTTTTTTTTCAAGTCATTAGATGCTTACCCATCTCTAAATCTAATAGAGAAACACCTCCCATAAAATTGTGACATGTTTGTTCAGATTAAAAGGTTTTGTGGACACCCAGCTCCTTCCCATCCACCAGATCCTTGAAGACCAAACTCATCCCTGTCCCTCTTATTTTAAAGCCCAAGAGCTTTCCTTGGCTCCATGCAGTGGGACAAATTCAAGATGTTACTCTCTCTGACTGCAAAAAAGGCTTCTTCTACAAATATGGATGAGAAATTTCATTCAAAAATATCACCAGGGATCATTTCCCTTCTCTAACCATTGTATTCTGCTCATGTAATTGGACTAAAACTCAGAAACATTTCAAGTTTTCTTCCAGGTCATGAACCAAGTATTTGGCTGAGCCAACAAGTGCAACTATTTATATTTCTTAAATTTCTTATTTGAAAAACACCTGCAGAGTCATTTTCTGGGGTTGTTTTTTTTTTCCCCCTTTCATCCTTATTCCATAAACAGCAAGCAAAAAGGTCATTGTACTTCAGCTGCAGATCTTATTCTTGACACCTGGTTTTGGGGAGTATTATCAGGCCTCAGAATTCTGGAACAAATGCCCAAATACTCTGTTTTTTCATAGTGCTTCCGAGTTAGTAATGTATGATCATCTTTCAGAAAATACTGTATTTTCTCTGTCTAATTTTATAAGAAATTAATCTCTCTACTTCAAGAATTTGTTAATGAGAAATTTTGAGCTAGATTTATGAAAATACTGAAATTATTTGAAAATGCAAAGTCAGTTGTTTGAGACATCAATAGGCTACACTGTGCTGGCTAGTTTAAAATAATAAATGTAGCTATTAGTTAAAAATTCCGATAAAAATTCCTCTGAAGGTAAATAAGTGCTTTCGAGACATTCATTTCCATGAGTTTTTCTTTTTTTAAGGGCCAAGCAAAAAAATCTAGTATGGTAGATATAGAAAAGCAATTATGTTTCATTTGGCAGTAAAAAAATTAAATTGCTTTGGGTTCTTGAGTCCTAAACTTCCATTTATTCAAACTGTCTGCCACTGAGGAATGATTTTGAAAGATCACATTGATCACCTTGCGGTTTGGCCAGGGAACTGTTTGTAAAAAAAGGATGAGAAAGCAAGTAGTTAGCAAAAGCAATTTTTTACTTTTCTGAGGCTCTATATTTCACAAGGAAAAGGCTTCAAGGGTTTTGCCATCCTCACTTTCATTGCATCTGAACGGAAAATGAAGTGCAGGAAACCTCTTGAGTGTTCAAAAAGGAAGGCGCAGCTGAGGGAGAAATACATTCCCCTGGCTGTGCGGGGGTACAAGAGAGAGAGCAGGACTGTAGCAGGTTTAACACAGATTTTCCTTTATTAGAACGACACCAACACATGGCTTTCACAGCGTTAACTGGGAAAGCTCATGGGACCCATATCTCCATTCTGCTGAGGAATTCTGCTGCTGACCTGGCAAGCCAAACCTGATTGCTGCAGGGTCAGCACAGATTAACCAATAGAGGTCTGGATTTAGCATAAACATTGAGGATTTACATGTAAAAAAGGTTATAAAAGTACTCGTTGCTCCTAACAAACTGCTAAGGCTGCCAGGTTGCCATATGGTCCCCATAAAGAGCTGAATGTTCTCATTACCTTTCCTTTCCAGTAATGGACAAACCATAACATCACTCCCTGGAAAGCCTCATGCCACACTTGTTACTTGTTTTGGTGCTGGATTTATTTCAATAAATAAGTCTCTTCATCTGCTCATCAACTGAGGTGCCTTTAACTCTCAGGCCTGACTGCAGCCTGGGGATTTTAGATACATTTTTTGTATCTAATGATTTCAGGCTTCACAAGCAAATTGAGAGGAAGAAGGCAGAAGCAGTAATTCAGAAAGCATAGCTGAGATGATGCTTTTTCTTCTGAGAGAAGTAAAATCACTTTAAAAAATTCAGTCTTATAAACAACAAAATTACTCAAGAAGGTGTATTGGATATGGTAAATTGATTTCACTGGGAAAAAAAAGTGTGAAAACATTGAGTTTTTGAAAGTGGCAGTTAACTTTTTCTGAGATAAAACTCTCAGTTTTATAAATGCTGAAACAAAACCTTTCACATCAGAAATGCTGAAATGTTTCACATTGACATTTCCAGAGCAAGACGTCTGAGTTCCCAGTTTGCCATGGAATTTTTTGGTTAAAAGTAAATGCCTAATTTTATTTACTTATGTTAAGTTGTAAGAATTCAAGAAAGAAGTTAAAGAAGGATAAATCATGAAAAGATGTAGATCATTTCAGGTTGAACATGTTAGATTAAGAAATCCATTAGTTGTTTAATGCAGTCACAGGGGTGTTTTACAGCATCAGACTCATAAAACAAGCTCTGCATCCTATGTGGGATAATAAAGCAACCTTATCTCAGGGTTTTTTCTGGGAAAATAGGGGTTTCCAGATTCATTGCATCCTGGAACTTTTAAACAGTGACAAGAATAGTGGAAATGTCATAGACACAGATAATTTATGTCTCCTCAAGTACCCCAGTAGTATGAAAGGATAAGCAGAGATATTTTTCAGAGAGCAAAATGCTGCTGAGCATCTTTCTCAGCAGAAGTTCACCTGTTGAGCAGGAGGGCAGAAAGGGAGACTGGTCAAAGCAAATGACCCAACACAATGTTCTTCTGGGGCTGCTGAGTTCAAAAGCAGCCTCTGTATTCTTTGAGGAGGATAAGGGCAGCATTGAGACCACTGGCTCTTCTCTGGAAAATATTTGATAGTGTTCATGTGGAATTATCTGTCCCAGGGAAAGGTGTAAAAGCTGCTAGAGGAGTAACAGCAGTAGTAGTTTTAATACCCATAGTCAGACTGGTCCAGCATTACGTTTGCTATCATAGAATAGTTTGGGTTGGATATAAGAGGTTGTTACAAATGAGAGGAGGAAGTGAGGACTGTTGTGCAAAGGATATTTCAAAAGGGAGGCAAGCACTTTGATTTTCAAACTTTAGTTAATAGATAAACACACTGTCTTTATTTAGGGTGTAGAATATGTTCAGGGCTCTCTCAGAAATCTCATAGTCCAGCTGTCAGAAGCATGAAAAAAAATATTGTGCAAAAGGAGAAGAAACATTATCTTTCCCAAATGTATATCTGAAATTCTGGAGACTGAGATGAAAAGGGGTCTGAGAATGGTTAAGGCCTCTCATGCACAAAGAGAAGAGCCCCACATGCCCCTGCCACTAGGTGCACAGAGGATGGCAGTAGGAAATGGTTAATAAATGTTACCTAGTAGAGCTCATGTTTGGTGAGTCAGATGCTGTTGGAGGATTCGGAGGGGTTATCCACAGGTTGGTACTGCTCTTAATACTGACCATCAAATTAAGCTTCACTCCTTAAAATTACTATAATTCATCCTTTAATTGTCACACTAACCAGATCTCCCATCATCTGTGGCTGGACTATAAGTGTTGCTGGGCAGGGGTGTTGTTGCAGGAATCATTCTCTTTCATTAGCATCTTCACAGGCTTCCCTTGAACGTTTCACATCTCACGTGCCTTTCCTGGCCCTTGCCTTTCCTTGCCTGCTCCCACTGAGGTGACAGAAGCACCTTAGATGCAGTCCCCATGCCCTGTGAAGTGTCAGCTTCCTCCTCAAAGAGCTTACAGCTCCTTGGATGACAAAAGATTTAGGGCAAGGCAGCTATGGAAAAAAGAAAGTTTTGCTCAACTCCTGGAATAAATTGCCTGCACTTTGTATTTCAGCTTGTTCTAGAGTACAGTCACCAGTCTGCCCTAATGGGATGGGATGAATTGCTGCCCTCATATAATTTCCTCACTGCCTGCCTTTTGCTTTGAGCATGAGAAGATCCTCTCTTCATTGTTAATTGTTTTCTAACCTGAATTTTGTATAACAAGTAAATCCTATTAGAATACCTCCTTATTCTCCCCACAATGCAGAATACAGCTATTCAAGTCTGTTCCGATACCATTGTAACCACTGATCCAACAAGTTCAAAGTCTGACTTTTCTTTTTTCTTAAGCAGATATGCTCAATGTAATGAAATATCTTGTTCTGTAATAACCAGCTGTTATCTTAGTCTTCCTCCCAGTAGAGCTTGTTTCTAATACCAACAAGGGATTTTCCACTTGCTTAATTATTTGATCTCATGATTCTGAAAGTGTTTGGAAGAAAAGCAAAAGGGAAAGTAAGCTGGTGTGTTTATTTTAATGGAAGAAGGAATGTTTTGGAAAACTAAGCTCTGGTGATTTCCTAATTCATTTAATTTTCTGGATGATAGGGTCTCCTTAATTTGACCATCTGTTTATTAGTGTTTGAATATGGATGAAGATGGGAAGGATATGCCTTTTCACACAAGGAAATGGAAGTGTGCGGAACCTCTGATGGAAACTTAAGTCACACCCTGAAAAAAAAAAAAAATAAAACAAACCCAAAAGCAAAAACCCCCATGACACACATAACTCTATTTATTGTCTTTTCTGCAAGCTCTAGACTTTATTCAATCATACATTATATTCATGTCCCATCCCACAAACAGCCTCGGATTCTCTCTGGGATTAAAAAATGGGATTTCCTGCTCTAAGTCTTTTGTTGTACACAGCTGAGTGCTGGTGCTTTGCCACCAGAACCCTGAGCTGTCTTTTACAACCTTGATTGAGCACAAGGGCTGCAGGACACCCCAGCTCAGGTAGCTTCAGAGTGCGAGCTCAGTTTGAGTTTCCTCCTGTAGGTCAAGATTAATTTCTCATTCAGGAAGGAGAATGTGTCCCTTCTTTTAAATTCTATAGTTTTGGGTCAAGTTAGTTTCAGCAAATGCCCATTTCAACCTGAAAAGAGGTTACAAGACAGCAGGCAGACTTTATTATCCACACCTGGTACGTGACTTTTAAGCGCTTCCTTTCTCCATTGATTACAGATGGAGCTTAGAGAACCTTCTTACAACAAATACCTCATTCAAATCTTGGCTAAATTTAGGAGGAAAAGCTCAAACACATGTACCATACATGACATCAGTTGTACTGAAACCAAAGTTAAATCTGGTTTGGATGTATTAATTATAGCCTACCTTTTTTTCCTTTCTATGATTTCATGTTATGTCCCATCAACCAAACAGCCAACATGAGTTTGTGAAGCCTCAAGGAAATCAGTCGAATCCTGCCAGCACATTTTAAATAAATGTCAGACCCAGTACTTTGAATCAAAACACCATTAAATTCAAAGTAGCTTTTTTAGGTTAGTGATGCCTTTTCCTGGTCTTAAAATCAAGAGTCAAACACGGTTAGAAGGGAAAAAGGTATTTTACCTTGGTATTTATTTCAAGGATTCTTAGGTTGCACTACATTCAGGTCAAATGCACCTCCATGCACACCGCAATGCAGACCCCCCAAAAGATCTGATATTACATTATAGGTCTTACTAATTAGCATATCTATCAAAAATTCCCCAATGGGAGGCTCGAATGAGCCCCCCTCCCCAAGGAACCTTCCCCTGGATGGTTCTGTCTTAGTTTACAAAATGTGTTCTGGAGAGGACCTTGGGGTCTGAGGCATATTGCTCCCTAACTACGAAACCTCTAAAATGTTTAGTCTCTTAGCTTAACAAGCAAGTCCAAGAATGTAGGCTAAAGCACTAAGAGTACAGAAGTTGTAAAAAGGCATAACAGGGGTTTAAAAGGAAAGGCAAAAAATCATCATGGCATCATAAGAAGAATAGAAAGATGCCTCAGTGTCTCCTTTCTCAGTGTCTTCTGCTTTTTTCCAGTTCCATCAAGAAGGAAAAGCATAATTAAACACATAATTAGTGATGGACATTCCAGTTCTTCAACAGGAGCCATGAGCACAAAAGTTATATTTTAAAATACAGCCGAATTTTATGTGGTGTAGTAACAAAGATTTGCTGGAGACCATCCAAGACTATTTAGCCTCACATTTTTATAATTAATTTAAAACCATTAAGGATTCAAGATATTCTAAGACATCACAAGAAACTTCCAAGCTTTAATTTTATTCATTAGGTTGTTTTGTAGGGAACTGGGAAGGCCTTTTTATAAAAATGGGTTCCCAAGACAAAATAGCTGAGCAATTCTTGCCTCTATGCATTCTGCCTTTCATGCTTGCATTGTGTATCCACAGTGATTCTCAAACAGCAGTTGCTCACCAATTGCAAATATTCTGAGAGCAGTTTTGAGGGCAATAAATCTTTCCCACCATGAAAACAGGTTTTTCAGTGTTAGCCACCTGCTCCACATAAAAGAAAAACCTGCTACTGCGAGGCAGCAGGGCGCGTATCAATTCCATGAAAACAGAACCATTTGATTTTCTAGTAAATATACAAACAGGAATGTAATTTTATTGGGTTTTACAGGTTGTACCTACACATTTATTTGGTATCCAGCTACAGCATATGGAGGATCAACCTGTCACAAAGCCTTACTGAGTATTAGAGATGTGGGGTTGTCTTCACTGAGCATCGCCCTGCACAGAGATCACCAAAATACACAGAAACTGATTGTGCCAAACAACTCGTAAAATGCCCCCCAAAAATGCAAAAAGCGTAATATCCAGATTACAACCTGGTTTCCAAAGGAAGCATGTGCTCAAACTGCAGCTCATCTGGTGAGCATCTGGTTTAATGCTCAACTCATGGAAGTTCACAATCATTTGAGCTCAAAGATGTACCAACCCCCCCCAAAATATGTCCTGGAAACAATTAGCTTTTGCATTAAACTGGTTTTCTGATGAATGAGAGACAAGACAATATCATAATGCTTTTAAATAAATACCTGCCTCTAAGTAGCTGTGGGCAAAGGTTACAAAATTAGCTGGATAATTAAATTACAGAAATAGGCAGTCATATTTTTCTTGTTTTAATGAAAATAAAATGGTTGATAGGAATTATTCTTTGGAAAATTAAATAAAACGAATGTTAACCTACTATATAGACAAAACAGAAATATTAGATTAATAGTTTAGCCATTTTAATGAATTTAAAAATGGTAACTGTGTAAGAAAATTCGTGCAGCTGGAGAAAGTTGAATAGGTAAAACAATTTTGTTTTCCCATTTTCTTTAGTTTTACTAATACTTATAATTATGAAAGTTCTGTAAAGGGAAGAAAATGAAACACTTCTATAAAAGGGGTTTTTTTCCATAATTTCAACTATGTTTATTAATTTAGTTCAATTCTCAACATTATGAGTACATGGATCCCCCATAAAAAGGAAAAAGTGCTTAGTTCTAATCTCACAGATACTGAACTGCTCACAGTTTACTCAAATTTTAATGATTTAAGAGCAAAGACTTCTCGTATTTTCTAAGATCCAGCTAGTCTTAGGGGCTTAAATAAAAATGACAGAGACAGAGAAAAAAATAAAAGGGGGAGAGTACTTAAAAGCTTTATTTAGAGCTTATTTAATGTTGAAAATTCAGAATATGAAGTGTTGAACCAGCTGCAGTAATTTATTATATTTCCAGCCTTTTACTCTTCCAGGAGCTCTTCATTGCCTTTCTACCTTTCTGGAAATTTTGGCAATCCTGAAGAGAATTTTAATTTCCACGTTGTGTATCTGCAACATCTGATTTTCTTTTCAGAACCTATGAAAAGGTGGTAATTCCTGCACGTCAGATATGAAGGGAAACTGTCACCAGATAGATATTTTCTGACATAAGGTCCAGTAAGGTTTAATGAAATTGAAAGCACTCAGCTGATAAGTCCTCTCATGTCTGAAGTCCTTCCTGAAATCAGTGGGGTGGATGCTGTCCCAGAACAGCACACAAATGTTTATGCAAATAAGTACAAAACAGAGCATGGTAAAAGCGAACGTGAAGTAAATTAACTTTATCCCAGTCAAAACCAGTTCAACTACGTTAAAGGGAATTTGGACTGGCAATGGAAAATTTTGTAATGATGAGAAAATGTTCGGTATCTGCGGTCTTTTTTTTTTTTTTTTTGTACATTCTAACTATGATTCCCTTGTGCTGTCACTCGCAGACCATGAGCAAGCATCTGATCTCTCTGGTCAACGGCAGCCCCAAATCTGCTCTCTGGAATTCTGTGTGAATGTGTTCAGTAACTAGGCACTACTTTTTTTTTTTTTTAATGTTTTCAATGTGCTTATATTTGGAATTGCTTTTTTTTTCAAAGACTGAATGAGGAATTGGAAGAAAAGGAGGGAAGGTTGTCATTGTTGGCCACATGGAACAAAAACATCCCTTGCCTCTGTTGTCCAATTTCTGGTTTGTACCCTGAATGTTGAAGTTATTCAGATGTTCTCCCTTTCAATTATGATGATAAATGTAAAGCTTAAAGTACTACACAAAATTATCTATCCTGCTATTAAGATTATGATTTTGGAGTGTCTGCCCTACAGGAGACAGTGCTGCCTAGAGAATGGAGCACTCTCCAACCTGTAACTTATTTGGGTTCATATTCCTATTTTTCCGCTGGGTAACCTTACATAAAAAGGTCCCATCTTTCATTTTTGCAACAATTTTATGTAAAATGAGACGTCAACATTTTTCCTACTTCATGGATTTGGATAACTGTGCAATTTCCTGAATAAATTATATTTCCTGATCACTGAGGACTCACCAGTTCTGTAGGACATCATCCAGGCAAAGGCCATTGCCACCTGTCTTGCCCTTAGGTGTATTTATATCCATGTTGGCCATCAGAGGGATGAGCTTTCAGGAGCATATGAAGGTATAAATGCTTTCCTTCTTTCACTCCAACACTGGATGATTCATTCTGCTATGTAAATTAGCCATTGTGAGAATTCTTTAATCTTGAGCACTTGCCCTAGATTTTCATTTCTAAAACCAGCTCTACACTGACATGAAGAGACTCTTTCATCCAAATTCCTCTTCTATGGACAAAGTTTGTGTGCCCAACGTGCAGCAGAAGTAGGGCAATCTGAAATAGCCTATTTCTCCCAGTAAATCAGTATTTTTAGTAAACCAATATTTTTTTTAGTACAGCATCATGAGGACAGACATTGATTCTTTTGTGTCTTAAAACACCTTCCCCCAACCTCTCCCTTCTTCCAGGGCTCAACTTCAGTCCTGAATTCTCTCCCTCCTCCCTTCCAGCAGCACAGGGAGGGTGGGGAATGGGGGCTGTGGTCAGTCCATCACTCTTTGTCTATGCTGCTGCTCCTTCCTCCTCAGGGGAGGACTCCTCACACTCTTCCTCTGCTCCAGCACAGGATTCATCCCTCTGAAGGCAGGTGAAGCATGCAGCTTTCTGCCTCAGCCCCCATTTTTCTTCCATTGTTCATTTGATAACACACCTTTCCTTCCTTGCCTTTTTTATCTTGATTTTCGGTGTTATAGTCTTCATTTTTTATCTCTGGGGTAGGTTTTTTGACACTTCACGAGAAAACTGCACTCAGCTACATAAGAGAATGAAAATATGTTTGTTTCTCTCTGAATGACCATGTAGCTTTCACCATGCAGCTGACAAATGAAATATGACAGCAGGTAGATACTATGACCCAATAACACATAATAATTTAGAAAATTTAAATGGATATAAAATTACTCTCCATAGAAGTAACCCCCAATTAGTAATTACAGCAAGTGCCATTCTCTTAAGAAAAACAGACACTTCATTTGCAAAGAGTAGCAACAACTCTTGGGAATGTGGATTATGCATATATATCCTTAATTTAATCTCCTGGACGTTTCCAAATGGATTTATTATTATTATTATTATTATTATTATTATTATTATTACTACTATTATTTATTTGGCCACAAATTGTAATTTTTTTTTTTATTTTATATTTTTATATCATGCCTAATTTAGACTCTAGATTGTCTGTACTGGCATATTTCCCTTCCTTTGCTTAGAATCCAGTACCCTTGCCAGGTGTTGTGACTGCAATTCAAAATTCCTGATGCCTCTCCTAAGTCCTTGTTAATATTTCAAATATGATCCAACTTCCATAGAAAGTTTTAAATTAGTCTCTAAAAGCTGGACCTAAAAATATTTCAAACTCGTGGACAATGTATTTTGCTGTACAATAACCATCTTGCATTTTGGCAATATGCAATTTTTTTTCTGACTTTTATACCCACTTCATGACACAGGATTGAAAAATCTAAATGCTCAGGTCTATCAATAAAAATATTCATATCCCATATTGGTTTTCATGTTCTCTGCCAAATGTTACATTGTCAGTGACGTATTTTTCCATAAACTTCCATTACTGATTCTGGTAACAAATCCCCTGTTGTTTTTATAACATTATTGTGTTATGGTTTCTCCACAATTGATTTTGAGGTCTTACATAGAAATATAACACCCAAACATATTAACCAAAAATATAACCCTCTGCAAGAACAAGGCACTGGGCAAAATGAGATTTCTTTTTGATCCACTCCTGGCCAAGTCTGACTTCGCAAGGGATTCTGCTGGAGGCCTGACACCATCCCCTGGTTCTTCCATCACTGCTTTCCAGGAATACAGCTAGCCTGAACTCAGCAGATTTAAGGGAGAATATGCTGATTATGGAACTATTTTTGGTCCCTTGGGACAAGTCAGTGCAGTCTAAATGCTGTTCAAATTACTCTAAATACTTCCATGTCTGATGGTACATGTCTTTATTAATTCCCAAGGATCCTCATCATCTTTCTTATCACCTGGTCTATTTCTAGGGAGATTAAATGACTTCCTGATACTCAAGGATTCTTCAAGTAGGTGAAAGTAACCCATAGACAGATCAGCAAATTTTGGCATTATCTGAAACAAACATTTACATGATAAAGTCTAAAAGAAAAGTTTTCTCCCCTTGCACTCATAAAAATAGAGGACAAGAAGAAAAATGGATGGCTGTGACATAGTTTTCCATAGCATTAATATTTCTCATTTTAATTTACAGTGAAATAAAACATCATCAGAGTTATTGGAGCATTAATTCAGTGGTGTAAACTCAGGATTGTAATGTAATGTTGTGGCTTGAGATGCCACAGACATCCTGTCCAGACTACAGCTGCCACTCCAGAGCAGCTCCTCTCATTGCTTTGTCCTATCATCAGCCTAGTACGCATATGTTCAATGTCCCAGGGCCTCTGAAATGGCATAAAACACCTATACTGAGACAAATTAATTGTTCCATCTATAACTAGGTTCCCTTGTTAAAATTCTTTACATTTCGCATATGTTCTTGTCCAGGGCAGGGTGTGCTCCCACTTCTCACTTCAGCACCTTGGTGGCATCCAGCATCCTGCACAACTTCCCTGGGAAATTCTAACTGATCCCATCCTGATGGCTTCTTACTTGTGTTACACATAAGCCTTAGCTGTGTCTTTTAAAAGGTTTACTGACAATTCCCAGAAGGAATTCAGAAGATGTTTTGAACTAATCCCAGAGTTCCTTGTGTTTATACTCCTCCCAGTCTGGAGATGAGAGCTCTGTGTGAGAAAAACACGAACCACACCTGTCCCTCCTGTAATCCCACACTGTTTTTCCTACAGACCCTGGGTGGTGGGTTTATATTTTGCCTGCTGTTTTCTTCTCTTCCGCAGTGGTCTGATATCATTCTTATTAACACTGTAGTTACTGAAATCACCAAAGTTAAGCTGATTTATGTCATCTGAGGATTTAGCCCATCAGTTCTCCTAAACCGTATTTCCA
The DNA here is from genome assembly GCA_013397865.1 of Struthidea cinerea. Taxonomy (NCBI): domain Eukaryota; kingdom Metazoa; phylum Chordata; class Aves; order Passeriformes; family Corcoracidae; genus Struthidea; species Struthidea cinerea. Next base: position 292,636 of record VZTI01002436.1, on the reverse strand, counting down.
ACATACTTTGAAAACTTTAATCCTGCTAATCTGCTGAAAAGAGGATAAAAAAAAGGTTTTCATTTTCAAAAAAAAATAAAAAAGTTCTTATTAATTCCTCAGTGAGGTTAAGTGATTTCTGGATTATAGCACACCAATGAGAGGAGAGGAATATCTATAAATACTCTTTCAATCAAAAATATTTAGCACTGCAATTCTAAGACCACATTTCCTAGTTTCTGTGTTCTTGGTTTGTTTTTTCTCCTCTCTGTAAGCATAGCCTTCATACATTAAAACCTAAGAAGAATAACTTACAATTTTACAAATGCCTCTTAAAAAAAAAAGAAGCAGTAGGGAAGTTATTTAGAAATATATTTTTGCTGTTTTATTTTGTCAGTAAAATGACAAGTTTTCCCTTCACATTCCCTGCAGTCTCTGCCAGTTCCACATCCTTGTATTTCATTCACAGCCAGTGATTATGTTTACATGGTCTTAAAATGTCGTGACTGAAGTCGGAGCCAGTCATGCAGTTAATCTAAAAACTGACAGATTGTATAAACTTTATTAAACAAAAATAAGGTTTGCAACAGCAATGCAGAAGACTTTGTCGCTATGAGCAAGTTGTGCTGAAATACATGGGAATTTTATGTTCCATCAATTCAATGTTTATTTCTTCAGAATTTTCTTCCTTTCCCTCCTTGCCTTTTTTTCTCATAAATGATTAATAGTAAAACCAAACCACAAAAAGAGTAATAGTTATAAAACAAGAACAAAGAAGTCTGGTTCAATCAAATTTTACTGCAAAGTTTCTTCTCCTCCAAGAGCTTTTAGCCATGTGTCCACTTGATGTGCAAAATTATTGTTTTAATAGACTGGACTTCAGACTTTGAAGCAGAATTTTGCACCTAGGGCCATTTAACTTCTCTTGCTGTTTCTCAGTTCCAAGACAAAGTGATGCCTTGAAGTGGCTACCTGAAAACAGAGGCTAGACAAGATTAAGAGAGTACAAAAAGGTATTTATTTGAAGGGCCTTCAAACATACACCTTGGGAGTCAAAAACCTCCGAGGGGCTCCACCCAAGATGGACACCGGGTCACAGATGTTTCACACTTTTATAGGTTTGGTCCATTTGTGTGGAGGGCTGTGAGCCCTTGGCACTCCCTTGGAGGAGAGAAGCCTGAGGCCAAAAGGACTCGCACCAGAGATAAGCAACCTACCTCAGGTTATGGTGACCAAGTGAACACCCCCAGCACGCCTTGCTTCCTTATGGTAATACCTGGTACCCAGCTGGCTGACTGGTTCCTACCCCAGCCCTGCCTTTCCCATAAAAGGCCCCTGTTTCTGCCCCCGGGCAGGGAGTTTTTGCCCCGGGCCTTCCCCTCACGGAGGCTGCTGGACAATGAAGCCGCCTCTGTGGAACTGCCGTACGAGGCTCCTGTCTCTCTGTCCCCGAGTTCTGCCGGGGTGGTTTCACAAAGAGCTGGATCACAAGAGCTGGAATCACTTGTAGCTGAGGAATCGCCACACGTGCTGAAATCACCTGTGGCTCAGGGAAGTTGCCAAAGCCCCTGGAAAAGCCTTTCCCTGGCGGGACGCTTTCCCTAGGAAGGCCGCAGCACACCAGGTTCTTCACCCCCGGCTCCCTGAAGTGACACATTTGCATATCAGGGTTAATTCTCCAGTTATAATTTCAGGTAGTGATGTAATTACCCAGGTTTGCCCCTCCTCTCAAGGCTTTAGTTTATGTATTTTGGGGCCTGGGACAATCAAGGTGCCCTTGAAGTGCAAACCTAGAGAGGGTTTGTTGTGTCTAACCAGCGTGAGAGAACAGCAGCTAACAGGCCACAGGAAGCTTCAGAGTTACACACTTGGCAGTACAGGGTTTGCAAAATATAAAAGTTGAAACCTAAAACATCAAGAGTTGCTTGGAGATTTTGGAAACCTGGCTTCTGGTAATGACCCAGCCACTAAATTTTACATCGGTTTGGGCAAATTACTTATTTGAGGCCGATTTTCCCTTCTTTTTCTTCATCTTTCTTCATCTTGGTCTTATGCAATCCATTCAAGCTATTCCTCTATTTAGCAGTGCCTGCTTTAGAACCCAGAGCCCAGGAGTGAATACACACATCTGTGCACTCCACTCCCTTTCACACAGAGACTCTCACAAACCTTTCCTTCAATCTTTTGATTGCACCTTTGCTGTGCCAGTCCTCGTCCTGCCCTTCAGTCAGATGGAACTGAATGCACCAGTCCCAACACAGCTTTTTCTTTCAGCACACAAACGTTTGGGTACTTTCAGGTATATAAATATACCCACACGGATACAAACCAGCTTTTTAAACAGCATTTACTAGGTACTTTAGACAGCATTTAGTACTTTTCTCACCTTGCCCAATATTAATATTCAGAATTAATAATGAGTTTAACATATTGAATGTTAAAGTTAATAATCTGGCTCCAACTAGGAGTGTAATGGGAAGGGGCACAAATGAAAATCAAGTGTCATGATATCCTGGTAGTACTCTGCATCATTTAGAGATGTGCTAGAGGGATGCCACCAGAATTCTTTTATTATGAGTTAAGTTCAGTTTCATTGAGGGCTGAGGCAAAACTTCTTGCTCAGGGTGAGAGTGCAGAGCATAAAAATGGGCAGTTACCAGGCAGAAACAAATGGTTATTATTAAACTCACAAAGAATTACCCCAAATAGAACAGGGTTTTTTTTGAGATAGTCATTATCTGTATCCAACTGTACAGAGAGACGCATTCCATGCCCCAATTTGGAAAACACATTATAAGGTGAAAAAAGGAGAAATTATATGGAAGAAGCTGTTAACAGCAAAGTGAACACAAAGTTGTTTAAACACATTAGAATGTGGGTGCAAGCTTCTCTGAGCAAGCCACAGCCTTCCCAAAGTGCTGCTGCAGATACAATCCCCTTTTTATTGTTGCATGTTTTCCAAGCAATACACCACCATAATGCTCAGCATCATAAACATTTTTATTGCTCCAAGTCCTGGTGAAATCTATGGTACCAAAGCCCTATTTATTGTACTTGGACCTTGTGCATTATGGAATTGCTGCCTCTATTGGTCATAAAACAGCGTTCTGGTCACAGAATATATACCAGCAGCCATCTGAGCCTTAGTCTGCTGCTCCTTCTTAGGCAGTATTACCACAATTTATCCTTACTCTGCAGAATTCTATTAAAATCAATAATGCAAGCACCTCACTCACCCAGCAGAGTGTGCCTCGTAAAGATTGCCTGCAAAAGCCTTCCATATATTACTCAGTAAGTTGCCTTTATGAAATATACATGTGACCAAATTGCAGACTTAATGTTTTATGTCTCTTTTATCTTCTTTCTGTAAAAAGCAAAGAGAACTGAAGCGTACAAGCGGGCTTCTTGTTTACCTATCAAAAGCTGGAAATCCAGAGTATTTATAGGACTTCAAAGTAAAATGATAAATAGAAGTAAAAACTGATAAATAAGGTAAAAAGCCTATATGGATAGGTCCAGTCTTTGCACTGCATGCTAATATCAAAAAACCTATTTGCAGAACTATGAAAAACAGACAGTGGAATCTACCTTTGGTGAGCAAACCAGAATTTAGGATGGAAGAGATTTTGAGAATCTGAATTTCCGGATTTAGGAGGGAAGAGACTTTGAGATTTTGAGGGAAGAGATCCGGATCACTTACACACATATTCACACCTTCTTTAGAAGAGAATATACTTTATATATGCTAAAATTGACACTTTTTTCCCAGTCGTTGCTTGAACATCTCTGTTGATAGGGATATTCTCTCAGAAATCTAGTCCAGTACTTCATTACCCTTAAAGTTATAAAGGCTTTTCTTAATGTTCAGACTAAATACCCCCTGCTTTAATTTGAGCCTGTTCAAACCTGCACTCTGTGGAGCAGACATGGAGAATTTATGGCCTCCTGCTTCTCAGCAACCTCTTATGCACTGGAAGATAATTACCACATCTCCCTTTGGACTTCACCTTAGGCTAAGAGAATCCAAATCTTTCAGGCAGGCAATGAGGAAATTGAGAATTCATGCAGCCGTGGAAACTCTTAGCACAGGTGCTTGAAGATTTGGTTATGCTAATTTTCAAAAAGGACAATTCTTTTGGAAAAAATTAGCAACATGGTGTGACTACCATTCCTAGACAATGATCACTGGGGCCAGGGCTTTGAAGCAACTGAGTGAAGCCTAAAGAGATTGTTCCTGCAGTCATCCTGCAAATAAGGAGAACTTTTAGGGTAAACCAGCTCTGAAGAAGGAGAGGAAAGAATGGAAAACAGTGGCCTTTGGATGTAGCTTCTCCTTAAGCTTTACTCCACACTGGGATTTTTCTCTCCAGAGCTGTGCTGTGATTTCTCCTGGCAACATGAGCTCAGGAGGACAGTCTACCCAACTCCTCATTCCTCAAATATTTTAAATATTTCAGGTGGGTGGGAAGCCAAAAACTAGGGGACTTACCTGCTGAGCGTAGATACCAATTAAGACCAAAATCAACATTTGCAAGGCTTAGCAACACATTTTCCTCCTCCCTAAACCCCCAGAATTTGGCTTCGCATCCTTGAGCACCATCTACTGGCTTTCCCTCTGCCGACTTCATGTATCTAAACCACCAGACATTGTGTTTGTCCCACCAGCACATTGCAGGAGCTCGGGGTGGAGAATAACAGACAGCTTGAGACCAGCCCATAAGCTGGACTCTGTTTCTATAAAATGTTTGTCAAACAATTTTGAGTAATTAACAATTTCATAATAATCAAAGTCTGTGTCTGGACAATTTTCAAAGAGATAATAAGGCTTAACTGAGCCAGTAAATTATTTGCTGTGAACAGTTCAACCAGCTGTACGCTGTGCACTGCAGATTCCATCCTTTCTGTTTCCTCAACTCAAGCGACAGTTCTTATGTTAAAATGATGAAATAAAGCCTACATCCCTAAAAATAATAATTAAGCACTAGGAAGCAGTAAACAAGCATAATAAACTTATTAGTAAACAGTTCATTTCTAGCGATGTAAGAAAAGGGTGTAGCTCAATTCTCAAATCTTTTTCAAAATTTGCTTTCATTGGAGGGTTTCCAGATTCTCTGTGTTTTTCTTCCAGATAATCAATGACAAGCAGAGACCATGTCTTATTTTACTCATCCTGTTGTACAGAATCCGCAAGTAAAGCATCCTACAGGAATTCCGTGGATGAAGATCCACAATAGAAACACGCAGAGTGAAATAACTCAAGGACCTCTGAGGGTTTTACACCAGAGTCTCTCTTCTCATTGTGCCACAATCACACAGGTTTTTCACATGTCCAATCTTCCATTTCCATTTGTGACCCTGTAGAGTTCAGAATGGAACCCACTGCAGCAGCGGAGCAAGATTTCCAAATGAGATGGAAATGCAAGGCAGAAATAGCAACTTTGAATTTTGTCTGTAGTGACACTTCCATGTTCTTACTCTACAGCCTAGATTCAGATGTAAATTGTGCATTTTCTGTGCTGCAAAGCACTTCAAATTATTCTTCAGCCCTCACTAATTTCTAGAGCTTAAATTCACTTCCAAATCAAAGATGTGAGGAAGGAAAAACGACCACAAAACACTCATATCTGTCATTTTTATACCTTAGGAAAGGGAAATTACCATAAGATATATGAATAAAGTTAAGCAATCTATCCATTTCAAAAACATAGTTTGGCAGCTTGACTCATGAAACTTGCACAAAACTGATTATTTTTATTTTTACACAGCCCTGTTCAGGCAGACACTTTGTCAAGCTATGTGCACAATGTAGAGAAACACTGAATTAATTTTTCTGTGATAAAATTATGTACACAGCCATAATGGAAAGTCAGTGGGTTTAAGTGTTTGTCAGAACTTGGGTGTTGGACTGTTCAACATGGAATAAATTCTAATTGATAGATACATACATACATATGTGAGTGTATAAATATATATATATATATATATATATATGTAAAGCTCAATATCTCACCCCACTTCAAGTGAAGAAAAATGAGTAGAGGGAAGCAGACTATCCATAGAGAAACATAAAGTATGGTAAAGACCTCCAAGGTCATCAAGTCCAAACTTCTGGGACACCACACATTTTCTGTGTTGGAATCTCGACAAAAGGTCTCTAAAGAGTAAATAATTTCCTTTCTGCTCCTGAAGAGCCTTTGGCCTTGAAATAGATGATGAATTTAATGTTTCATTAGCGTGATTTAGCATGGTCTCATTTGTGCCTCACAGGCCTGGCAGTGGGACACCAGGAGAAGCTGAACTGCCCCTCCTCTGTCTGAGAGACTCCCCAGTGACAGAGTCTTTCAGCTGATAGGGGACGGTGGAAGTCTCCCTGCATTTCACTCCTCTTTCAACTTCATAAGCCTGAAAATTCAATTAGAATTAGCACTCATGGTACATTGCTCTTACTGTCACAGATAGGACCTGTGCGAGAGTTTTTAATTAAGCAGCAAATGAAGCCTGACATCACCTCTGACTTGGTGGTGGAGCGGGATGCAGTGAGGTGTCTGCTATCACTGCTGACGGGTTCTGATGCGCCCCCACTGTCCCTGGGGCCAGCTCAGCCCCTTCACGTGGCTCACGTGTAGAAAGTGCTCGAGAGCACGAACGAGCAGGGGGAGAGGCAGGAGTGAGAGCAGCGATTTCGTCCCAGAGGATTTAGCAGGGGATTCTGACACACGGAGACTGCAGAGACTCTCCTGCGCCAACGCCGGTAGCTAAAGCTGGTTAAGTGTCTCCAGCTGTGAACTGACTCCCACGAAGAGAAGAACCATGAAAGCCTTATCTAGGGCAACCAAGTGTGAGGAAGTCACGCAGCCTGAAAGCCTTCCCATCATTTCACTTCACCAGCAGTCACGACTACTCCTTTTCAGACAACTCAGTCCGCTTTGCTTTACTTTACTTGCCGGCTGAAACTGGAGTACACAGATCTGCAAGCTCAGACCCAGAAGGACTTACTGTTAGCTCAGTTCTGTTGAAGGGAGAACGTTGTGAATATACCAGGTGAGTTGTTTTTAAAGGTCGGAGAAAAATTTGCAGAGATAAGAGTTATCTACTCCTTCCTGTCCCCTAACCCAAAGGAAAACTAGATTTGCACCTGCCAACATCAAAAACATGAGCTGCAGAAATAAAGGTGAAATTGTTTTGCACCAGTTACTTTTCCCAGCACCAACCACCGTTGGATGAGACTTGAATTCTCCCCCAGCCCAAAAATTCACTGTGCACTAAGAAATGCAGTTAAAATAATTAAAAGCTAGAAGTGTTTTTGTGTTTGACTCTTTTCCTTTCAGAACTACATTCATGCAAATCAAACAACACCTGGAGCAGAAGGCTGGGGTGCAAACATTGCTTTTACCAGAAAGTTTTTGGCACTTTTTCCCAATGCATCAGGAAAAAAATGCCCAAACCATCATATAACATTCTCAGGCTGGTATTTCCCAGCAGCAGCAATGTTTTCCCTTTTTCTTCCTGTGGTTTAGTCGGGTAATCCTTGCTAAATACTTGACAATTCCTTGCTGAACCTTGCATCTTCCGTAAGGAAGAGTGAGCATAAATTTATCTTAGCGTTTGTGTCATTCAAAAGAGTACTTAAAAATGCCTACTTTGAGCTAAAAAGAAGCTTTTCTTTTTTTTTCCAACTTCTCTAAAATTATTTTGGAAAAGAACAAAGACAATGCTTTAAAACAATTCAGCTCAGAGCTGGTGCAGGAAATGAACTGTTTATGTGGCTCTATTTATAGCAAGCCTCTAAAAATAGTAATGCTTTCTTCCACATTCTGGAATAGAAGAATAGGACAATATCAGTCCTTCGAACAAATGATGGCATGAAAGACCAACACAAAAATTCCTTTACTGAAATAAAGGACATCATAAATAACACGCTAGGAAGGAGGAGTCCAACAGGAAGAAAGGGAATGAAAAGTTTTTGTTGTCTCACTGAAAACACATATGACTAATATCCCAGTCTTCCTTTTTTCCCTGAGTGCTTCACTTCAGTTGGATGAGTCCACCCATAAAAGCCACATAGAACACGATCGCAGAATTCATGGCAAATATCCATAAAGGATCTGCTCTCTGACCAGAGAGGAGGGAGACCTCACTGTAGAGCAGGTATTGGCATCCTTGTCTGTATCTCAGGCTGTCTTGAGAGTCAGGATGCCATTCCTCTGACCTGTTTTAGAGGATTCACACATTTAGGAGGAGATGAATCACCCGTGAATGTCTCTGCACAACTATAAAGAGAGTTTAAGATAATTAGCTCAGTTCTAGATAATTATGGCCAGACCAATTCTACCCGAGGGGGTTCTCCTGTCTAAGAGCAAACCAAAATAAACCCCAACAAAATCACAGCATGTGCAGGTGAGTCAGTCCTTGGAGTATGATCTGGGTCTCTGCTCCACAGGCCAGTCTGAGCCACCACACTGCCTTTCATTACTCTGCCCTTAGAATTCAATGTTCTTTTTTGTAACACCTGAACAGTTTTCTCTCTCTAACCCACAGCTTTCACATTCTGCTGGGGAGACCTTGGAGAGTTTTGCCTCTCTATGTATTCAAATCAGGTTCTCTTTTTGTACAGAAAGTGTTGGGGTTTTTAAAGACTTTTTTTTTTCTGTATTAAACACTGAGAAGGAGTAAAAAGTCACCATGACATCCACCAGTTTGTCTTCAGGGCCAGGAAGAGACTGGGTAGGGCAGGGAGGAACCAACAATTTAACACCTCTTCTTTTGTATCTGCCCATAATAGCCCACTTAGAGAAAAATGTTAACAGCATTCCCAGAAAGTTCACGGAAAGGTAAACAATCAAAACAGTGAGGGCCAGGAGATGAAAGTAAAATGTTTTCTTACAAGAGATACCTACAGGTGTTCTCAGCCATTACTGCCTGTGTACTGGTTTTTTTTTTCCTTTTTCCTTCTTCACAAGTACCTCAGCAAAAAGAACAGGCTTTGAGACTTGTAACAATAAAACCTATCTTCCCAAAGGGGAAAAAAAACTAACAACGAAACAAATTGATACTCTGGAGAAATATGTTGTCAAAATCCATAGCACAGGTTTAAGACACGAATCTGAAGGTGCATCCCTCTGTGATCAGGACTTCCTATAAGAAGTTGTATATCATTCCTTTGTACTGTAAAGAGGCTGCATTTTTTAATCTCCAGAATGGCAGGAAAATAAAGCTAAGGAGAGAAATAGGGCCAGGCTCTGCCGTTAGATGCACTTTCCAGAGGTCCCAAGCAAGAGGGTGGCTTTTATTCCCAAACCTGAGTTAATCCAAGGGGGACAGATGCACAGAGTGCAATGCACAGTGGGTGCATGGGCTGTGCTCACTGTTTACAGCAAAGAGAATAATTCTCCATCAGATTCTATGCCCTCTGACACCGTGCTGCATCCTCAGGCTGCCTCTCCTCCTTTACAAACTGCTGAAGGCGTCTTTTCCTATTTCCTTAATTAAGGATGCGGTGTTTATACAAGCCTGATGTTGGCTTGCAAATATCAACATGTTGAGTTTCATCACAATTAGATTGCGGCTGAAGCGATCAGGCACCTGCATTTAGGAAATTTCTCACTGGTGGTTGATGAAGAGAGGAGATGCACTTTGAAAAGGCCAAGGGAGGTGAGGAGCAGTCAGCTCTGGTCAGAACTTGAATGGACACCCAATGGGCAGGTCTTCACAGGATCAGGTTTTTCTGGCTCCTCTCAAAATAAATGGTCAAAATCCTATAGTTTTCCCCTTTTAATAGAGTCTCCAGACAAACACTGAACCTGGAATGAGAACTTCCATGCCATGTGTGCAACACCAAACTGCAACATTCTACTGTGAGCAGTGTCTGCAGTGTGCCCAGGCAGCTCCAGGAGTTGGCATGTTTGGGATTTTCTGTCTTTGCAGACAGAGTCCCCTTCTTTAAACTCAATTTTCTGAGACAGAGTAACAGCTGTAACACTTGATAGTAACATCAAAAATTAACTGCTCTGCAAAAATACTCTGTGGTATTGTGATATCATTTTAAAAAATCGGTTTTATGGAAATTCTATAGAAATAGAAATTAAACCAAGAAATAGACACATTCTTCTCAACCTAGGGTGAACAAAGATTCTAGAGTGGAACATCTTTCACTGATACTTTTATACAAAATTATTTGACCAGATGCTGTTCCCCACGATGTCTGACAATCTCTCTTTCATGACTTAGTTATCTCTGCACCTTGTAGGAGTCTCTGGCCATGAACCTCATCTAGTGAGCAGATATCTGAAATGTAGGATGGGAAACAAAGTCTGGCTTGTAGCCAGGAATCAGCAAAGAATCATGCAGGGCTCCAAACTACAGTGTAGGTTCATTATGAATTCAGTGTGAAGTCAATGAAAGGCTTTTACGCACTTCTGAATGATAATTAATTAATTCAAATTTTTAATTTTTTAAAACTGATATTTTCACCTTTTCTTCAATTCAGAAAAATACATAATATAATATAATATAATATAATATAATATAACATAACATAACATAACATGATAAGAACTAACGAGAAACATGAGTACTTTGCACTGAGTGTAGCGGACAGACATTTTGAAAAATACACCCAAACTGACATTGATTAAGTTGGTTGAACGGGTTGTACAAAACTAAAGTTAGATGACAGAGTTCTTTCACAGAAAAGACACTTAATGAGATGAACTGAGCACTTTTTTGTCTTGGTCTTAGACTTGATATATGATTTACTCCCAGCCTACTTCCTTTTTTATGTTCATTAATGATACATAGCTTTGCACAGGGAATCTGGCATCAGTGAAGGTCATTATGTGTCCACACTAACTGAGGCAGGATTTAGATTTGCTCATTATGGACTACCAGAGATACATGTTTGCAATAATACAAAGGCATTCAACTAAAAACAGAAAAAGTCAGACAGGATTTTTACAAAGTGATTATATCTTCGGATTTCACAACCATTAACACATCCTTTCCTCCCAGAGAAAGGCATGTGAGAGGAAGGAAAATCACCTCTGGGAGGAGAACACATGTTGTATTTGGGTTAGCTGGTATCTATCAATTTATGGCCTAATTTAGGCATGCAGGTAGTCTCAGTTTGACTGGAGAAACCGTTGTAATATCTATTTAAAATGGAATTCCAGGTGAAAAATTTCATTCAAAATTATTTCTTGCTTCATGAAAACTAGGAAAAGTGCTTAAACCCTAACTGGGGGTTTCAATTCATCTTCTACAGATACAAAAGCAGTGGTCTTCAGTCTGTAAAAAGAATTGAAAAAGGAAGGGTTAAAAGTCAATTAGATTAATAAAAAAGTATTTTTCTTTCTGATTTTCTTTTACTTTTCAGTGAACAGTGGTAGCAGAGTCACTTTATTTGCCCCAACTTGTAGAAGAGAACAGCTCCTGTATCACCCCCCTTCCTTCCCTTTCACATTAAAATAATTCCTTCTTGTGTCCCAGCTTTGCAAACACTTTCACACATCTTTGGCTTCACATGGGTGACCAGATCCCTTTCACCCTCAAAAGCATGAGGTAAACCCAGGCATCAGGGCTCACAGGACACGGACTCCTCAGGGGAACTTTGGCCTCTCCAGGATGTGTCTCCAAGAACAGCTTTCTGAAATAACATCCATCCAAGAAAACTGAAGCTGTTGAGACACATTTTTGCTTTTCATATTGATGTCTCCTCCCTTTTGTCCCTTCTCTCAGTGCCTGTGTTTAATGATTGGAAATTTTTTTAAGCTAACTGTCTAGGTTTGAAAAACAGGTGTCTGTGAAGGAAGGCAGGAGCCTCCCTTTAAATGGAAAATGTAACCCCCTTCCCTCCGAATTATTGTAATTTTTTTGAATTAAGGGACTTTCAGGCAAAGATATGAGGGGTAGGAATAACAGTTCTTTACTAATATATATATATATATAACAAGACAAAAGAACAACAATAACTGTGGCAGTGACAGCAAACAGAACCACAAACCCAGTGCCAGCCTCTCTCGGCTGTCGGGCCCTTTCCCCGTGGGTGCAGTTCCGCTCACAGCCGGCAGGGGCGCTGGCGGCTCCCGGTGAGCGGGGCGGGTGCGATGGTTCCCCCGCGGCTGCAGGGGGCGCTCCGGAGCACGTGGCACGGAGAGCACGTGGCAATGGCGGCTCGGCCGAGCCGGGAAGTGATG
>VZTI01002436.1:187377-280267 GCA_013397865.1 Struthidea cinerea | reverse complement strand
AAGAAAGGCAGCTGGAAAGCCTGCAGCAGTGGGACGGACAGCAGCCTCTCTCCCTCCGGACGAACGCCAAGAGCACCCACTGCCCGCCAGCCCAGGTGAAAGAGGGTGGCTCCCCGGACCCCTCCCCCTGTGGCCAGTCCCTTTGTTCCTCCTGAGGACCCAGCAATTTGTTGCTGTGGTAACATGCATGGGAGATGAACTCCCAAAACCCCAACACTAACTTATAGAAATAGGGCGTTTATATTCTCAAAACATGGCAATTACCAAGAGTTCTGTAAACACAAGGCACAGAGTTCTTCCAAGACATGCAATTAAAGCCTGTCTTTTGAAAAGACATTTAATCTTGTGCTGAAAAGTACACACACAACACTTGAGGACCTCCTTGCCTCCCGAGGGAAGCTGTTTCTATGTTTAATTTCCCTCAGCTCTAGGAAACCAAATCTTATTTCTGGCTGAATTCACTCCATCTGCCCCTGCACATCCGTATTTCATCTCCTTTTGCAAGAGCAAGAAGCCTTCTACTATCAGATTTCTTTACTATGTGTTAGCACTTTAGGCATAACCTTGACTTTTCCACTAGGAAAGCAATTTAGAATAGAATTTGTATTCCTAAACACCCTGATTTACCATGCTGTGCTAAAGAAGGGTCAAGAGGGGTATCTGGAGGTTTACATTTCCCCATGATCAGCCTGATGGGGAGGTTATATTGACACCATGTGAATGCTGTGTTCCTTACACTTGTAAAATCAGGGATGATATTTGAGGTCAAGTCACATTTCTGGTGGGGAAAAAATTTCACCTACTTTATCCACGTTCAGGTACTAGTTTTCAAGGAAGATCTGAGGGACTCTCAGGGTAGGTATGTCTGCAGGAATGAAGCTGTAGGGACAGAAAATATCTTCATCAAGGAACCATCCCTTATTATCTTGTTATCAATACAAAATTGTCCTAATGTATATCGGAGACTATTAAAAAATATTTATCGTGCAAATATCTGAACATGTTTTATAACCTATATGTGCACATGTGAGTGTATATACAGATATATGTATTTTTATATTTACATGCATTTTGGTCAAGCCTGTTTTTTGACTTCCACTCCTGAAAAGACACAGTTTATTTTCACGTCTGATTCTTCTCCCTGCCGTCTATTTGCTTCTCTAATACTCTGTTTTTTCATAAAATATAGCACATTAGGATTAGATGACAGATTTGTACTCCAGTTTTGGAGCTTGTGCCATCCTGGAGAATCTCTGTACTGCCTTTACTTCTTTAGGCCAGCTAGAGGAAAGAGTCATTACCCAGTACAGATTCAATGGAAAATAAGTGAATTTCAGCACATGGGTGATTTCTGTGTGAGCAAAGGGGATCAGCTCTGTCAATCAACAGCCCCACAGCATCAGTACTTGCTATCACTATTTGCTATTAACACCACACATCGAACGGGAGCAGATAGACTTGTCTGGCTGAAACAGCACCAAGGTTGTGTCTGCTTGGCTGCTTTGAGGAAGGAAATACACCCAGGGTCTTTCTGTGCATTCAAATTGATTATAACTTACGTTGGTTTGTTTTCATTTTCAGAGGTAGTGCTCAAGTCAGCGAGTACATTTTTGCCAAAGGCATCCCATTTGTTAGGCCTTCGGTGACCTTTATGTTTTCAAATTAACTCTCCTTGTAGCTCTTTTCAAGTTTACGATGGCATTCAGCTTAAATAAAGCAAAACAGTTTGCAAAATATCAGTTTCCATCTCACAAGCCCCTGTGCCCTCCGTCGTGACAAGTCAACTGATCTGGCAGCTTCTGTTCTCATGAAAGTGGAGATTTATATGGGCGATCAGGGGTAGTTATGGCTTTGGGTTACTAATGGCCAATAGAAAGAGACATTTCCTTCAGATGTAACAAAATGCTTGCTTGGTTTTGGATCCCAGAGGTAATGACAAAAAAGGCTATAGGAACTGAGTCTGTTAATAACAACAGATTTAAAACCTTTATGATTCTCTGTACCATTCTTTCACAAGGTATATAGACATCAGCTGTGACATGGGCTTTGTTTTTTTCACTCATTGGCTGCAGTTTCTTAGCATGTGAAGTAGTTGCTATTAGAAGAACAACAAAAACACACATGGTAAAGATTTTTTCCTCCTTCATATTTATGTGGAAATTCCTCAAACCGGGTTTGGGGGATATCCCACAATACTACACTCTTGTTAGGACACAATGGCAAAGGAAAATGGCTTGATTTCTTCTTACAATTCTCTTGATGCATTTTATGCACAGAGAGGATGTTTTTTTCATAAGAGAATGAGATGTGAGCTTAAAAAATTTATTAATTGGTTTGGTTTTGTGCTCCAAGTGTGGACTAAAGGCTTCTTTTGTTAAAGTGTTAGAGGAGCAAAGCGTCTCTCTGGTCTCAGGGTGACAGATCAGATCCTGCTTGGTTCATCTCCCCTAAATGCACACAATTCCCTGATGTTTTTTTACTGCCAGCATGACTGGGTGTCAGAGAAAAGGGTACCAAGGTGAAATTCTGCATGATGAGATATTGCCACATCTCCTCCCTTTGACAAGGACACTTTCCCAGGGATGAGGACGGATTGACAGGCAGAAAGGAGGAGCAAGAACTGAAAGCCAGACTGTTCCACATCTCCCAATTCCTGTATCTCTATGTGCAGTCTGAAGGTTTGATTTTCTCTGCAGTGAGGGGAGGTCTCTGTTGAAGATTCCTCAGCAGAGCAGAGCAGCTTTGTGTGAGCTCTTGGCTTCTGTGCTTAGGCTGCTTCTCCATACCTGGAACAGCTCATTGAAAACAGCAGCTATTTCTTCATTATATACATGTTCTCCCATAAAACTTGTAGATTTATATTCTTATATCAGAAAGTTAAACTACTTTAGGATGGATATAATTTGCTACCCTGTTTATAATCTGATTAGTCCTTGAAAATCAGCCTGACTCAAAAAACCCAGAGTCAGCTCTTCCTGAGAACCAGGAACAGGAACCTCAAGGCTCTTGTAATAAAACCCAGGATTCAATAGGACCATGCTCAGCCTCTCTCTAAAAGCTGTCAGAAGGAGAAGGAAAAGCACAGAAGAACATGATGGTACTGCTGTGTTTCCCTGTGGGTCCTATGGCTGTCTACAGCCATTCAACCTGCACGTCTCCATTCATGCTTCACACCTCTATTTTAGAACAGAAACCATAAATACAAATTAAATGACACTACGCTCTTCAGTCATACATGGGTGGCTGCCCTTCCCCTCAGGTAACATATAAATTGCCTGCTCTGAAGAAAGGTGTTTAAGGTGAACTGGTTTTATTGCTTCTAACCACCTGCCATTATTACACACCTCTTTTCATTTGAAAGCTATAAAAACATCCCGTTTTTCATGCATTCCAGACAAAACCTCTGGCTGGCCGAGCTGGCTGAAAGGAGCCATCTTTCAGTATGACAGTGTAATAGTGTCTTTTCATTTCAAACAAACAGCTTCTGCCATGGAACTGTTGTGAATTCATAATAACTTCTCTGTGCAGGACTAGAGTCCTCTCTATTCTGCACATCACTGGGGCTTGAACAGTGGATTCTTCAGTGTCAGGATTCACAAAGTAGCTCATAGATACAGTTGTCCAATAGATGTGGTGCATCCATTCCTCCTGTACATTATCCCCCTGAGATTTTAACAATAATTTATCATTGTATTAAAGCAGGCTGGCTGGCTGAGTTGGCAGAAACACACATACCAATTTTTATATTTGTTCACAAATAAACACTGTCAGATATGGAGATTTCTGACAATAAATATGCACATTGGTGACAACACACGACATGTCAAATGTCTAGTATAACAAAATAGCACTTGAAAAAAGGGTCTCCTCTAAAATTAATTTACAAATCTAGTGCCTATCAAATACAGTGAGTCCATTTCTTTTGATTTCAGAAAATGCTTTCTGTTAAAACACTAATTAGGAGATCATACCCTTGTCATCACTTGCAGAAACAGCTGAGATATTAAAGACCTCTCTAAGAGTGTAAAATACACTCTAATAAGTGTATTTTATTACACTTCTAATACAGAAGAAGTGGTTTCATAGTGGTTAATACAGACCTGGAAATTAATGGAAATCCCTAAGTGAACACCCAGCATAGCAGATTTTGTCTGAAGCCAAGATTTAGTGTTTGTTAAATTAGTAAGAACATACATTATAATACATTCACCCACTTTTATTCTCATTACAAATCAGAGATTGCAGAATGGTTGATGTTGGGAGGGACCTCCGGAGGTCATCTGGTCCAGTTCTCTGCTTAGACATAGAACCAGTGGCCACATAGAACCAGTTGCTCAGGACTGTGTCCAGACAGCTTTTGAGTATTTCCAGAGATGGAGACTCCGCAGTCCCCTTTAAGGTATAAAAAAATTAGTTTAGTCTGATGTCCAAGATCTCTCACCAGCAAAAAAAAGATTCTCTGCATGCTGCTTTGAAGACTGCCATCTCCTGTCTATATGCAGGGGTAGAAAGAGGATCTCTATGCAGCAGAGAAAGAAAAGTCTCTGAACTTTCCAATGGCACCCAGCACTCTCCACTGACTCTACCAAGCCTTAATCCAAAGGGATTTTTTTTTCCTACAGGAATTCCGTGGAAGATTCTAATTTCTTGCGATTTTATTGACCTCATTCTGTTGATTCTGTGCAATTAAATATTGATTGCATAGAATTTAGGGATAAGTCTTGTATTTTGCAAAGTCCATTATTCCTTCCTAACGTACAGATCATTGGTTATTTCAGTGAATCAGTAAATTTCTAATTGTTTTCTTCCATCTGTTGGGTCAGCAAACTTAAAACCCAGACATGGATGTGAAATATGCATTTTGGGTTGGGTTAGAATGGGTTTCTGTTATGAAGAAACAGTCTCAGGCTCTTATTTTGCCTGGGGCAATGATCTTTATTTAACTACGCTGTTCAGCTTGGCAAGATAATACTGCTAAAGAGGAGATGGAGAAGATTCAGAAATAATCATAAAAAAAGGAAGCTCCCTTTAATTAAAAAGAGAATGATAAAGGTGACATACTTAAAAAAATCGAAAAACTGATTTCCCTAGGAGTTTGATATGACCTAAGCATTATTTTCACTGACTCGCTGCTCTGAACTCTCCCCTACAACACACATGCCAAAGTCCAGCTCATTCCTCTGTGCTCTGCTCCACTGACTCCATTTCCTTGTTTCCATGATGGGAATGTGCTTTAAAAATAGCTCTGTTTAGCCTTTAGCAAAGACAGCTTCAGATCACCACAACAGATGCTTTCCTGAGCCAATGAGGTGAATTCCCATCCCATTTTTCAGCTGATGGCATTGTATTTCAGCTTCATTAAATGAAGTTTAAGCAGCGCAAGAAAAGCCATTCCTGGGCTATTTCATGCTCCATATAATCTTCAGTGGGCTGTTCTTCACCAGCGTTGAGGGAGAAGGTGAGGGAGGAGGGAGGCTTCTGTCACCACAGGTAGCAGGGAATGGGAGTGCAGTCTACCAAAATTACATGGAGTTGTGCTAATAAGCCTGCAGGAAAAGCCAGGGAGAGCCAAACTCAAGTAAATAAATGAATCATAAACCCAAGTAAATAAATGAATCATGTGGAACAATGACTTAAAGCAGCAAAAGTGACTCTGTGTGGCAGAGAGTTACAGTACAGTGGGAGCTAATTTAAACAGGCACAGTGACTGCAAAGAATATTTAGAGAAAAGGAAGATTTGTAACTGGATGCTTAGAAAGAAAGAAAAAAAAAGCTGCAAGGGCCCCTCTAACAGTCTTGCTACTGATGCTGCTTTAATTATCCTTCTGCTACATGGGATGTTGAACTTTACAGACATTCCAAGCAATTTTAATACCAACTTATTCTGAAACAAAACTACGAGCCAGCCACATACTAACAAATATCAAACAAGACTGTTTCAAAATAGAGAATACCAACAAAGAGCAGGTAAAAGTGGACAAAACAACCCTGTTCCCCTCTGTGAACTCTGGTTTCTTCAGGATTCTAACTGGTGAAGGTGTTTGGCAGCATCCAGTAACTGCCCAGTGTTACATCTTGTACTTGCTGAGACATCACGCTCTTCTCAAAGAAAAACTTTCATTCTTTTGCCTAAAGACTGCTTAGCACAGAGCATCTCTAAGCATATGGGGTGCTAAGAGCAGCTAAAACTGAGTGAAAAAAACAAAATCAAGATTTTACTCTCCATAGCATGCTCTCATTTTAAAAAAAACATGCTAGTACTCCAAATCAAACAAGATACATGAAATGGAATTTTTGCATTTTTTTTCCTTCGGAAAAATGGTAGCCTCAAAATCTATCTTTCATTAGCAGGGTGGAGCAATTTCTCTTCATGTTGTTTTATTTATATGATTTAATAACATGGCGTAGCTATGAGTAGAGTTTAGTGTACGCTATTATAATGTTTTACTATCTTTGTAAAATGGTTAACGAAGATTGGCTACTCAATAACTGATGGAACACTGGTTATGATTAAAAAATGTATCTTAAATTTCAGTAAACTACAGTATGTATTCAGCAAACTATGTCAATACAAAAAGTGCCAGTCTGGCAGCATTTGGAAGCCTAAATTGAGGAGAGGAAAGCCTAAATTAACTATTGTGGGTGAACCATGTAGGGTGCACAGTATTGAAGACAGATCCCCAGACAGTTAAATCTGTGCTAGTGAGCTTGTCCAGAAATGTTGGAGGACTAAATTGAAAGAGTCTTAGAACATGACCAAAAAATTCTGAGCAGTAGTTATTTAAAATGTTTAAAAAAATTATATTAATACGTAAATAAATTGATTTTTTGCCCATTCATTCCTTAATTTCAAACTCCTGCCATGAGGACAGTTTTTTGATTGGATTCCGTTCTAAATCTGCATGGAAGAATATGAGATGAGGCAGTAGCAGTGAAGGTATTGAGATTATGCAACATCAAGTAACTGGAAACAGAGCAGTCAACTTCATTTTAGGTATAATCCTGGTATTTGAACCAGTTTGAAAAAAGAATCAGGGTCTGCAGGTTTTTTTCCTGTTTGATTTTGGCAGTTTTTGCTTCTTTTTTTGTTGTTG
This sequence comes from Struthidea cinerea, assembly GCA_013397865.1. NCBI lineage: Eukaryota > Metazoa > Chordata > Aves > Passeriformes > Corcoracidae > Struthidea > Struthidea cinerea. The sequence goes on along the minus strand of VZTI01002436.1, from coordinate 273,173 downwards.
TTGTTTATATGGAGCAGTCTTGATTACGAGACTTTTGGGGGCTAGATCCCAACTTAACCTTTTGTGTCCCTTTTAAAAACCAGCGATGGTCGGGCACTGGCTGAAATCCTAGGAATAGATCAGATTTTCTGCAGCGTCCCCTCTGCTCTCCCAAATAGGACAGCAGCAGCAACATCCCCCTAACCACGTCCTGCCAACACAGGGCAGCCAAACATGAAGCTTCATCTTCCAATGCCGTGACGAGCTCCGTTCATTTTTAATAAGAGCCTTCAGGAACTTTGTTATCTTGGCACACACAGACATCCAGTCCGAGCAAGGATGAATCATAGATTCCTGTGCCCAAATCCATGGAAAAAAAATTTCTTCAAGGTACTTCCACAGGGTGGTTTATCAAAGACAGTTGTCTACATTGAACTGGAGGTGGGCAATCTTTCCCCTCCTGATGTAGCAGAATTTGGGGAACTGGGGAGAGTAGAAACTTAACTTTTATGCGGCTGAAATTCAGCAAAAATGCACCCCAACTGCAGCAAGCTCTGTTCACTTTCTCCTTCCTGTGTCTGTAACTTCTTTGTCCATTGCCCGGGAGACCTTCTCTGCCTCCATGTTCTGAAGGCTCAGAGGGCCTTTCTTCTCCTTTCCTCAGTTTATCAAACGTTTTTGCTTACTTAAGGCTTAAAATACCTTCATATTTTTAACTTGAAGGTTCATAACCTTCAAGTTAAAAGTTAGAATGCATTCATCTCCTGCATCCTCAGTGAGCATATTTGCTCTACTTCAACTACCCCTGGAGCACAAGTAACAACATCAACTCCTCAGTACATAAAGTCACTCATAAAACAAAAAAAAATTGCAAACCCATTCACCAGCACAATAAAAGTGAGAGATTACCCATTTGTTACCAATATTAAGTTGCCATAGTGGAATGTTTTCTCACTCCCAAATGAGGAATTTTTATTCAAACTGGAAAGAAAGTGCATTATGAAGAGCCGTAAAAAACAAATCCAGGGATTCTACAGCCTTGTCAGTGTCTTGTCCACCATGAGTGCAAAGAAAGGAATTTTGTCTTCTTTAACGCTGTTGACCTGGATAAACAGCAGGCTTTCTCAAATCGTGTTTCCAGTGGCAACACTTTTATATTATTTATTCCCAAAAAAGTGATCTCACATTTAAACTTTGAAAAACCTCAGGAACACCAACTTTTGAAATCACAGTTAAGTAGCTGATTCTTAATCTTTTATTTTTCTATCTTCATAATGGAAACAATAGAGGAGTTCTCTAGTGTTGATGTAAGAAATAATTTTCTGTGACTATTTAGCCTGATGTTCCTGTGTAACAGAGGAGAAAGATTCTCCCAGTATCATCTATGACAACTTTTTGGTTTATCATCAAAAAATATTTCCAGTCTTCACTTTATGACTTATATCATCAGCTGATGAGTTTTCCCTGGGGTTTAGTTAAACCTGACATTTGGGAATAGCTCAGCTTTAGTTAAATGCAAATTTTTTCTTTATAAATTAAGGGCACTACAACCCTCAAATTTTAGGAAAGTTCAACAAAAATTTAATAATTAAATTAATATTTAAGTCAATGTTGCTTTCAGCTGTTTTAACACCATCAAAAGTCAGGAAAACCTCTGGAAATCTAGAACAGGACACTCTCGTGTATCTAATGTCCCATGAAAAAAGCAAAGAAATAAAACAAAATTTTTTCAGATGTAAACTCCATTCAAGGAGAAGTTTGAATTTGTGTAATAGAAATAAGTAAATCTAACCAGTGCTTCTCCTTAAAGACCCTTCTATTTTCTCGTAAATCTTGCTGAGTTGATGGAAAGCAAAAACACTTCTCCTATCACTTAGGACACAAGTGATAATTACATATTTACAAGCGTTTTTATTTGGAACAATTAACATTAAGAAGGGAATATGAGAAAATCCTTTAAAAATCAAGTTTGGGTTGTCGAAGACGGACAGGAGGTGACCCTTCAGTTTCTCACAGTATAAAAACCAGTGTTAAGTGGTTCCTTTGGCTTCAAGTCCAAAATGCAATAGAAGACATGTAATTCAGCTTGGAATCACTGGACTAAAGTGCTCTGGAAGTCAAAGGATTCAAAAAAGGGGTTACATGTGTTCATGAAGGACAATTCATTATGGTTATTAGACTGATGAACAAAGGAAAAGAGAAATTATGCATAAGCTCCTTTTCCTCTGACTATTTCCACATAAAATCATACATGCAGAGTGCCAGAATTTTATTGCAAGGTTAAATAGGGAAAGTGGGAACAGGCAAAGAAAGGAAAGTGGGTTCTGCTACAGAAAGAGCAATGTGAATTCAAAGGGATGTAAAATGAGGAATCTAAGAGAAGAACCCTTGGGGACAAGACTGAAAGGGTTGCCATGAAATTGTGACAGGACTGAATTTTAACCACTGTTCGACACACACTTGACGTTTTTCTGGCTCTTTGTGTGCTTTGACCTAACTGAAGAGTGAGCAAGCTGCGTCAATCTCTTGTCCCTGAAAGAATCTGCCCTGGGCAATTTTCTGAATATCTGTTAAATTGGAACTTGATTTATGTAGAGGCTTCACATACAATTCAGAAAACAATAGTCCAAATTTAACCCAAAGTTTCTCCTGGAGCTTGTCTCATGTCCGCATATCACAAATCCCCCTAATGTAAAAACCTTTATTCAGGACTCTGTTACCAGAGAGAACTCTCATCTGCTTCCCCCTTTTCCTAAATCACTCTCAACAGTAGAGAACATTCTATGGTGGGGGTTTTTTCTTTGTTTTGTTTTTTTTTTTGTTTTCCTTTATTTGGTTGGTTTTTTGGGTTTTTTGGGTTTTTTTTTTTGAGAAAGACTAATAAATACTAACTTAAACAACAAATCGAAATGCGCAGCTTTGGATAGCCGCTTTTCCAAAGGGAAGTGATAACAGCCGTTAGCTTGTGACTTGCCTTAGGAAAGTAAAAACTGTTACCTGGTTCTGTGATTTCAAACACCAGGACATGAGATACAGCTGGGAAAACCCGAGGGACGCATTTCTGAATGCTGAAGAATAGAGAAGAAAAGTTTAAGCACATGGAGCACCCCATCCAGTTCTGGGGTCCCTAATGCAAAAAATATATGGACATTATTATTAAGTTACATTAACAGAAAATGTATCTATTTTACAGAATTCTGCACTAGAACAGAAATTGATCCAATTCCCATACACAGTAAATATCAGTATTTTCTCATCAGACTTTGATTAGTAGTCTTTCTTTAAGCCTTCTTCTAGGGCCTTTACAGTATGAACACAGGCCAGGTAGCAAGAATTATGAACACTGAGCCAAGAAATCTTCAAGGTGAATGCTCTGCCTGTTGAATGAATAATGGGATCCACAGTGTCTTCCCTGCCCTGGATCATCTTTTGTTTTGGTACAGAGACTGAGAGGTGCACAAATTTCTGTCTTGTGTCTCCATCCATGAGTTGAAAGAAGGGCATCCCACATCCCTCTAAATGTTATAATAAGGTTTCTGTCTCAGAGCTAGTTCACATCTGTCTAGGGCAGACTGGAATGTTGTAGCTACACATGTGAGTTTCTGCCCATTAAGATATACCTTTAACTTTATTTACTATGCTCTTCAATTTAGGTTTCCCTTTCCAATTTGCTTTAAGTTACACAAATTATGTTTTTACCTCCTTGTCACTCCATTCACCCTTTCTTCTTTGCTGTCTACTCTGTGATCATCTGTCTCATCAGAACCATATCCAGTGCATCAGGACTCCTATAAATACCATGATCCATATAAAAGGAATGTTGACAGAGGAACAATACATTAAACACATCCTGGACCATTCCTAGAATGCTCTTAAACTATAATGATATAAATCAACAGTAAAAAAATATGACCAGCCTGCTAGGATCCTTCAACTCCAAAAGTTTGATATATATCTGTCCCTAGATTTTCCACCTGAGGGGGAACAAGCCAGAAGCAACATTCCCCACACTTTCCCTTTTCCAAGCACAATGAGTGTGAATCCAAGATTATTTCTCTGTTGCCTTGGGCACTCAGATGTTGTCAATCATATCTCCTTTCTCCAAGCAAACATAAACATCTCCACAGCTTGTGAGTGCTATGAAGGCAAAACTTCCAGAGCTTTCCCATTCCTTCTGCAGGAATACCAGACTGCTTAAATGGAGAAATGGCACAAGAATCTCTTCCAGGCTCTCTCCGTGCGACCAGGGATGCCTCCTCTCCTGCTATATACAATTGAGATACCACCCTCCCATTTCTGTGTATATCACAGAACCTAAATTGACAAGCACACAGCACAAAGCAGTTAAACTGCCTATAATCTCAGCAAAGATTTGGCAAATAGATCACATGCAGAGGGGGCTTACTGGTACATTCTGAACAGGCTTAGGTGACAGAATCCTGTGTATAGAGTGTTTGTGGATGAGAAGACAAAAGGGCAGCAGAGCCCTCATTCCCCACAGCAATGGCTAGTCCTACAAAGTGAAATAAATCCCTCTGAATAGACTGCACAGAATTCAGAGCAACTGAGAAAAAAAAGTTCCTCAACTAAAATAAATAAAGAGCATCCTCACATTTCCCAGAGACTGTAACAGACGTTTTCAAGAGTAGCTAATTGTCTTTGGCCAGGACTTAATTCAATAATGTTGGAAGCCTGAGGGGAATTCCTGGTGCTAGCAAATTAAGATCTTGGTAATTAGCAATGACTGGGCAAACCACCCTCTGTGATCGCTGAAAATGCCTCCTACAAGAGCCCAGTCCTCCCCAACGAGCAGCGAGAGGAGGAAATATGGTTAAACAGCATCTTGTCATTGAATTGCTTTGTTACATAAAGCCTAAGGCCTTGAGCAGTCCCCAAACATATGGTGTGGAGAACCTTGCTTGGAGTCCCATTTCCCCCTTATACCCCGTGCCTTGATAACTGCAGCTGTCAGGCTGGCCTGGCTCCAGCATGTCCAGGGCAGACTTTCCTGGGATGAGTTAATTGCAAGGCTCACAGTGAAGTCCCAGCTCTGAATGGGGTCTCCAGCCCACGCCCCCCTTTGGTTCTGAAACTTTCTTTGGCGTCTCTTGCAGCTATGGGAGTAGCAGTGCCAGCACAGATGGAAACAACTGGACTTCTCAAACTTTTCTGCCTGTAGTCAAGCCTGGTGATGAAGCAGCTCATAAAAATCTGCCAGATGAATCTGGCTCGGTGATAATGTTGTCAATACACCACTGAAGTAAATAAGACTGAAGCTCCTGCTTTGCTGTGCAGAATGCAGGGATAATGGCATAAGACTTAAAGGACACATCTGTTTTGTGGAGAGAAAATTTCAAAGTGTTTCCTGTTCATCCCGCCCAGTAAAATTCATAATAATTAATGGATTAGGCTCTGAACAATGTAAAAATCTTTATCAAACAAATGGAACTTCAAAGCTGCAAAACATTAGTAAATAAAGTCAACTTAATTCAAAACCTGTCTCCAAAATGCAATTCCTCTTGATAATAACAAATCACATTTCAACCCATCACACCAAAGTAACTGCAGAAAGGTGATTTACAGTCAGAAGCCTTTTCATTTCTGTATTACCTCCTCCTTAGCCCAAAGAGATATTTTACATGCGAATATATTTTTATCTATCATTTCCAAATTTATTTCTGTATATAAAGATACATAAATTTTATTTTTATATTGTGTATGTCCAGGTGCCTACTGACATGCTTATCTACTGATAAAAGCATCCAGTTTCACTTAAATTACTATCTCTGGGACCCCTATTTTTTATCCTATTTGCAGGGAAATAGTCAAAACTTTATATCCAGGGAAACTGTGCAACAACCTAGTTTCACACATTCTTTCTCAGGAATTACACAGTCCCCCTTTGACAGGCTAAGATGTGGTTTTGCTTGTGGTCTAGAACTTGAGTTCAGGAAGTCTACGTGCAGTTCTTTGCATTGTAACTTTCAATCGCCCTCTGTAAATCCCTCAGGATTTCTATTTTGGGGGGAATTCTCAAGTGCTTTTTAATACACACAAGGGTCTCTGTACTCAGAAGGTTACAGACCATATTGTGGTATCACTGCAAGACATGGAGAAAATGCTGGGTTTATTTTGTAGCCAAACCACAAACATTTTTTAATGGTAAAGATCAGGGACAGGTTCTCCAGAAGATACTAACGGGAGAATATTTTTTTCTCTACTTGATGCCTCATGTTTTACCCAAGGTCTCATAAGAGGTTTGCAGTGGTTCAGCCCTCCCATTCCCAACCCCATTTTGATCCAGGGGGTTCTCTGTTCCCAGTGCCCATGTGTGTAGTCTGTCTTCCAGTCTTAATCTGTAAGGAAGCAGAATTGTATTATGAACAACAAACAGTCAGTAGCACCATCTTTTTAGTCATTTTTCATCTGCTTAGGCACACCTGGTTTTGAGCCTCCTGTTGAATAGCCTGATTTGCTTGTACGTATCAAAAGTAAAAAGATTTTTAGGAAGTCTTATGTAAAGTTCAGGAGCAGAGCTGGAAACAGCCTGTTAAAATGAATGACTTGTGATAAACAGAAGAATGGGACGAATGAACCATTTTATCAGCTCCCAGTGTAGTCAAGTCTACTCCAATCTTCAAAGGCATTCAGAATAATTGCTCACTGTTGTGTGAAATCTCCAGTGAAACAACTTTATTATTGTCTGCCCTCTATTACTGATACAGGATGTTATCCCACAGACAGGCCATCAAAATGTGTGAATCCTGGAAATGAGCAAGAAGAGGTCGCTGTGGGCTTGTAAGCCAAATGAGAGTTTCCCTTGCATCACCATGGAGCAGAAGAGCAGACAAAACCAGACACAGGTCTTATGTGGCTTTATGAGCAGAAGCAAAAGGTGGTGATGCAGACATTCAGCATTTCATTAATGGCTTTCTCCAGCAGTCGAATGACTGCTCTGAACTAAAGATCTTCTCAAAGATTGCAAACCCAATGAGGCAATTAATACCTCGCACTGAACAACAGTCTGGAATTTGATTCCTTCGGAATCCTTTCTGTCTGGACCTGTAGTAACATTTGAACTTTGGGGATAAAAAAAGTGAATTCTGGGTCTGCTGAAGAGAGTGGCAGCAACACCACTGACCTCAGCCAGTAAATACACAGATAAGTTCTGATTTCCCTGTTTGGCTGATGCGCAGTCCAAGTTCCAGTAAAGTACCGAGCAAAGGGGAGTTAAGGCACAACAACAGACATGAAATCCATAAACCTGCTTGCATTTATATTATTATGAGTGTTGCTGTTATGTCCTTGTATTGGGTCTGGCTGGGACAGTGTTAATTTTCTTCCCAACAGCCCAGATGGTGCCATGCTTTGGATTTGTGACTAAAACTGATATCACACCCGTGGCTCAGCTATTGCCAAACAGTGCTCACACGGCTTCCAGATCTCCTCTGTCTCTCAGTCTGTCCCCTCAGCAAGTGGGCTGGGGGTGGGCAGGAGGCTGGGAGGGGACACAGAGGACACAGCTGACCCACACAGATCAAGGGTCGTTCCACACCATAAAACATCATGCTCAGCAATAGCACTGGGGAAATCTTTCCAAACGAGCCACTGTTCAGAGACCTGCTGGGCATCAGTCTGCTGGTGGGAAGTGGTGAGTGTCTGCTTTTGCATCATGTCTTCTTTTTGTCTTTATTTCAACCCCCAAAGTTGGTTTTTTTTCTCTTCTGGTTCTCTCCCCCACCTGCTGCAGAGGGCAATGAGCAAGGAGGTGGTGGGTGCTTGGTTGTGTGGCAGAACCCACCACAGTTCTGTTATCCCCTTTAGCCCCAAACTCAGCTCCTCTAATAATATTTCAAGAATAATAAAAACAGAAAAATCCATCCCAGGTAATTCTATACCAAACTGACCACTGACAGAACCAAGTAACAAAGCCTGAGCGATTACAGAAAGCTTATCTTACGGCAGAAGTGGAGCTCTGTGTAAGGTCAGTGATCCAGTCTTCAGCATGGCATCCCTGTGGGTGCAGATAACAGGATGGAAGAAATCCATACATGGGTGGGACAGTCCCCAAAAATATCCTCTCTTTAAAATGTCTCAAAGAACAGAAAGTCAATACAGGGAACAACGTATTTTGGTCCCCTTCCTGGCAGAAGCTAAAATGCAATCCTGGAAGTACAGAAATGCCAACACAATCTTTATGCTTGCTCACAATTAGTTTGGAGAGGGATTTTTAGAAGTGTGTAGTGGATGTAGGTGTGCAGTTCCTGACAGATTTTTGCCCCTCAATGCTCCAAATTGCAGCTCTCAGAAGATGCACTCAATAAACATTATCACAAAATACCTGTTACTGTGCCTTATAGAAGTGATCTCTCATGACCTGGCTGTTCATTGTGGCAGCTGGAGGAGACAGAAGGGAAATAATTTTGTATTTCACAGCTTTTCTTCCTTCATGTCAGGAATACCCACAGAGAAAAATATCTCCCCTGGGTATTACAGAAGCTAAGCAGAACTTGAAATGTTGGTAATGTAGAAGTTGGTTCTCTTTCCTGGGCCAGAGGATGAGAAGATTCAAACCATTGCCCCAGAAACCACGGCAGCCTTGGCTGGGGCTCTCTGTGAGCAGCATCTCCTTCCCTGGGCTGGTGCAAGTGCTGGAGGGCCCAGTCCATGTACCCAGCCCGTGGACACCTCACTGCTGTCACAGCAGCAGCAGCAGCTCCTCAGCAGGGTTCTGATTACAGCCAGAGCTGGGAGCTTGCCTCACGCTGACAAACAGCACCTTTTAAAGGACCTCATTAAAGCCAGGGGTCACTCAGGGCCAGGTGAGCAGCAGCACTGGGACCTGTGAGGACAGTGGCACCAAAGTCACCTCTGGTGTGGGCACCTGTCCTGCCACCTATGGGCTCTTCACACAAAAGTGATGCCAAAGATCATTTTTCCCTCTGTAATATAAATATCGGGGAGCTGGAAAGCCAACAGGAAAATGTGATTGCTTTTGGCCAGTAGTACAAACCTGAGAGACCATAAAACTGAGTTGGCTGAGCTGGTGCCTTACAGTTTTCATCACAATCATAAAGTCATTTTCTTTTTTAACTTTCTTTACTTTTTAGCAGCAAATACTGAATCCCTGAACTGTGGTTGTTTCTGCAACTCTCTTCTCCATCTCTCATTCTGAGTTCTTGCCATAGCAACTTTCCTGGCATTTAGCTACACAGCGAAATCAGATATCATATGAAAAAATACTTTTTGCCAGTTTTGAACGTGCCATTTTTCAGTTTCATTCAGTATCATCTCTCTCATGTTGTGAATCACAGAGGACCTAAATTCTAAATTTCTTTCCTAGATTATTCATTATTTTATATGCTGTTATCAGGCCTTTTCTTATTCAATCTTAATGATGAACAAATCCCATTTGTTCTGTTTCTCTCCACATCCATCATTTCAGAGTTTGCACTGTTAAAATTTGTAGGAAGAAAAGTCTTTATTTCTATCTCCGGTCTGGAAGAGTGGGAAGCACCACACACCCGGGACATTCAGCTCCAGAGAATGATCCAAAGAAATATTTGTTAGGATTGTCTTTATCTGTTAAAATGGGTGCCATTAACCTCTTGTGATATGGCAGACTGAGAAATGCACGCTGCATCTGTCAGAATTCTCACAGAGGTCTTCTTTTTGTAAAAAAATACATCTTCTGGGTGGGGATGGGTTGTTTGCTTCTATTGGGTTTGGGGGTTTTTTTGTTGTTGTGTTTTCTGGCTTTTTACCCTTTCTCAACTCTCCCAAACTCTCTTCCTTCAGTGTTTTATTTGCCTTCTATAAAAATGAATCAGCTGATGAGCACAAGGCAATGTGAGATATCTGATTCTGCATCATCTGTGGATTGGCATGCCCTGTACGAATTATTCCAGCTGAAAGCCAAAACATGACTTTCATTTTCACAGAGATGCTTTTGTAAACTCCATTTAGATCAAAGAAGATTTTCATGCTGGATTTTTCCTTTAATTGAGCAGACAAAGCATATACTAATTAGCTGATCTAACATAGTAAAAATGATCCTAATCTTCTGATATTTTGCACAGCTGAATGTCTTTGAGCAAACCCAACAGGGAAATAGGGAAGAATGATATAGGGGAGGCTAGAACGGGAAAAATTTTTGATATGTACAAACATATGAGACAAAATAAAACTGCTTGTAATTTCATGTATCTGTGCCTTTAGAGTTTTAAATGCACAAATATATGGGCAGAGAATATGGTTTTCCCTGAACAATACAGAGAAGAAAAAATTCTTCTATTCCTTTAGAATCTTTACCACCTCTTCAGAATATTTCTCCACTCCAAGAAGCAGTGTAAAAACAGCATTTACAACTTAATGTGTCTATTTATTTGTTATGTTTGCACATACAGAATTTTAGCTAATAATTTTGATATATCTGAGAGTGTAAAGTGCAACCACTTCAAATTAGTTTGACCAAAGATCAGACATTAGGCTGATAAAAATTCTATGGCTTCTGGAAGAGGCTGGGGAAGCTAAGATACTAATGTCCTCAGAGACCAGCACATTGCAGCCCTTTTAGGGCTATTTACATGTAAATAAGGTATTTATAAGCTCACATAGATGTTAGCAGAATCTGAATTTGGAATATTGTTCTCAAATAAATAGCAGGATTTGTGTTTGTGCCTCAGCCTTTTCAAACTGTTTATTCAATATTGTTTGCATTGCACCTCCTGCTGAGATCAATATCTTGTTGTGCTTAGACCCTGTACAACTGCTCACACCAAGGAGGCTGATTACACAGTGTCTATAATCTAAATTGCAAACGTCCACGCCGTTATTGGGTAGTGTGGAAAAGGCAAAAACTGGTTTTGCTCCCCGGTGGTACACTGCAAGAATCAGATTGATCCCTTCGCCAGGCTTTAAAAGCAAAGGAATGCTAATGAATGATTTGCATTCCTGGATTGGTTCTGCTCCAAACTTGCTAGCACAGGTAGGTGCGTACTTTGCTTAACTATAAAGTTGTTACTACATAAAAATAGAAAATATGTGAAAGGAAATAGAGGAAAGAGCCTGGTTCAGATGGATTCAGCGGGCAAGTGGTAGAGTCAGTCAGCCTCTGCCCGTGTTACATCTTGCCAGCATTCTCTTCTTCACAACTCCCTCCAGAAAGGTCCTTAATCTGACATGTCCCCCTCCACTGCACCCCCAGCATCTCTCACCTGTGCTGTGATAATTTCTGGTATAAAACACCCTTGTGAGCAGACCCCTCACCCCCAGGGAGAAGAGTTAGAGCCACAAATGCAATGATGCACTTGGCTTTCCCCCTACATTTAATTTTATTTTTGTTTTCTGAACAATGACTTTGCCATCATTTCAAAGGCATCAAGCTCCAAAAAGCTGAGTTGGATTCTTGTCTCTGATCCACCTTTGGACAATTTAGTGGAGCATAGATTTTTAAAACATTTTGAAAGACATTTAATTTCCTAAATACAGCTGGAGAAGAAATAAGGACCTAAATATGTTTTAAGGTTCTAAGTCCAAACAACACCCACAATGCAAGGGGTTTGGAGAGTTCTCAGGAACTGTTTCCAAGTTTCCTTTGAAAGAAGAAGTTATTAGTCTTTCTAACTTACATATGAACCTTTGTCAGGTTATTCAGGATGAAACAAAGCCTTTTGAAACTTCAGCCCTGAATTATTTACAGCACAAATAATTTTTTCAGATCAGAAATCAAATTTGCCTGTATCAATGCTAACCACACCTCATGCTTCAAAAATTTGGGAAGCGCTGCTTTTTTGGCAAAGAAGCTAAGACTAAAGTTTTTTATTCACAGGAGGATCAAGAAGAGGAAGAGGGAGAAAGGGAGGCATTTTTACAACCCTGACTGTGTTTCTGCCCAATATGAGCACCTGGAGTGAAAGGCTGTTTCTCAGCACATTGATGGATACCCGAGGAGCAGCACCAAATTTTTATTATGTTCCTTCTCGTCTTAATCCTGCTTCATTTCATCTACAACAAGGATATCCTTGAGGAAGTTGGAGTTTTTGGGAGGCAGAGGGGAAAAGTTAGAAGGTTTTGGGTTGGGTTTTTTTTTGAGGGGGGTTGCTTTGGGGTTTTGTGGTATTTGTTTTTGTTGTTTTGTTTTTTCAAAGGCACGTACTGGAGCATGATTGAACAGTGTATCAAATTGCAAATGGGACGTGGGAATTGGCTGCAAACCTCAGTGTTTATCAACGTAAGGGAATATGGATGGGCACAGAGAATTTATCAATACTCCAGCCCTATGCCCACACAAACTGGCATCTCAGCTCCATCCAGAAAGGGATCAAGTTCCCAATTCTTTTTGCTCCATGTTTTTCAGAAAGTAAACTCGGAATGTTTAAATAGCAATGAGCAAGGAAACTTCAGTCGAGCAAATAATTTGAGCCACTGACTTTCATTTGGGGTTTCATCTGAGTTTTGGCAGTTTATCCTTTGGCAGACTTGCAAATTCAGCACACAGCCAGGCACAGACACCCCTGGGACCAAGACTAAGCATCAGTTTAGCATTGCTTTTTTTTGTTCGAGCTATTTTCCTACTTTATACTTTGCCTTTAACCTGTTTATTTCCCAAGCTGTGTTTGGAAGTAAATTAGCACGATATAAATCCCCTCCCATAAACACAAAGGAATGCCCAGACAGAAGCACCCAGGAAAGTGCTTCAAACCATGCAGCAATTTTGAAACACTTCAAAATTTCAGCTGCATTGTTCTTTCCAAACCAGTGTCTGCACACATTTCTTTCTATCGCGCATTTATCAAGCACTATGTATAAAACGATCAGAACATTTCCACAGGTGAGGTAAAGTGAGGCAGCCAGACTGAAATCCCAGAAGGGCACATTTCACTCAGTTCACTCAGCACAATTACCCTTCTGACAGGAAAGTGTTCCCAGCCACCTCACACCCTGCTTTTAGAACTGTCAGTAGTCCCATTTGCACCTTTCCAAAGGGAAAGCCAGGATGCTCTACAACCAGTCTGATACACAAGCCTGCTAAAGTGTGTGATGAAAAGACTTAGTCCTCATTCTAAAAAATCTTCAGTAACAGTTCTGAAAAATGAATTAATTGACCTGCAATTGCATACCAAGGTGGCTTAAGTTAGCTATATAATTTAAGTATTTAACATGTGAGAAATCTAATGAGAATTACTCTTATCAATACTTTTATGTGCTCTCTGATTAAATTTCTTTTCTGTTGCATTTCCCCAGTATATGACAGTGACTGCTCAGTTGAAAGGCCGATCTATGCCAGCAAGTTGTCTCTGATAGGTTTTTGGTCACTGGGGAAAAATATATGTATATACACATGCCAAGTAGCTATCATATTTCCCCCATCACTACTGCTGTCTCAGCCCACCAATATTTGTAGCTCAGAGCCAGGGTTGTATTTTATACATGTAATAGTTCTCAATGTTTTTCCCTTTAACTTGTTTGTCGACTTTCCCCTTGAAAATTGTTTTTGCTTTTTAAACCTGATTGTCCACATTTTCTGATAAGGAGTTCTCCAGCTTATCTTCACAATGTAGCTTAATAATTTCATCCTTACTTAAATCTCATTTTTAGATAGCTTTCCATCAGCTTCAGCCCCCCAGATTAAGTTGGAGGTAGGTGCCACATTCTCCAGGGGAACATAAACGTTTGCCTACCCACAAAGGAGGAAGATATTCTTTCTGCTTGAAAGGTTTTGATTTATGGAAATGAATAGCTGCTTTACAAGGGAGAAATAGCTAATTTTCAGAAATTATCCGAGCCTTTACAGACCCAATAATGCAGGAATTTAACTTAACTTCAACCTGCCTTCATGTCTCACAGGATGACTTACCACTGTCAGGAGATTCTCTTTATCCTTCTCTCCAATCTCCATGTGCAGAGGTCCCACACCCTCCTCAGCGTATCCCAGGGCTTCCCTCTCCTTGTAGGTACAAAAATTCCCCTAACTTGGGCTGCTGTTGGAATTCAGCACTGGGTGAAGGTAGGTCAGCATGTTCAAGCCTTTGTGCTTGAGGACAGCAACTGATGAGGATCTTGCATAAACTCATTAGGTGCAATGGCCACTATGGGCTACCCCCATCACCTGCTCAAAATGAAGAAATGAAGATGGGAGTCGAGCTGTAAGAGGGGGGTTACCCAGTTTGCCACGTGAAACGGGCAAAGTGTGAATAAACTCTTTATAAAATACTATTTGCAAGCTCACAGTGCAAACCTGGTGTTTCCCACTGGTGTCCAAAGTGGCTGAACTGGGTGAAGTCAAGGGGACTTGGGGTACAGGAGCAACCACATGAGGGAGCCCACTGTGTATTTTTGCCTCCAAGAAAATGAAATTCATCCTGCTCCAGCAACAAATGAGAGGCATACAAATTCAGAATTACGTCAGGATTATCACACACCAGAAGCAAGTCTGAAAGACCATTAAAGAAAAAATTATTTCACTGGGGATCCATCCCTGTGGAAACAGACACATCTTCTCTTACCTCTGGAATACCATTCTGAAAACATGTGCCCTGGGCCCAAACCAGAAAGGTGATGTTGGTCACTGTGCCTGCAAAGATCTACCATCACCTGTATCAACACCTGGGGGGTCGATTTTGGGATGGACCACATGGGTTTGGAACTGAGATTCTATTCATCCTCTAGAATAAGAAGAGCCTCAAGAGGAGTGACAGACTTGACCAGAACCACCAGGAAAACAATTGCTGGCATGTCAGGAGGTCTGCTGGACCTGTCAGAGGGAACTGGGGGGGAAGCAAATAAAGAGAACAGATGCTTGTGATGAAAACACAGTAATGGGTGAAAATAGGGAAATTCTCTATTTTCAAATAAAGGATAAACCACAGAATAGATAGAGGCACACAGGGAAAACAAAGACTGACATCTCAGGTGGCAAGAAGGGAATCAAGCCCACAGGGTACACATTGCAACTGAAACACTGGAGAAATAGAAGGGAGCTGCTGGGGAGTCTCATTTGCTTTAATTAAATCTTTCCCTTAAATAATTTCAATATCCTAGGTGTGCTGGAAATTTGGGAGCAGAAAGGCATTCCAGTGCCAGGCTACAGAGTTCAGAAAGGAGCACGCAGACTTTGCCAGAGCTGGGGTAAGGGAATAAAGCCACATGCTAAAGCAACCTTGGATTTGAACCAATATTACCTGCAGAAGCAGCAGCCAGCCAGGATGATAACATTTAATAAAATATGTTGTGTGAGAAATTGCACAGAAAATGACAGCTGAAAATGCAGCTGGAACTTTAATAACCCATCTTCGGGTGAGGAAAGACTGTATCAGGAGCAATCCACGATTAACAAAAAACGATGGCTAGGGCACCCAAAAGAGAAGATGCAGCCCTTTAGTTTTACAGGATTTAGCCCAAGAGTATTCAGCTGAAGAAACTGTACCACAGTTTGGTCTCAGTCAAGTCTTGTGTTACAGCAACACACTCCCAGGGGAGTACACGCAGTGCAACAAATCCACAGGACTTACATTCCTCTTCAAAAACAGGAGCTGCAGAAAGAAACAGAAAGCCCTTAAAAAGCAGTTCAGGCTATATAAGAGAATAAAAACCTGAGAGGTGACACTCAACAGAGTTGGCACATAGGTCTGAACACAAGGTCTGGCTTAGAAACAAAGCAAAAGATGTTATTATATGTGAGAGGGTATCAGTAAAAAGCAAAGGTATCCAAAGAAGAAACAAAGAGCAGTCAAATTCTGGCAGATCAAATGTGAAAATACAATAATGGAAGGCCCCCAAAAGGAGCTGGAGTAACAAGTGAAAGGAGTACTTAAAAAAAAAAATAAAATTAAAAATAGCATATTTCCTCAAATACATCAGAAACAGCACTACTACCACAAATTCCACAGCATCAAATGATGAGAGGACTTTTCATGGTATAACCCCAGCTGGCAACTAAGAAACACACAGCTGCTCATTCATCCTCCCTCCCAGCAGGATGGGGGAAGGAACAGTGAAAAAACTCATGGGCTGAGGTAAAAACAGTTTAATAATTGAAATAAAAGAAAATAAATGAAAATGCACAGTAATTAACAGGAAAATAACAAAAAGAGAGAAAAAAATAAATGAAAGAACTAAAACATCTCAGTGTTACTAGCAGTGTTTTCAGCACAAATCCAAAACATGGCCCCTATGACAAAAAAAATGAATTCTATCCCAGCCATAACCAGCACAGTACCTACAAATGTAAAATTCAGGAAAAGACATGGAAATAAGACAATTCTTTTTATTAGTATTCACTGCAGAACAAGGTGCAAAGATTTCAATATTCTCACTCTTATCTTTCTGAAACTTTTGAAGTGTCTTCAAAAGATGTAATGGATAGGTTGACAAAGGGAATAGTAACAAATCTCTACAACTGTTAGAGATAACCACCATGTAACACACAAAAAATTCTAGTTATTCACCAAGAAATCCTCAAAAACCCTCAAGGATGAACAAGGCGTTTTGCTACAATTACCAGAGTGTAGTTCCTTGCTTTTTAGTAAAGGACTTAAAAAAATAGCAAAAACAACACCAAAGAAAAACAAATCTGAAAAAGTTTCTAAGTGACACTTAAGGAATAGACCAAATTACTGGAAACTGTAGGAAAGAATAGGTCAAGTGGACCTTTGTTTAAATGTGATGCACTTTGAAACAGCCACTGTGGCATTTGCAAATTGAAGCTCTGCCACACAAACCTTTTGGAGTTTCTTAAGTGGGATGAACAAATTTGCAGACAACAAAAGGTCTTCTTGGATTTCAAAAAGCCTTTTGAGAAAGTCACTCGTCAAATGCCTTTAATGAAACGCAACAACCAGAACTGAGGCAAAAGGTCCCAGTAGGGATAAATTATTGAATAAAAGAGAAACACAGTTGGTAGGAGTGAGTGGTGGTTGCAGTTGGGAGTTCTGCAGGGTCACGTTTAAAGTGGTGCTATTTTGCTTATTTGTAAAGAACAGAAAAGGAGAAAGCAGTGACATGATGAAATTTCCAACCAGAGTTATTTAAAATAGTAAGGATGGGGACAGTGACAGAATTCCAGAAGAACTCTGTAAGACAGAGAAACTCAATAACAGAATGGCAGGTGAAATCCAATTCAGATAAATGCAAAGTGATGTTCATGGAGGAAAACAGACTGGGTTTTACAAAAATAACCAGATTTCCTTGCAAGCATCAGCTGAGTGCTTAGCAGGATTTAAGAATTTGAGTTTAATGAAAGAGTGGGAGTGGACTTGAGGGGAAGGAGAGAGTTTGTTTCATGGACAGCCAAGAAATTTTATAGCGTTCCAGTTCTCTCAGCTTTGGAAGGATATAACAGAACTGTACACAGCTCAGAGAACAGTAAGATGCTCATTAGTCTGAAGGGGTTTTCTTCTGAGGAATTAAGACTTGTAAAGAATAAGCCAGGACTCCTCAGTGACACAAAAATGAAGTGAAAAATAAAACAAAAATATTCAAGTTTGGAAGAATTATCTGACTTCTCATCTTGCCTTTCTGTACCAATCCCCCAAGGACCACTGCCAGGGTTGCTGGATTAGACGAGCCTTCTGTCTGACCTCTACAGTCCTTCTTACATAATGTATCAACTCCCAAATTAAACCCACTACTTCACATTGTCACCGGTGACTGACATCAGCAGATAACCAGTATCTCATGGTTTGATATTTGCTACCAAAACAAGAAAAGATTGAGATAAGATTGTTGAAAAGGATATCGCAGGTTAAAAATAAACAGCAAACCTTCCAATATGTGCTCCTGTTCCGAGGACAGAGTTAGCAGGCAGCAGCATTTGTAGGCTCGGCTGCAAGCAGGGCATTGTCAAAGCAGGGCTGCCTGGTATAGTAACAAGTTTTGTATTTGCTAGCCCTCTGCCAGCCTTTACAACTGCTTTGTAAGACCTGCCTAAGGTGCTGGAACACACTGTTTGCCAAAATAAAAAATGAATAAAGAAAAGAATGTTCTTTCTACAAGAGCAGCAGCTCGTAGCAGTAACTCTGGTGTCTAAATTAAACTCAGAGCTGTATTACAGCTCATCTCACTAATTTCAGACTGATACTGTGGCCCTGTGTTTTAAACAGTAGAAATGGGTTTGGTTGTCATTAACAGAAATGTACAAGTCAGGCTTTCCACATTCCCAGATGTCTTTTCCTTGATAAATAGAAAGAGAACAAGTAACATCATGTGATTTTTACAATTAATCCCTTAAAAAGCCAGGCTGCATGTTGTACCTGCAGAGCAATGATACCTCCACCTTCAGTAATCTGCAAATTACTCTCAAGAATGTCAGGCACTGGAGTTTCCTCTTCAGTGGTAGAAATATTGGGGTCTAGGATAAAGCAGGGAGTAATAATAATAATAATAATAATAGTAGTAGTAGTAGTAGTAGTAGTAGTAGTAGTAGTAGTAGTAGTAGTAGCAGCAGAACCCCTTCATATGGCTTTGTGATCTTTCACAGAAATTTCAGCCACATTTTGGCTCCTTATCAAGGATCGGTTCAGCCCATCACGGTAAGAACATGTGTCAGAAAACAGGGGGTCCAGACCTTTTTGCAGTTTCCTCTTTGCTATCCATCTCCACAGTCTGTGGGGTTTCATGTGATTTTAAGCTACCACAGGTTTGCTTCAGGCTTTGCAGACCTCACATACCTTGCAGGTACCTTGAGTGCAGACAGAGCTCCTCCTCCAGGACGCTGCTGCTCTTCTGCACTGCTGGTACAGGATGAGAGCAATAAAAACTATTTCCACTTCAACTAAAGTGCTGTGAAACTTCTCCTTCTTTTCAAAATACTTCTCTCTTCCTCTTTTAAGCCCTCCAGGGTATGTGTTAACAAAGCAGAGCCGTACCAGGGAGCCTTTGAACAAGTTACAAACCCGTTTACCCTTAAAGCATTCTTTGCTGATGACACTGCTGTTTTTGTTAATACATCAGAGTGCTGGCTGTACTGATGTTCCATTAATGAGTAGTCACAAAAGTGCCGTCCAGTGAGTGGAAAGAATATAGCTAGAGGAAGGTGCTGTCAAATCAACCACGTCAGCCTGACCCGTCACAAAAAGGAGACTCTTTCAGAGAATAAACACCAGGCGTGCAGAACAGATTGTACTTCAAGGTGATGTCACACACACGAACAGTGGCAAATACAGATCTTTTACTCACCTTCAAAAGTCCTTCAGTGCCTAAGAAAAAAAGAACTATGCCAACTAGACTATCACCTGAGCAAACTGTGCACACTGGTGAAGGAAGGAAGGAAAAGTTAGAGTTCCTTCCTGAGACAGGTGTGCACCTGAAAGAACAAGGCACAGCCCTCTGTGTGATCCAGGTTCAGCTCGAGATAGCTCAAGAGATCCTGCGGGAAAAAATGTACAGACAGATCAGATAATTAATAACTATTCTGTGGCGGCAGACAGGTCACAAGGAATTAATTTCAATTCTATCCCTTCCGTGACTAGGCACTAATAGCCTGTCTCACACACTCCTTGGCAGCCTTTATTTAGTGTTGCCTTGCATAAGTAAGCCTCCATCTCCTCACTTTTAGCCAGGCTGAGTAGAATCCAACTCTGTAAATCATCTTGTGAACAACTCGTGGAATGAACGGGTCACAAATCATTCTGCTGAGGCTCTTTTGGGAGCATCTTTGTGTCTTTGTCCATGAATAATGAGAAACAGCAGAGCCACAGGTGGGCTTCTTGGATGAAAATGCCTTAAATGAGCAGAGATCACCGTGCCTAAATCCTATCAGTGCTGCCACCCAGACAGTGGATGGAGCAGGGAAGAAGACAGGGTTTAATAAGTGTGTGTTGCAGTGAGCCATGATCAGCAGAACCAAGGGGACCATAAGGTCCTCTGGTTTGAGGCTTCTAAAGTTGCAGAACCCCTGAAAGTACAGAGAACACCCCAAAAGCTGTAAACCATGCCCCACCATTGGCTTCCGTTCTCCCCACCTGTCCCTTATCCCATTTGCTGTGATCCCTGCTCCCCGCCCTTGTTACACCCACACTGGCTGCTGTGTGTTTCCCACAGAGACCCCCTCCGCCTTTTCCTTTCCTCCTCAGCGCGTTATAGATATCGGGGGTCGAGGCGAACCCCGTCTGGGAATTCACCCGTCCTCCCGTGCCGGATGGGTCCTGTCCAGTGTCCGCCTGGGGCAGGCAGGGAATGCTTCGTGCCAGGACACCGAGCTGGCCAGAACGGCACCCAGAAGCAAGTGTGAAAGAAATCAAAGTCATAGAATGGCTTGGGTTGGAAGGGGCTTTAATGATCATCTCATTCCACGCCCTGCCACGGGCAGGGACACCTTCCACTATCCCAGGTTGCTCCAAGCCCCATCCCCCTGGCCTTGGACACTTCAAGGGATGGGGCAGTGACAGCTTCTCTGGGCACCCTGTGCCAGGGCCTCACCACCACAAAGAATCGGTGGTAACAGTGTCTTTACTGACTTAGGAAGAGAAACATAAAACTCGTGGAGTATGGGGTTTCCCAGGACATGAGCCTTCTAAAGAAGCTCGCAGTACCTCAGTGTAGCACTTTCAGAAACCACAAAGGTTTCCTGGAATTTAAACATTGGACCTTTATCCAAGTCTCAATGAAAAGTTAATATCAGGGAGAACAACAAAGAAAAAAAACATAAATACTGAAATTCCTATGCTACAAAACCTGTTTCTAGGACTGGAGCTACTGAAAGATCCACTGTGGAAGTCCTGCTCCTCCTAAAGGCTTCATTCATGCTACCGCATTAATGGACATACATAAACACTGTCTTAAAAGAGTTTTAGGTGTTAATTAACAGCATTTATTTTGTGTTTGCATAAACAAACTGCTATTTCCACTTCCAGATCAAAAGAAGGAAATGCTAAAAAAAATCCTCTAAATAATACAGCCTCTTTTGCTCAGGAACAGAGCTGTCTCCAATAACCAAGACATGAAGGCATTGCTTTAATATGGAAGTTACACAGTGAATGAGGCTGAAAAGACTTTTAGAGAAAGAAAAAATGGGTAAAGAGGAAAGTTAATCAGGAAATTCTAAATTTGTCCATGACATTCTTCAGCTACGACTGTAAATAATATACACCTGGAGTGGGAAGTCTAAAAGCTCTTACAAATGGCTTAACATGCCTGTCATTGAAGTCATTGAAATCAGAAGAGAAAATAGGTGAAATCTTATTCTTAGTTCATCTCAAATACAGGATTTATCCTTCAGTTTCTCCCTGTCAAAAATAGGAACTAACACTAGTATGGCTAATGCTTTGCCCTTGCACTTTTGAGGCTCAGTTAATGGCTTAGGAGTAGTAAAAAGACCAAAAATAGCATTTTACATCTGGTTGGTATTCATTGCTGTAGCAATACTCTAGCTCAGATCTGCTCTGTGGTTAGAATGAAAATGGTGAGGAACTCTGAGCAGCAGACATTATCCTTCAGCACTTCTGTTTGTATTTATTGATGTACACAAAGTCATCAGGTGTTCCATTCAAAAATTCTATTTAAACGTTTCTAACTTAATAACTGGTTCTATTGTCCTTATCTGCTTGGGAGGAGTTCCAGATATTTTTTGCCATTTTCCTTTTAAGATGGTAATAATGTGCTTATATTTCAAGCTAATAAATAGTGATTTACAGTCATTGTTTGTGAGACTCTGAAGAGCCCAAGTGGGTTTTTTTTGCCTTAATCTTTTAGTTTGTTTGTTTCTTTTCTACTTTCTAGGAGCACCAACAGGCAGTCACAGACATTTCTGTGTTAAGGTTAAGGAGTAACACAGATCCCAATCTTTTATTACTTTCTTGTATTAACTTTACAGCCCATATTTGCATCAGACTTGAGTCACTGGACCAAATTAGGTGAGGAACTAACCTTTGAAAAATTACCACCTCAAAGCATCATGCAAAGTCAGGAAGCAATGACATGGAAATAGACTTTGTTTTTGGAGAAATAAATGTGGACAAAATATGAGAAATAAAAATGGACAAAACACCCTCATTCTATATGACCTACAGGAGAAATTCAGACTGGCAAAATTGCTTTCAGTTGCTTGTTTCCTAAACACAGCATTTTTTCAAAAATAAATACAAGGATTTATATTCTTTCTTCCTTAATAATTTAAATGATGGCTTTTTCCCTAGAAGCTTCATCACTGAAATGGGAAAGAATGAGAGAAAAATCAAAGGCAGTGGGTCATCTTGGAGGTTATCATCAATAATTCATTAGGCTCTGTGGTGGTGTTCTGGCCTCTTATGAATATCATTTATTTAATCTTGTAATTATATTAAACCCAGCTGGGAAGTTCTCAGGGTACCTCAGGACCTTTATATCTGGTGAATATTAGTATTGCATGTATAATGTATATTATTTGCAGTATAATTATGCAGGTGAACCATTAACAGCCAATAAGCTCTTTTGTTGGAATTTTGTTATCCATTTCCCTTTCTGCCTATTTTTTTTACCATTGGAAATTATATGAGAAGGAAGCTGGCAGCATCTACCCTGCTGGCAGTCATGCCTGGGTCCTAGAAACATGGATTTGGACAAGCTGGAAGAGCAGGGCTCTTCTCTGCTTGGTTGTGCTTAACTTATGGCCACCTATGCTTTTATTATTGAAAATCTTACAGGCTTTACTTCAGCTGTAATTGCCCAAAACAGATTGAGACCACTGAAAGCCTTTGTGCAAGAAGAAACACCGGTCACACTGGTATTACTGTAACTGGCTGTGGAAATAGAAACTTAAAGATTCTTAGTCTGAAGGTACAGAAATCTCCCCATATTAATTAAATAAGTAAACCTTGCCGCAACCGTGACTGAAGAGCATCAGCTCACCAGTGATGAATACTGGAAATGCACAGAATCAAATACTGGCCAATTTCACCCATTTCAACTACAACTGATGCTCTGTAGCATTAACAGCATGGTGTAAGAGAGTGTACAGAGGCTTCAAACTTCAGAAAAAGCCATAACAATACCTCTCTGCATGCACAGCTTATCTCCAAACTGAATCCTGCCTTGATTCCGAGTTAAAAACAAAACAACAAAAAATCATAAACCCAGCTCATGGCAACTTTGCTTTTACTGATAACTTTCCATGACACTCATATGTCACAGACACTGTGTAAACTAAGATAACAGTTGTATTTAGGAAATACAAAGTATCCTCAGAAGTGACTTCTTTTCTAAAAAAGGGGGTTTGTTTATATAATAGCTTCAATTTCTACTGCAAAAAGCTATCAGAAAGGCCACTCTCTATTGAGGTCTATAATAATCATGAGATCTGCACAAGATGTCTAAAAGAACTGTGTTCTTTTGACCTGATACTTCCTTTGGGGTTTAGTGTCAGATATTGGCAACCAATAAGTTTTTGTTGCAAGGTGTTCGCTCAGTGACAATTTAAGGTCAGCCAAACCTATTTCATTGAAACCAGCCCCAAGGATTTCCCTTTGCAGTCAGAGCTAATCAGGGCAAAACAGTTTGGCCTCAAAGAGACCACAATCAACAGAACACCACAGGCAGTTTTAATGAAAGCCTAAGAGTCACTAATGATCACCAATCATACTAAGAAACAATGAACTCATCTGCTCTTAGGTCAACAAAATCTTCCCCAAATGAAAGATTTCTTTGCACTTTTCAAACATATACCTAATAAATACAAATGTCAAAATCCATGGCAGAGAAGTGATATAAAATACTTATATGTGAGAAACACCAATATACATTAATAGATATATGTATAGAGCCCTGTAATCAGAATTGAAAGCAAAACCTAAAAGTCAGTGATCTTGAATTCCTATACACTGTTTTCTCTATCACTGAGATCATCATTCAAAATAATTTAATGGTCTTGGTTTCCAAAGGATGAAATGCATCGTGTGTCAGATTTCCAAAGGATGGAAATGTATAGTGTGTCAGATTCTCAGGACATGAAAATCATAACTTTTATTCCTATTTTGATTAATTTCTGCACTTTGAACCTTATCTGGTCAAATGCACTTCAGAAAACCTGCTTACATATACAGTATCATGTATAAAATATGACACACACGCACAATATAATTGTAACCAAATACTTTTTTTTTACCCTTACTTATGAATTTTTCTATGGATTTCTTTTGGGATTGTTAAGTACCTGACTAACTGCCTTTGAGAGATTTTACCCTACACTAGGACGAGTCATTCCCAGTTGCACAGACTGAACACTTTCGTCCAATGCCAGTATTTCTGTATCATTTTAGAACCTAATTAAAAGGCGTTTCTGACAAAAAATTCCCAGGTCAGCAAGAGCAGGTCAGAAAAAATCTCTCTTGACCAGCCTTTGCAAAATGAAAACAATTGATCTGATTCACGTACTTAAAGTATCATTTTCCTTATGTCTTCTCTTCCTCCAGCATCACAAGTGAAATCAATAGTGCTCCAGGTCTCCTGGTTATTTTACAGAGGTAAAAATTTCCCTGGTTTTGTTGGAAAAGTTTTATTTTGCAATCAACCATTCTTTATAGATTGTTCTTTTAAAAGAACAAGGAGACGACTATAGAAATTAAGCTCTCATCTCTATCATGTTAATTGCAGGCTTACTATATACTTTCTTCAGTTATTAAAACAAATAAATAAACAAAAATTGTAAAAAATCCCAAAACAATCAACAAAAGAAACCCCAAACCCCAAACAAACAAAAAAAAAATGTAGATGGTAATTCTGCTATCTAAGCACAAGGTAATTTTTTGCAATTTTGGGCCACTCTTAATCAGGAAAAATTCCCACTGATCTGGCAGGTACTAAAATTTCACCACAGCAGAAAACAAACTCTGACTCAAAGACCTGGGGTGGAGTTTCTGCTCTGCAAAACTTAAGTGACAACTCTGATTCCTCCCTTTTACTCTGCAGGTAAATCTCAAAATGAGAGACACTCCAAGGAAAAAGGGATGGCGAGCTTAAGAGGGGATTAGAATGACCAGAGAAGGGATAATAAAGAGCTCAGAAAACCAAAAAATTGACGGGCATACAGCCACTGGGTGGGCTGGGGATGCACAAAGAGTTGGGAGGGGACACAGCTGGGACAGCTGACCCCAAATGGAGAATGGGATATTCCAAACCATGTGGTATCCTTGGCATAGAAACAAGGGGAATGGGCACTGACCAAGGACTTGTTGGCCATCAGTTGGTGGTGAACATTTGGTTTTATTTGCTGCACTTGTCTTTCCCGGGTTTTATTTTTCTCTGTAATTATTTTATTATTAGTGTTAAATTATTTTTGTCTCAACCCGTGAGTTTTTCTCACTTTTACCCTTCCACATCCCACTCTCATCCCGCTGTGGGGGAGTGGATGAGCAGCTGTGTGGGGTTGAGTTTCTGGGTGAGGTTGAACCACAACACAGAGCCATGCTGAAAAATAATGCAATATGTAACTAGTCAATTGTTGGATTCTCTTTTCCTCGGGCTAATCCTATTAAAAAACTTGAAGAATTTTGTGTTAATTTCCAGCTTGGTTGATTACAAATCCCACTCAGGCATATTCCACTCAAATATGTGTAGATAGAAAGAAATATTTGGACACCTTCTCCCATTTTCAGGAGGTATGGAATTAAATCCAGAGAACAGAGTTATCCTTGAGGCGGTTATTGGTAAACAAGCACCTCACTGTGCCTGCTACTTGTATCAATTATTCTAAATTTTTGAGACGGAGAGATAAAAGTAACTGCTACTGAATCTGTACCCTAAATTCCTTGTGTGGAAGGGCTCAAAAGGTGTGTGAATGTGTCGCTTGGGGATGAGGTTTAGTGGTGAACATGGAGGTGTTGGATTAATGTTTGAACTCAATGGTCGTGGAGGTCTTTTCTAATTTAATGGTCCTATGATTCTATGAGGTCTAAACCAGCATACTGGGGCAGCAATAGCCTGGAGAGGAGGAAAACGAGGCTCAGGTGAATGTTTGAGTCACCTTTTCATTATTACCCTTTAATTAAGGCCTTGGGTGAAGCTCAGAAATAATGGGGTTCATAGACCTTCAGAGTCTTTGGCCTTTGCACAGTGAATGGCAGTAATATTTCCTTCTGGTACCATGTTTTTACTCCAGAGCACTTTGAGTTTAGTCTTACAGTGATTTCAAGAGCTATAACCAAAAAAATTCATAAAACAAAACCACTATTTTTTTCATCATACATGATATGTCCTTACTGTATTTTAGACCCATGAGCAAACTAATAAGCTCCTTTATGTAAAAATGGTTATTTTAGGTCAGATCTCATTGTTGAAGCTCCTTACATTGTTCTGTCAGTGAATCAATGTCAGATGCATTCAATGCGAGAACAGGTTTTTTTATTTTTGTATTATTCTAACACTTCACTGAGTCAGAGAATGAACTTGACTCGGTGTGATTAGATGAGAATTAACTTGTTCACATGCTCTGTACAACACCAAAGATCTGAGGGAGTTGTTTGAACTTCTCTAATTCCTGCCAACACAGAAATACAGCCCTTCATACAGACATCTGTTTCTGCTGGAGGTTTGTGCAACAGAAAAGCAAACACACCTGGAGGCAGGGGAAAGCTAAACCACTCCAAATGCTCTGCAAATTCTCCAATGTGACATCTTTATTTCACCTCTTAAAATGTAATTCTCCCTAGCACCACAAAATTGGTGCCCAACTCTAAGTCTTAGCTCTGAGGTTCTTGGCAGGGCTTTGCAACGTTTGCAGGCAGGTGGAGAGAGACTCAACCCTTGGACTGTGTAAACTTGGACTAAAACGAAAAAAAGCCTGATGGAGCCTGGGTCATTTCTGGAGTCTTGATGGATCCTTGGAAAACTTTCCTTCTGCACTCAGTGAAGGTAATTCTCTCACTGAAGGTGATTCTTTTATTTTTGGGTTCCCACACAGATCAATTTTTAGTGGTGCAGCTGTTACCTGCTGTTACCTGAGCTGTTACCCCAGCCTCATTCCTAAGGCACATTGTCATCCATTTCCTTCATTTTTCACATACTGTGAACATTCTAATGGCCTCCAACTTCTCAACACACAACTTAGAAAAACTGCAGATCAGCTTAACTTTCCTGAAAGATATTTTTGAAGCAGCTTGTTAATTTTGTGGAACCATTTCAATGGAATGTTGTTATGACATTAACCTGTATTTCATTGTCTCAATACAGCACATCAATTTGGAAAGGCTGTCTCAGATATGGAAATAACACAGTGGTGTTACTGCCCTATAAAGGAGTGAAGCAAGAACTGTTTTGCCCCAAGCTGCAAGAATATGGCTATATTCTTTCATCCACAGAGCAAACTTGTTTGCTAAATCCATACTTTTCTCACCAAATTTTGCATTTTCAGAGCTCATTACTTTCTTGGTCCTGTCTCAACACATGCTCTATCCTTTGAGCCAGCTCATTTTCTTATCAGAACTAACAACTTCTCCAATGTCAATAAAAATGCTGTTAATTGCTCCAGTACAGCTTTTGTCCCTCTCTGCATTACATCATTTTAGACAGCATTTCAATTTGCTTATATTTATTTTGTGTGTCTAGACTTTTTCCTTCAGAAAAAATGAAGAGTTTCACAAGTCACTGAAATCACCCACAACAATTTTGGAGTTGGTAAAGCCAACAAAAGGTCTTTAAGTGATTTGCCCAAGATGGGTCAATAAGTACAGCTA
The DNA here is from genome assembly GCA_013397865.1 of Struthidea cinerea. Taxonomy (NCBI): domain Eukaryota; kingdom Metazoa; phylum Chordata; class Aves; order Passeriformes; family Corcoracidae; genus Struthidea; species Struthidea cinerea. Next base: position 245,553 of record VZTI01002436.1, on the reverse strand, counting down.
TAGACAAACCCTACAGATTTAACACTTTCTTTTTTCCCTAACCACAGGATGAAAACACTTCTGTCTCACTAGCCTGTTCTTACTGCTTCAAGTGAAATTTATTCCACCCCTACATGGCCTCTGAAGTCCCATTTCTGTGATAACACATAGATTTTTCATTACCTCTTGACAAAATGCTTATCACTAGTGTTTGTTTAATCCCACTCCAGGCAAAACAACTGGAAAGGAGTAATAACCAGATCCTAACAGCTATGAATTGTTGACAGACTTTTCTTCTAGAATAATATGACATAAACAATATTTAGGCTGAGAGTTTTTTTGAAAGGCTTCTAAAACTTCCAGAAATTAAAACGTCACCTCAGCCAAAACCCTAAGTTTTGGAGGTTCCTTTTCTCTGGAAAGGATGATTTCTATCATTATCTTCTATCATTATCTTCCTTCCTGATCCCCAGTCTTACAAAAATTTCTTCAGAACTATTTTAAATAGTAAAATAAGTCAAACTCTTTCATTCTATGTGCAGAGCAATGTTTTGGGGTTTTTTTTTTAGCAGTACAGCTGGATAAGTTTGTGTTTCCCTACACATGTAAGACATTCCACCCTTCACAAGTCACTTCTTCATCACAACCACATGCTGCACCTTGTTTAGATTCTTGCCTTGAAAGAAGGATCTATCTGTGCAGTCGTGTGTTTCCAATATTAATATATCAAAATTCTTTTGACTCAGAGATAAGAGAATTAGAATCCTAATTAAAATGAGGATTTCTGCATAGATTTTTAACCCACATCAATTTATCTTTTAATCTCAAATCTTTGAAATGGTCAGTTCCACTTTGCTTCTGCCGGATGAAGAACAAAGTCTGACTACCAGCAGCATGGAAATGAAACCACTGTTTTAATGCAGCAGTTTTATTGGTTCTCTGCTGTGCTGAGCTAATATGACATATTATATTATAGCTGAAATATTATAATGAATTGTGTGAGGTTCACATTAGTTTGAAAGCATTCTTTACCAAGTTTGTGCTACCATCATTTGCAAGTCAATAGAAAAAGGAACATAGCAGGAAAGCTAATCTGGTGTACACTCTATTTGTCTCTTTCTCATTAGTGGAGAAATTAATTGCAGCATACACAAATAACTCAGGACAGTTCTGCTTCTCTGCTATTGTTAGTGAGTAAGGGAATATTCAACAGAAAGCCTCTAAGGGTCTCTGCCTTGCACAAACCTCTCAGCCACAGACAAGATAAATTTCTAAGTAAAAGTTAGGGGAAAATATTAAAAATATATAATTCAGATCACAGACCCTACCTGTAACCTCTGCAGAAAGTTGATGATGACTTTTATTTTTTAATTCCTAACATTGACTTGGATGTGTTTGCCGTTGCCTAACAACTGCAGAAATGCTAAGTGGTTGGGGTGGGCAGTTTTACAGCCAGGTGGGTGTAAGATTCTCACCTGAGTTTCATTGCCTGAGGTGAGCAAATGGTAAAATGGTTTTGTTTAGCTGCTCCCCCGCTCCTCTGTGGAAGTGTGACATGGATTCTCCTGTACTGGCTTGGAAAGATCAAAGGACACCTGTCCTCATGAGAGACCCCAAGCACAGCTTGCTTTTCCTCATGGTCAGTGATTTCACAGTTCAGTTCAAACAGAACACTTCAGTTCCGTTTGAAAATTAAACATTTTGAATGCTCTCAAACAGAGAAGATGATTTTCCACCTTGCTTCAACTTTCCATTTAACTGGGAACACAACTTTTCACTTTGCACCTGAGCCCACAGACCTGAAGAACCAGTCCTGCACAACTTTTAAATCTCATTCACTAGAACACCACCAAACTTGAAACCCAGGTACCTGACCCACAATAACTACATTCATTTTGAAAGGAGAATAGTGGGACCTGTATGCTAATGCTTAGAGCCTCTGGTTAGTAAATTTGAACTTGCAAGAGGAAAGGTGTTGGAACAATCCATAAGAAAAGTGCAAATAAATCAAACGGGCAATGGAAGTCTTCTGTAAAAGGGTTCTGGGTGTTCAACAGGTCTCCCTGAAGTAAAAGAACTTATAACCTACACATTATATCACATAAAGGTCTCTCCTAGCTACATTCTTCTGTTACTGCTTCCAAGAGTTTCAGAAGTGTCTTCCTCACTTTATTTTAAACAGCTGCTTATTTAATTTTGTTTGAAGTCTAAAGCTGTTCACTAAATGGGAAACAGAAACACATAGGCCCAAAGAGATAAATATGTGAAAGAAATACTAGAAAAATACAGTTACCATCAGGCCATTTTCCACAACTTAGATGTGCCTTTTCCTAATTCTAGGAAGTTTCATTAATTGCAAATTTCATAGATACAGGTTTGACTGGGGGCAGAGGGAACAGCTAGGAAGAGGAAGGAAGCATTTTCAAGTCTGTTCCCTTGCTGTGATTACAACATATTCCAGTTCCATATTTCCATATTCCTTTACTGATCCTCCAGCTTATGCTGTTTATAGTCTCTCATTCTTTTGGTTTTTTTAAGCCTCAAATTTGCTTTCATGCCTCAATAGCCACACTAGTAGATTAATCAATTTAAGAAGCGATGTGCACTGTACCTGGACACTAATAAAATAATATGCACAGAGTCATCTAATTTTACCCTGAAGAATAACTCTAATGGTCTTGGTCAATAACCCTAACTGATCACAATGTGGGGTGATGGATTTGAGGATAAAAGTTTGAGCAAATATAGCTGATTTTTGTTATAATGCCTCATATGAATATATGTAAGGGTCAAAAACCCCCAAAATTAAGATGCAGTAGATGAGGGGTGTTACAAATACTAATCACTCAGAAAAACAGTTATTTATATGGATTGAAAGACAATTCTTACTAGCAAAGTCAATATTTTCGCTAAAAATTCCACGGACTTTCCTGAGCAACAAACATTGTAAGTTGTCTAATCCGCAAGTGAGAATCTGAGGTTCTGACACAGACTGGACATGGGCACAGGGTGAAAGCAATTTATTTGTGGCACAACTGAAGCATCTCTCAGTGGAAATGGTAGTCTCTGTTAATTTCTCCAATGCTTCCCATTTCATGTTTCTATTAACTTCAGAAAAAATATTCATTGACCCAACCGTACTGGATTTATGATGCCTGGGCACCAATTTTCCTATTAGCTGATGTTTTTGGGCAATAACCTGTAGCAGCTGAGTTATGGATCCACCCTCCTTGCTGATGGTTTTGTCTTGAAGACAGTAACGTGTGGCAGAGGGATTTGTCAGATCTAAGGACAGAATTATCTATAATCACCCAATATGAATTGATTGTTAATTCCAGACATGCAAGCTTCATAGAATTATACAGTCATAGAATATCCTGAGCTGGAAGGGGTCCACAAGGATCATTGAGTCCTGGCCCTGCACAAAACAACCCCAAGAATCCCACCATGGTTCTGAGAGCATTGTCCAAACACCCCTTGAGCTCTGTCAGGTTGGTGCTGTGACCACTGCCCTGGGGAGCCTGTTCAGTGCCCAACCACCCTCTGAGGGAAGTTTGGTTAGGACGTTCTGTGGCAGAAGTTTTTACAACAGTTTTCTAGTGATTTTTCCAAGATTTCTGTGCCACACACTATAAATATAAATATAAATATAAATATAAATATAAATATAAATATACATAAATACTATATTTAGGTATGGCCCTAGGAACTCTCCAACTTTACAACTCTGACAAGTAGTTGGGAACAGAGTGACACTGTGAACCAGCCCTGACACTTGGATGTCCTCCCTTGGGTCTGATTACTCAACACAGAGGGAAAGCTCTCAATTTTCATAATATGTGTACTTCCTTACTGTAGGGTGGAAAAAAGGTAGTAGATAACAATGATGATGTGAAAGAAATACATATAATAGATATGACGGATACTTATAAATACAATGATAATATAAATTAAAACCTTTACCTCTTTAACACTTAGAATTTTCTGCCTTCACAATAATATCATTAGATATGAACAGCTTCAATCCACTTCTTCCCTTTCAATTCCTCAGCACCTCAAAAAGTTTTCATGTTCAATCAATCTGAGCAATTTCGAGTGCTTGTTTTCTTTATTGTTTTAAAGACTTTCTGCCAGGACGCCTCTGGCATTGGACATCTTGGCAGTGGTCACTGCTGGTGGATGGACCTCTTTAATCATTGAAGTTTAGCATCTCACAGTGATCAGCATTATCCTCCTGTCAACCCCATGACACTGGGCAAGATCGATGCCCCTTTCCTGCTGGCCTCTGCTCCTGGACTGCTCTTGATTTATTGTGTCTGGAGCTTGGCAAGGGGTGCAGATGGCTTTTAATCAATCAGAGGGTGGGGATGGAGTGTCCTCACTCTACAATGTGCTGCTGGTCTGTAAAACCACGTGTGCCAAGTACCAGAGGAATTTCAGCTGCCCAAGGCAGAAAAAAGGAAAGCTTCCTGGGTCAAAAAACAACAGACCATGTTATTCATTGTTAAACTGCAGAACCCCACAGAACGGGGAAGCTGTTGGTGGGGCAGTGTTTGGTTTTTGATTTTGCAGCTCCTAAAATGCCAAGGTACAGCAGAAGTGTGGATTACAACCATGATGTCGTTTGTGTCACAGGTTTTAAAAAGTGACCGCATTCCCAAAGTTTTCCAAACCCACAGTATGGCAGCAACTTCAGAAGGAGGCATATAAAGGTGACATTAGAATGAGTAGGTCTATTATACTTTTAGAATTATAATCAATGTTAATTACAATGCAATTCTGGCTGTATAATGCAACAGTGTTAATTCTGGGTGTTTTACTTTTATAATCCAATAGAAATAGGTAAAACATCCCAGCTGCTTCTTATACTTTTCTCAGGAAGCATTTGAAAACTGAAAAGATTGTTCTAGGGTGCACCACAGGAATGTGGAATACCTTGGTAATTTCAAACATATTTTGGAGTATTTAATGCTTTCATTCTGATGTGTTTTTGATTCTTACAGACCAGGTTGGAATTATGTTGTGACTTATAAACTGCCCATTTCCTACACTGACTTTTCTAAAATATGGGAAGAGGCTAATTTCATTTCCAAAAGCTGGAGCTGTAGATGGTAATTACCAAAGGGAAACATCCACACTTCAGAGCTAATCTTTATTCAGTACATTACTTTGTTGGAGTTACTACAGAGTTCTCAGTACCTTCCTAAGTTTCTTCAATCTTTACAGCTTGACCCCACTAACTTTTTATATCTTTCAGGATGCTTCCCACTGTAATTGATGTGTCTAGGCCTTGGTCTTCATTAGATATGTAACAGACAAGTGTCCGAACACCAGAAAAACCATAAGGTGCGATTCATTTTGATTCATCCCCTCTTCCTCCCCTCCTTAAGACATTGGCTGCATTTAAAAACTCAGCAGGGTATACAAGAAACAAAGTTAGACTTGACAAGGCAACTTCTTCTCGGATGTTTAATGATTCCTCTCTGCTTCCTGCCAACATTGCCAGCTTTAACACAAATGGTTTTTATGTAAATGAACAGTAAATTATTTTAAAATAAGATTCTAGATTAGACTTTTGCACCAGTATGGTGTGCAAAATGAAGCTCAGTGTTACAGCCATTACAGATATTCACGGGAAAAGGAACTTCCTTAAATAAATGAATCTTTTCTGAAGTTTTTAGAGGATGATGAAAAACCTTTAACTATAAAAATCTTTGAAACAAACCTTGAAAAAGAGCACTCACAACATCTGTGTACAGGACAAGATGCAGGGAAGGCAAGACAAAGAGCCCACAGGTAAGGGGGAAAATATTTGATCCACTTGAGTTTGCCTTGTGTGCTGATTCAGCCATGAGTGCCAGGGGTTCTCATGGAACTCACAGATCGGGATTCTCTCTTAGCATAGAAATCTGAGGATAAACACCTGCAACTGAGCTTGATCTCTGAACTCCCTTTCTAATCAGCAGACAGAAACAGGTCTTTCCTCAAAACCATTTAGATCACCCATTTATATCTCAAACATCTGAATCCTGGAAGTGCCTGTTTCTCCGTCCATTAGCAAAAGGAAGATGGATGAGTAGGCCGCAGGATCTTGTCTAAAGCTGAGTGCACAACGTGCACCACTCTGATGCTAAACAAACCCATGAGGAGAATTTTCATCAACAATGGAAAAACTTTTGAGAATACAAGGATAACTCAAATTCCACTCCAGCCCTTCTCCAGACAGGCAGGGTTTGTTAGAAAAGTTTTATTCCCTCCTGTCCCATCAACAAAAAAGTTCTTACTGTCATTAAAGTCCCTTTGCAGGAGGGTTGATCATCATAATTGCATTTCTGCATGAAGAGTGGATCCATCTATAAATTGGAAAAGTGCAAAAACAACTGGAAAGAGACTAGAGTAAAAGAGGAGAGATTTTGACTAGGTATTGGGGAGACATTCTTCCCTGTGAGGGTGGTGAGGTCCTGGCACAGGGTGCCCAGAGAAGCTGTGGCTGCCCCTGGATCCCTGGAAGTGTCCAAGGCCAGGCTGGATGCGGCTTGGAGCAGCCTGGTCTAGTGGAAGGTGTCCCTGCCCACGGCAAGGGGGTGAAACGAGGTCATCTTCTTTGTGTACGGGTGGAACTAGTTCAACTACTGCAGCAGTCAGCTGAAAAGCAGAAAAACTTAATTATTGTGTGCTGTGCCCTGCATGAAGAGCCGGGATGTGGGGCACTTGTCACCACTGTGCAAAGCCATTTCCCAGCACGTTGACCCTGCAAGATCACCAGGGACTGCACGTGGTGGGTTGGACCTTGCTGACAGCCACAGGGCATTTGGCTGTCGAGCAGCTCTGTGGCTTCACTTGCAGTTAATTCCAGCACGAGCTGCTGTCCATCCTAATCTCCAGGCGCAGTAGCTCAAACCCACACTGTGCTTACAGTGAGGTTTCTCAGAGCTCCTTTGTGCTTTGGTTGGCAGCCCTGGACCAGCCTGGATGTTTCTATCTATGTGTGTGTCCATTGCTAGATCCAGCAATCCTTTGAGGGACTCTTAAGATGCCTTCTGCAAGTGACGATGATGAATAAATAAACCCACAAAATCTAACATAAGCAGTTATTTCAAATGAAAAGAGGCTTAACATGATGAGATAAACTGGAAGGCACAGAGGTGGAGTCAGTGAGCAATATGCTGCTCCCAAAATGTCCACTGTTGGATTTGATCACACCAGCAAAGAGACAGAGCTGCTTGATCTTTTTGTTGAGTTCCTTCAGGAGAAGGTTTAGGAGGTTTTTTACACATTGCATTGTAGAATAAAAATCATAGAATAGAATAATGGAATTTTTTGGATTGGAAGGAACCTTAAAGACCATCTAGTTCCACCTCCCTGCCATGGTTACTCAGAGCCCTGTCCAACGTGGCCTTGGACACTTCCAGGAATGGGGCAGCCACAGCTTCTCTGGGCACCCTGTGCCAGGACCTCACCACCCTCACAGCAAAGAGCTTCCTCCTAATATCTAATTCCCTAATAAAAGAAACTGAAGTAGTTCATATTTAATACTTCTTAAGTTTAGTGAAAGGAAATAATTTTGGATGCCATGAAAACTCTGTTGCTATGGACTCTGTAAAAACAGACCATCAAAATGTTTCTGTGGGCTTAAATAAGGAAAATCTTTGGAGGAAGTGATAATGTAACAAATTCACAGTGTGAGAAGAACACAATAACTCTGTGCCACGTCTGAAATAACCTTGTTTTACTGCTGACAGAAGAGAAGATTTGGCAAAAAATAGTAAGAGAGGAGTAAGTTCCATTGGCACTAATCTAGGAAAGACACTTAGAGAGTCAGATGCCTTCTGAACTACATTCTTGATAGTGTTGAAATTATTCCTCAGTGTAAAGTTTTTGCTATGTACAATGTGCAGTATCTCTCTCTGTCACAGAGGTAAAAATTAATGTTAAATACAACTCTACGTGTCAGTCAGAGTTAGTTTTACACAGCAGCTGTATTCAAAATATTAACTGTGAATACAGCCCAGAATACTGATCAGTACTTCTGGTGAGTAGAAGGCTACTTGTTCTGAAAGCACTGCTCATCACCAGCCAAAAGCAGTTTTCCCTAATGAGTGACATAAAAGATAAATTAATGGAACCTGCAAACCTTATTTCTTCCCATCCACACCTCTTTTTCAGGAGGAAGGAAGAATTACACGCAGCACTAAGTAGCTCTAGACCAGCACCACAGAGAGGTTAGGACAGTGAGTAAAGTGAAAAGTTTACCAGTGCAACACTTCTGACAGCAATTTCACTGAAGTCCAGGATCTTCATCTTTGATCTGTTACAGTGCTCTTCTGGCCTGGTGGTAATTTGGGTGCAATGTATCAAAACCACTAAATTACTATAAATTCTTAAAAAAAAAAATCCATATTAAATATACTTTGTTACATGTGCTGCTCACAACTAACGATTTATTCACATGATTGCTCTGTAAAATGCTGAGGGATTTCTAATCAGTCAGCTCAATTTGAACAGGGGATTCCCTTGCTCTACCTCTTCACATATTTCTGAATGAGAGCAAACGTAAAGTAAGTCATGTTCTGAAAGAAATAAACTCTTTTCAGCCAGCTTATTTTTGCAGCTATTGCCACAGTCTCCTATTTAAAAGTGCTTAATGGTGGTGTAAGGTACCAGGAATGCATTATCACTTGTACTGGTCACACAACTGTTGAAATAAAAACTGATCTTTCTCCTAATGTCCCAGTTATTTTTATAAAACAGGGAAGAGGGAAGCACCCAATGCTAAATATTATTTAAATGAAAATTTAAATTTAATTATTTAAATGAAAAATTTATTTCTTTCTTGATGCTTTTCCTTGATGCCCCTTCCATTCCTAGGGAATATCGCTTCTCCATTTAATTTTGCTTGTTCCATTAGCATAGGTTGTTCCTCGAGGCTTCATTCTTTTTTCAGAGCTTTTTTTCTTCTGTCAGATGATCTGACTTAATTCAGATTCAACAGGAACTGTGCTGTTTTCCCTTCAGAGGCGATTGATCCAGCATGCCTGAGCAATAATTAGTTCCCTCCATGAGCAGGGTAGTAGATTCATAGGCTTTAAGAACAAAAGAAGCCATTTTGCTAAACAAATCTGTTTTATTGTACAGTGCACTATTTTTTTACCCGTCTTGGTCTTTAACTGTGCTGCTCTCTGTATTCTACAGCCTTCTACTTCAGCCTTCTAAATCCATTCCTCTACTTTGCCTGTTTTTCCCACTTACTGTGTGGGAACCAGAGACTCAAATTTGGTTGGACGATGAAAACAATTAGTCTGAACTTTATAATGATACCACCAGCACCTACCAGTTTCAAAGGTGAATGTTTTAGTAATTTTGAACTCTGTGGTCATTACTTTCACAGGGATTTCCAAATATTATGCTTTCAAAAAGCTGCTTTGTCCAGCCAGTAAATTCTCACCACCATTCTTTTAGTACATCTACTGACCAAGGCAAGAGCCTCCTACTTTCCAAAGGTTTATTTCTACATCCCAGCATATTTAATACATCTGTAGAAATACAGAATGGGAAAATGTCTTTGAAAACCCTCAGGATTTCCAGCCACCCATGCTCTTTGCTATTGACAACAATCACATTTTTTTAATATTTATTCCTAAAAAAATGTGTTTTGTTTTGTGTTGTGTGGTTTGAGTTTTGTGTTGTTTTGCTGCTTATTTATAAAGGAGATGTGGGAATTCTTGATTCAACTGTGTATAGAATAAAACATCAAACAATAAGTTAAAAAACTGGTGGACAAAGAAGAATAAAAGTAGAGGAAAACAGAGTATGTGGTAGATAATGGAAAAACAAAGAGTGGAGGAAAGCAGGAACAGGAATTTGAAATATTAAGGATAAATCTGGAAAAGAGGTATCATATAAGAAACACAAATTATGGAAGAAACTGAGAATGTATGTAAGGAATAAGGAATCAATCGCAATCAAATCTCAAAATACAGGACCTGTTAAAAAAACAAAGGAAAAATAAATACTTTTCTTGCCCCCATATTTTATGTTCAGAGCATTCCCATCTTGAATCATAGTGGTCAAAAATATGGTAGGGTTCATGAAGTGATTATTGAAAACAATGAAAGCTGGATAAGTTCAATATTACCATGATCCTAATGTAGCCTCTGGCCAGAAGGATCCTAAATCAGCAACTAACAATAAGTGAGACGAGAACATATCAATATCAAGAACAAACCAGAAACCCTATTTCTAATATTAATTCCATGGACATCTAAAGCTGTATCTGTAACTAGATCTTTGGTCATAAATACAGTTTGTTAGAAAACTTCATGGATTACTCAGTACAGACATTCCAGTGCATTTCCTGAACCAATCACTCCAAACACTGGGGTTTAAAGTGCCAGAGTTCTATAAATGGGCATGTTAATTTAATGGGCATAGCCTGTGAATAAAGTGGGACCAAAATCTGTCAGAGGCATATTTTGTGGATTCAGTTATGACTGATGCAATGTTTTATTTCCATGTGGCTTCCTGGAGAAGCATCCAGCCAGCTTTTCAAAGAATTAATTAAATCAGAACTCAGTATCAAACTAACATCTTAACCACTGGACATTTCCTCCTTTATAGATAGAGCTTTAGGGAAAGTAGAATAAATAGCCTCCTGGAGAGACTAGACCTCTCTCCAGCATGAAAGTGATGTACAGCTGCAAACCAATTAGGCTGAAAAGTTCCCATATGTCTAGCCCAAAAGAATTCACTCCAGTAGCTAAACAAATCCATTGACTTAAAATCTCCCAGGATCTTAACTTGAAAGCATCCACACCTAGGGATCTCTTAAAACATATTAAATCAGTGATCTTTAAACACTGCACATCACTTCCAAATGTCACCATTTTTCTGCAAGCTGTAAGTACTTCAGCTGAAGTTCAGCTGCCCAAATGCACCACATCTGCCTCCAGCCAGCCAAATGCAAATGAGGCTCAAATCTCACTTGACTCCATGGTTATTCTGCATGGGTACCACCAAAGCAGGTGAACACGACCCAGTAGATTTATCCCAGATATTCCAAGTGACTTAATACCTCAGTGTCATGGCCCATGGACAAGGGGCACAATGTTCATTATAAATTCGCCTAAGACTGAACAAAAACTCCAGGCCAGTGCCAGGGAACAGTTATGCTTTTATTATAAAGTTTTCTTAACTCCAGCAACCGGCCCACTATTTAATCTCAAGGAGGTTGGCCAACAAGACCTTAACTTTGCAAGAACTTTATCAAATTCCCCACTCCTCACTACAAACTTTCCAAAGATTATGGCTAACAAACCCTTAATCTTTTACAACACGCTTCCCCACGGCATCCAAAGTTACTTCTAACCACAATTTTCCTGGTGCAACAGTCAGAATGCATGAGATGAAACATTCTTATGCCTGGTCCTCCACTCTCAGCACATTTTCATTGCCTTTCATCAGCAGCAGAGGCACAACCAAAGGGGTTCAATTTACAAACTCACTTTTCTTGGTCTGACCATGAGGGCTGGCATTCAGTTCTTGAGGCCTCTCAGAGAATTATTTCTTTCAAAAAGGAAAATCCACACTTCAGCTGCCTTTAGAAAGTGCTGGTGGAGAAAATGATTGCTTTTATGGAGTGAAATCCACAATCATGCACACTGAGATTCTAGAAAAGCATTGCTTATTTTGATCCACAACTCCTTGGGCCAACAGAGAGTGAAGTTATGTCATGCTGGTGTTTTACATGTGGAAATAATACAGCTTCTTGTCCTTTTATCACCCAAAACATCTGGGGGGGAAAAAAAGTGGTCTTGTTGAAAACTTAACTTCCAAATGTAAGTATATATGAAGATATTACTTTGAGAAATTTAAATGGCTTAGATTTCAAATAACCTTTCAAAATCAAAAATTTCATCTGAATTAAGCTGCTTTTTAATTAATTTCTTATTTGCCAAACCAGGTCTGATAAAAAATTGGAAGAAAGAAAAGTGTAAGGTAAATGGGGTTTTCTTCTTTCCCTTCAGTCTTTGGTTTCTGCATTTTTTTTCTGAGGGTGGGCAGAGAAGAGTTGGAAAAGTCTGTGGCATCTAAACAGAATAAAATGGAAAACTAAGAAAATGTGAAAGACTCAGGAGGATGGATATCAACAGGAGAGAAATTAATATAGTAAAAATTCATTATATTATAGGTCCACGGGCCGTTAAGAGAAAAGTACCTGGTTGCTCAGAGCATGTAGTAGCTGGAAAAATAGAGGCATTGAGCTGCTTCCTTTGGCTAAAGGTGCTGTTCCAGGGACTCTGATTAAATTTGTTAAAGAGTTCCCACCCCTGTTGGATTCATTCTGGGACACAGAGGTCCTTCCTCTGCAGACATGGGTGACACACAGCCCCCATGGCTTCAGTTTCTCTGTATGGAGCACAACTAGCACAGCACAAGGGCCCTGGAAGCTCTGCAAGAGCCATTCATAAAAGTTTATTCTCATTTACAGTGCACTCAGCTTTAGCAAACAGCAGGATGGGTATGGTGGAGGAAGGAACCAGCCCAACAACACACCCAGGCAGAAAACAATAATGAGTCTCTTTCCTCTCTCATTATTGCTCACACAGGAAAACATTCTGTTCCTTCTAACTTGCCCTTGGAGTGATGGGGAATGTGCTGAAGCAGTCCTACAGTAGCTTAATTACTTACCACAAATCTTTTAAATGAGTTTATACTCATTAATGTGGCATCTGGGAAATGGGCATTAAACCATCAATGACCTTTTTGCTAATCAACGGCCTCAAAGCTTGTTATTTGGAGGGTACATCTCATAGAGAGCTTTACCTCCACATCAGGCAAATCAGACCAGTTTTTCTTGCTGAATTTGAAACTGCTAGAAATGAGCATGAGAGGCTTTATCTAGAAGATGGTCAGGCACACAGGCAGTGCTGCTGCTTTATTCTGCCGGTGTGTTCTGCCACAGGTGAGCCCTCTCTACAAAATTTTGGTGTATCTGTGCTGCTATTCAGGAAGCAACTGCAACAGGCAGGTGACAGGAATAGTGATATTGCAGAGGAATTGGGCACAAAATTCAGTTCAGTGTATCTGCTGAGGTGTGCTGGTGGGCTTGTGAGAGGTGCTGAGCCCTTGGGTTATTAGTCACAGCTCTGTCTCAGCTTAGCTGTGCCTGAACCTGTCACTGCCTGGACCTCAGTTGTGCTGGCCTGGCTTGGGTCTATTTAAACAATCACAACCCATCAGGTTCTACAGTTTATCCGTTTTTGGTTTGTCATGGCATTTACTTCAAGAACCTCTCCTGTGAAAAAATGAATGTATTTTGTTTAGTTTTCTAATAATTTTTAATAAATAAGGAGACCCGAGCACTCTGCAGCAACCTCTGGAGGAGGGCCCTGCTTAAAACAGAAGGAAAAGAATTCCTGGGCAGCCAAGCCACTGTTACATCCAAGTTTTCCTGTGATTCCTGTACAGCCTCCTTTCAGATAGCTCAGTAAATTAGGTAAGGAAACCAGTCTCTTTTTGTAACCATTTCTGTGCTGTCAGGACAAGGGTTCACAGACAGGTAGGATCTGTGTTGAGACATTCAGCTTCCTCTTCCCTTACATTCACACAAGCTTGCAAAATTGACACAAACTTGTAAATTCAGTGACAACATCAAGCAAATAAACTGGGGTTTTTTCTCTGGGTGCATACAAAAACGGAAAGGGGAAACTGCGCTGGGAAGCAGTCTCATTTCTAACCATTCATCACCAGCTTAAACTTGCTTTGTGTACTGAAAGAAATTACTTGAAAATTTGAACAAGGTTATGCTAATGGCAATGGTACGGGATTTATGTCCTGGTGTCTTTCTCCTGAGATGGACCAGGCACAGGTGAGCCCTCACTAACTGAGCCTTCAGCTGTAAGCACAATTCTCCTGATTTATTTCAGGATATTGAGACACAATATCCATCATTTGTGTTAGCCTTAGGCCCAATTTTATGCTTCGTGGCACTGATGGTGTCAGGTTGAAGAGTATGTTGGTGACTTGAAATCCCGATATCGGGAATGGGATTAATCTGAGCAAAAGCAGACATTCCTGGTGTAGATAACTGTGCTGTATCTTGTTGTCCTGCACTCCCTTAATAGTCAACAGAGGAGGAGGAGACACTAACAGTGCAATTCATCTTGTGCTATAACAGGCATCTAAACCTGGGCAGATAAATCACACTTTAAAATGTTTCTTTTTCACACTGGAGGCTGAGGGAGCTCAGGTGGACAAGTGAAAATACCTAGACAGGTGATAAGAGTCTCAGCCCTGGAGTGTACTCAGTGCTTCTTGCAGAACAGCATTTTTTCCACACTGTTGTCCATTTCTTCAAACATCCTGTCCTCCTTCCTGTGTAACAAGGGTTGTGGAACAGGCAACAGAACTGTTTAAGGACAGCTGTAACAGTGTGAGCAAGTGAGACCATGTTATTCCAGGTATTCTTCAAAGACAGTGCTGGATAAATCAAGTTTATGATGAACACAAGGTATCTCGTTGCCACAGCACTTCTTCCTGTCATAGAAAAGAAATGTTTGGTGAAAAGCTGTAGGTAAAATTATTAATTGCAAGGCAAAGCTGCCTTCAGGCAATGCATTCTTGTCTATCTGTACAGTGATTTCATCTTTCCCATTGCCTGTGATTGACAAGCTACAGTGAAGAAATGAGTAGATGTCCTAAAACATCTAGAAAATTCCTTTCCAAAATTCCATTTCTGACAGTGAAGTTCAGAGGGGAGAGGAAATGAAAATTAGAATTGAAGTGTGTGTTCCTGTTGTGACAGCCATTAAAGGTAAGCTTATCAAACATATTGACTGTCATCCAAAATCAGATTTCCAATTTAAACTTGTAGTTCCTTCTGCAAAAGAGCACTTTGTCTAGGAATTCCAGTAGGCTCGGACTGACTAAGGGAAGGAGGCTGTACAGCAGACACATTTAGAGGGCTAAACTGATAGAAAATGTTGTGAAACAGGAGTTTTAAAAAAAACCCAAAATACTCACAGGTTTTTTTTATTTCCTGGCAGAATCTGCTACTTTAATGGCCTTGGACAATCCTGATAGTCTTGGAAATAAAGTATCAACATGCAGAAGGAGGAAAGGACTATTAATGAATATCAAAATATTAAAATGCATGTTTGCTATTCCTGGTGCAATTAATAACAAGTGTTTCAGTGCAAGGAAAATGCCAGCCAAATAGGAAGCAGTCTTAATGAAGTGTTGACAGTGTCCTAACCAACCCACAAACATCCATCCTTTGCCATGAATACACAAAACTCCAGAGACGTTTTGAAGGGACTGGCTTCCCCTGGCTCACATTTGCAGCTTATCCAGAATGAGGCATAGGTCCATTGAAATGCAAGTGGTGGAAAAGACTCTGAGTCACTGATGGGAAAGGCAGTAACCTGAGGTAAAACATTGCTGCAGTGCAATTCTTACCCTGAGGGTTCTCCAAGGGCCTTTTTTAATCCTGTGTGAGGTCTGCATCTCAACCTAAACCCACCCAATCAGTGAGCAGACTAAACACAGTGCTTACATCAACACATGGCATCAGGAATGGCTGTATTTTGACAATATTTAATTAGGTATCAAGCTGGAAGTAAACATCAAACCCGGGGAATGAACATACAGATTAATTTGAGCAATAACTGGAGGTGGGATTTATTTATAACAACAGAGTATAACAAATCCACAACTGCCACGTTGTTGCACACCTGTTATTTTGCTGCAGGTCATAATATTTGGGAATTTCCTGGACCTAAGCTAAAAGAGAATTACTATTAGTTGTCCGTAGCCTAAAGCCCTTGAAGCATATCTAAGCCATTCCAATAGTTCCTGCAGGGAACAAGGAGAGCCCCCAGGTTATTTCCTTTGCTGACCCTCTGTAACTGCAGAGGCTTTATAACAGATATTTACTGTGAGCCTTGAGCTTGCCAGTTTAGGATGGCTTGGCTTCATTCTGTCTGAAGGGTGGAACAAGATGTTTGCTGCTCACAGTATTTCCTCACCACTGCTTCATTTTGGAGCTGGAGTATGAAATACTCTGATGCCAGCATTCGACCCTGGACAAAAGAAGCAAAGAACTGGGCATTATGGATGCATGTGTTACAGGGAAATGATATCATAAAACGGGAGAAAATACAGCAGTTGTGCTGCGACTTGGAGCCAGATATGGGATGTGCGTGCTTGGAGGGACAGGACCAAAGCATTTTGTCCTCCACTGCTCTCTTGCAGAGGAGGTGATGCCCAGGGAGCTGCAGCAGGTTCACACACATCCCACAAATGGATAAGCTGGAATTGTCAAAGTTAAATCCATTTCTCTGTCTCCCCTGTGTACAGTGTTGGTGTTGGAGGGGGGCTGGCAGTCTGGGGCAGCTGGAAAGGTGGTGGGACAGTTTCCAGACTGAAATTAATGCAGATCAGCACTGACTTCAGTGTGCACTGCTGGCAGGAAATTTGATCATTTTTAAGGGTGTTCCCCCACTCACCCTCCTTATTCTTGTCAGATGAATCAAAAAAAGGAGAGGGACAATACTTAAGATGAATGACTGGAAAACTGTTGGGTCATGAGCCTGTGCTGAGTAAAAACACAGATAAACAAATGCTGTGTCTCCCCACAGAGGAGAACCCACAGCATATCTCACTGGCTACAGCACCACAGAGAGATCATTTCCTTCTCTTCTTTGCCATTAGACATGTGATTTCTCAAAACACAGTGGCCACAGTGCCTGTGGGTGACACATTATCTCTCTACACCCACAAGCAGAAACCTCTTTGATCCTACAATGTACTCCAGCCCTCAGACGTCCATGGAGTTACTGCATACAGAACACATGTTCACAGTGGCAGCTCAGTGGGATTGCATGACCCTGTCTGTGTTCAAAATGCATAATTTTTGTCTCTTTTTTTAGAGCTGGATATCAGGTTCATTGATTTCAATAATGTGCGCCTCACATCTCTCCCAGACCCATATACCTGTGCTCTTTCTCGTCAGCTGAAGGGTTTATTTTTGACTGGGCACTTTAATATGTGTGTCTTGATTAAACTGAATTTTAGTATTTGATTTGATTGCCTTACACAGCAATCTCTCCAACTTTAGATTTTTAATAATTTTTCTTGTGCCTTTCCCTCTGTCTGTTGTATTTCATTAATTGTGTTGTGTAGGGACTGTGGAACTGCCCCTTTTTCTAACAGATCTTCCTGAGCACGGATTGATTCTGAGAGGTTGGAAGTAACCATTCCAAAAATGAGAAGAAATGAAAGAAATTTGCACTGCATATCCATTTGGATATAGAAATGTGGCTAGATCAGCAGCAAATACATATGAGTATATATTTGTATTATTTTATACATTAAATAGGTTTTAAAGAGTTGCTGCACCCACTCTGGTTACCTGCAATTCCAGGGTGAGTTAGTGCCCCTGTGAGCAGTTTATGCATTTGTTTTATATTACACATCAATAAAAGCACATCAAATTCAAAACCATTCTCATTTATGGATGGAAACTTCGAGGCAAAACAGTGCAGCAGCTGCCTTGTTGTGAGTTATAGGGCAGTCATTTGTTCAAGTCAAAGAAAATACTGCTGCACTTCCAGCTAAGCCAGTACAGAATGTGACCCCACACTGCACCAAACCCCTGGCTTAAAAGCAGCTGGAAAATTGATGAAATTATCCGTTCTTTGGGGGGCAATCTGAAAAGACAGCAGCCCATTACATTTGGCAAGGCTCTTCAGTCCTGCTACAAAGGGAGAGCTGTTAATGGGAACGAGAAATCCAAAGCACAGTCACATTGTATTGACAGGCCAGGAGAGATGTGGTGCTGTCAGAGATAGGTAAAAAGGAATCCACAAACTTCCTGCAGTACAACATCTTTCGCAGCGGGGGAGAAAGGAGGATATTGTCTCTCCTCTCCTTTGTTCTCTGCAAACCATAAAGTTGACATTCTCCTGACAGAACGAGGGATTTTAGCCTTTTGAATTCAGCCCGTTGGAATTCTGTACACGGATGTACAGCCTGCCTTGATTGTGGCTAACATTTAGGGAAGGGCATCCACAGACAGCAGCTGCCCTCTGAAGCACAGTGTGGACACTCAGGAAGGAAAAATGTTTTGCAAAACTCTTTCCCCATCTCTGATCTTGGAACTGTGGAATAGGGGCACCTGTGGGATCTCTCCCCTCGGAGAGCCTTGTTGCTACAGGGTGATAACAGGCTGCAGTTGTGCCTTCCCTGGACACAGACATGGTGATGCAGCAGAATATTTGTCACACAGAATGTCAGCAGGGTGAGTAGGTGGAGAGAGAATGGAGCTCCTGCAGATATCTCTGCATGCTCTGCTCCCTGCTCCATTCCTCAGAGCCCCTTTGAGGCAAAGGGTGGCAGGGAGCAACAAAAACAAAACAACAAAAAAAGAAAAAAAAGAAAAAAAAATTATAGAGCTGGACCACCTCTCCTATGAAAACAAACTAGAAGAATTGGGGCTGTTCAGCCTGGAGAAGAGGTGTGAAAAACATGGCATTGCAAAATGAAGTAAAATTAAAATTGAAATTAAAATTAAAATTAAAATTAAAATTAAAATGTTTTAAGCTGAGGGAGAATAGATTTAGATTAGATATCAGGAAGGAATTCTTCCCTGTGAGGGTGGGGAGGCACCTGGCACAGGCTGCCCAGGGAAGCTGTGGCTGCCCCATCCCTGGAAGTGTCCAAGGCCAGGTTGGATGGGGCTCGGAGCAGCCTGGGCTGGTGGAAGGTGTCCCTGCCCATGGCAGGGGGTGGCACTGGGTCATCTTTAAGATCCTTTCCAACCCAAACCATTCTCTATGATTTAAAGGAATAACCAATTTTTCTAAAAAGCAATTGGAATAGCAATAGTGAATAAAAGAAAATGTTGCCCTTCAAGGCTTCAAATACTTTGCAAGTGTTGTCTCATTAACATGAAGTAAGGTAAATGCACAGTGTTCTTAGGCTCATTTAATGCATTTGGAAGGGGGGTTCTTTTTCCTCCCGTGTCTAGTAATTAGCATAATTTTACAAATGCGCTTTAATTACACATAAAAATAGAATAAATATTTTTGCAGCATTTTGATTTAAACAAGCACCTAATTAAGCCCTATTAAGACCTGCCATATGCTTTGCATACCACAGGCTATTCTAAGTGCACCTCTTCTGGAAGTTTTCAGCTTTGGAGGAAATGACATTATTTGACATGGACAGCCTGGTATGTAATTGACTCAAAATTACAGATGCAATAAATAATTATGGTTTAAAACACATTAACGCTGTAATAACTGGGTGGTTGTTTTGATGGCTCCTAATAAGCCATAAGTAGCTGCAAGGGCATCAAGCAGCACTTGTGAAGCACTGAGAATCTGGCAGGACTGCAAGTTCAGTGGTAGTTAAAAAGTATATTATTCAAGTTACTGCCAATTTTTGAGGCTAGGATGTGGTTCCTTGCCACTACTCAGCTTGCTCTGTGCCACTGTCACGAGGCAATCTTCTGAATTTATTTGCTTCAATCCTAAAACTTTCTAAGTTACAGGGCCCAAAAGACCAATAGCTCAGAAAGCTGATTTTCCTTCCCTTTAATTTCACCCAGTTCCTCTGAGTTTTAACCTAGTACTTCATGCTTGACTTTGTGCTTGACTAAAGCATAGATGTTTTTGACAGAGCTGATAAAGGAAATCTAGAGGTTTTTTCTAAAGGGATCTGGGGATGCTGCTCTTCCTGAGAGGGAATGAATTAAGTCCAAATGTAATCGGCATTATTGAAATCAACAATTACTTTTCCTTTCATCTATCATTTTTTCTTTTCTTTCTCTGAATAATCTTTTAGCTTATTTTTACTTCTTTTTTATTTCTACCCATTGAAGGGAAAAAAAATAATAAACAGTTGCTTTCATTTGTACTGAAAAATTAGCCCAATTTAAAAGATTTGTATACACACATTTTTGCCAACATTGTGATTTTCTTGAATCATTACAGATCATATCTTCTTTCTTATCAACATTTTTACAACATTTACTGCATCCAAGCTTCAGCAGAGGTAATGTTAGAGCTCTACTTCCTTTTCCATGGAGACAAAGGCAGCACACAAACTTAGAATTTCAAGCCCAGCAATGAAACTGGAAAGGAAAATTCCCTCCACCCATTACTGGGTGTTAAACTCTTTCTGGGACGATTCAGTTCACCACTGTGTTTGTATGAGTACATCTCCAAATTGTATTAAACAAATGCAGTGGGATTAGGTTAAACAGTTCGAATCTTGTAGATTGGTTATTAGCAAAAATTTCTTCACCAAAAGAGTTGTCAAGACCCAGCAGTGCTGGAGTCACCATTCCTGGAGGGATTTAAAAGCTGTGTGGATGTGGCATGTGGGGACGTGGGTCAGTGGCGGCCTTGGCAGTGCTGGGGGAACGGTTGGACTGGATGATCTGAGGGGTCTTTTCCAACTGAAATGATTCTGCAAATTCTCTGTCAAAGAGGTTGATTTATCCATGCGATTAGAGCTCCATGACCAAGGCTGTCTGTCAGCAGATGTGTGAAGCCAAGCACAAAAGAAACCTTCCCTTCTGGCTCCTCTGGGCTTTGTTGGGCCACAGCCTGAATCCTTTACTTCTCCTGACTGACCTTGAGTGCCCACCTTGGGTTTTAAATGACATCAAGCTCACTTGGCAATTGCAGCTGCTTCATGCACTGGGCTCTGTCCCTCACGTTTTCTTCCTCCAACTTTTCTCTGTAACATGACCTTGTAAACCTCATCTGGTGATTACTGAGTGTGGGTTTACGAGAGCACTGATATTCTTAAACCTACCCAGGGACATTATGGAGAGGAGCAGCTTGGTTTGGATTTTTTAACTCATTGACAGGGAATCATGTCAGTCAATGATACATCTATTGAAGACATCCATCTCACAAAGAAAAATGAGTGGAAAAAGATTAATACAACAGATGAATGTTCACCTAAATACTTACTTTCTTTCCATAGAATGAAGTCTTATACATGCATTTGCCAGGAACTCACCCTCTGGAAAATCCTTGGCTTGTCAGAGGCGGCAGGTCCTCTCGATACATTTCAAGCCCTCAAGCTCGAAGTGGAACCTGATAAATTACCCTCTGGGTCACAGGCTTTGGACTGACATCTCACTGATGAAAATCTGTTCACCCATCCAGGAAAAATGCTACAAAAGTGCATGTGGACAGACACATGGGAGAAGATTGACGTTGAGGACAGATATAGAACATTTTCAAGGGCTCATAAAGGCAAAATCATTGGCCTGTTTGCCTTTAGATTAATTTATTTAAAGGATTTTTCGTCCCATGTTCCTTGCCCAGAGAATACTTTATTTTGCATTTATATACTAACCCAGAAATTGCAGTTGTTTGGAGTCATATCAGTAGTGGGCAAAGAGGAAAACATTTCTTTAAAGCAATCAAGCAGCAGACAGAGTTTGTTGAACAAGGCTTGTATCACATAGAGCAGCTCAGCCTTATTAAAAGCATCTCATTTCCCACAAGCAGCAAGAAATGTCTTGCTTTTGGGGACAGCCAATCTATGGTGTGACTTTTGAAAGAGAATGAGTTTAGTGCAGAGGGTCTCTGGGATTCGACAAAATAATGATTCACTTCAGCTAACTAGTGTGCAATTGTTCTGAGCTTAGCTAGAAAAAAACACAGAGATGATCACAGGCTTCAAGTCCTAAACTGGCATAATGTGGTGTGTAACCGAGAGCTTCTCAGAACTGAAAGCATCACAAAAATGAGTAACTCATTACTGCTTTTTAAAAAAAAAAAAAAAAATAAAGTAGCTTTTTGCTAGAGGCAATTTCATTAAATGCAATGAAACTCTTTTTCTCTATAAATGCAGCTGACGTTCTATAACTTCACAAATGCCACTGAGTGCAGCATGGAGTGGAACATGAATGAAATTCTACTGTTACTGCACCAGCATAAATCAAGGAAGACTTTATTTAAGTAAGTGTAGTTTCAGCTGTTTATGTGACAGCTAAGCTGTAGATAAAATTCTCTAAACAGTCCATTGCTCCGTAATGCTTGGCTGGTATAAATCAGTGTAGCTTTCTTAGCTCCAGCAGGAGATCTCCCAGTTTGTACCAGAAGATATCCAGAGAGTGGAAGAGGTTAAAAGCAGTCAGCTGCATGGCTTTGAGCCTGGTTCTAATCCTGACCATATTTTCAGCATTTTAACTCCTGATGGCTGTGCTGTATGGCTATTGGAAATGTCTGAGCGTTTCAGAAGACAGGTGTTCACAGCAGCTACTCAGAGAAATTGAGATCAGAACAGAAATCAGAAGAAACAGACTTAAGATAACAAATTACTTTGGTATAGGTTCTGAACAGTGATAAAATTCCTATATAAAAGGGGTGTGTAGGTATTTTATTCTAAATCCTGCTGTCTGTGCTGAGAGCAGATGCACTTCTGTGTAGCACCAGAAAAGTTCACTCAGCTGAAGCTTTTTTTTGTTCAAAATTCAGTTAAACAGATCTTAAAGATTGTAAGTATGGCACCAAACCCCACATCTTTCAAATGGAAACATTTGCAAGGGCCCTCTTGGAACTACATGAAGTTGATTTGCAGTCCTTGTCTTCAATATCTTTATTTGCTCATGAAACTGCAAAGTTCTTTCAAATAAAGGATCATGTCTAGAGGAAGATGCACAGCACAGGTACTTCCTGCCTGGACCCCAGGGGTGTTCTGATAACAAGAAACTCACACCAACACTGACTATTTCTGCCCCACACTGTGAAACTCTTGAGTTGTTCATTCTGTAGAAATCATCAACATGACTTACGAACAAATTATTTGACCTATGCTAACTTAAAAGTTGTGTATATTCTGTCTTGACAATGTTGTACCACTCTGAATCTTTAATGAGAATCATAGGTGCATCAATGTGAGAGGATACATTTTGTTTTACAGGTTTTACAGTTTTCATGTAGTGAATTCTCATTTTCCAT
Organism: Struthidea cinerea; assembly: GCA_013397865.1. NCBI lineage: Eukaryota > Metazoa > Chordata > Aves > Passeriformes > Corcoracidae > Struthidea > Struthidea cinerea. The sequence continues at coordinate 222,589 of VZTI01002436.1, read as the reverse complement.
AAATAATGTTTTTTTCCAGAGCTTTAATATACAGGAACAAGGGCAGAAAATACAATGTGACAGGTTTAAAAACCATAATGTTGGTTGTGGGTTATTCTGAATAAGTGTGAGCATCTTTTTTAAGACTGCACACAGTATATGCTTTCCCAGAAAATATCAGGAAGACATTCTCCATAGTTTTATTTTAAAAGTGTCATGATTTTTTTTTTTGTTGGAAGAGAGAAAAATTGAAAGAAAGTACTGTGTTTTTGCAATGCTGAATGGAAAGGCTCTGGGAATGAGAAAACCTGGTCTTGCTGCAGGCTAATCGCCTCACAGACAAGCCACACAAAAGAGAGTCATTTTTGAAGAACACTATCATAGGTTTCTGATATCGGGTCTGCAGAAGTGCCACCAGATTATTCAATATCCATTCAACAGAGAAAATTGATTTTTGCAGAAAACCTTTACATCTAAAGGAAGGAAAAGAAAAAAGGACTCTCTGAGCTTGTTGATGTACAAGAAAAGCAGGTAGAAAACAAATTCAGAATTTAACAGATCATGGTGTGGAACTATCTGATTAGTGGGGATTCATGTTGCATATGTGGCCAATGTAAGATAAAGTGATTACAGCCCGAATACATTGCAGGAATTAATGCTTCAAGCTCACTTTTTTGTTTTTTTTGAATAAAGTTTTTTAAAAGTGGTCATCACTGACACTTCCTCTAATCTCCTGAGATCCCCGAAAGGTCAGTGGGAGTGTGTGCTCATAATTGAGATGCATCCAAGCACTTGAGTGCTTCCTCCAGGGGACATTCAATGGAATCATTTTATTGCGTACCTCCCAGCAGCACCAAACAGTGCTTTGAATTCACAGGAAATTTTTTAAGTATTGCTTGTCAACAGCAAAGTTACTATGGCAACTGTTTCAGTTTAAATCCTGTCAGATTTGCGTTAGATTCTGGTTTTATTAATTTGCCATTAGGCTTGATATCTTAGCTTATGAAAACTGGCTCCTCAGTAATGGTGGTTTTTTTTTTTTTTCAGACCAGTCCTTATCATGTTTCCTTGCAGTTCCAAGGTAGTCAGTGTTCCTACTTTGAATTGGCCCCTGTCTGATTCTAAGACTCCTGTGCATAGACTATCAATAATTAACTCAGGTGCACACTGGAAAGCCTCTAGTGGCATTTGAAATTTTCTGGGATATCTTTTTAGTCCTTCAGCTGTGCTGCCACAATTTGTGTTGCTCCTTCCTCTCACTCTTCCCCTGCTCTGGTGTGGGTCCTCACATCCACAGGGGCTGCAGCCCCTTCAGGGATATCTGGCCCACCCTGAAGCATCTTCTACTGCTCTGACATCGGTATTCCCTCTGTTGTTTCTCTGTGATTCCCTCCCACTGTCGCAGTATTTTCTGCTCTTATTCAAATACATTTCCAGAGAGGCACCACAAAATTCCCTGATGGGCTCAGCTTTGTGCCACAGAGGGTCCATGGGCTGTAGTGTCTGCCACAGGGCCGCCCTTGATCTCTTCTCACAAAGGCCTCTCCCAGAGCCTCCCATTACCAGGACCACCTACTCCCAATACTGTAGGATCTGAAATTTACCTGTAAATAATTTCTATCCTCTACAATATAGACTCTGCTCTTCTTGGGATATGATGCAGGATGTGTTAGAACTCTGTGTAAATGGTCTTGTTTCTGGTATCACCTTCTGACTTGCAGCATGCCCAAAAATAAAGTAGGATAACAATTCTAAATTCCTGTAAAGGTGACCTTGCATAGCTCACCTGCCTTGAGCCCACAAATGACTAAGACAAGAGGGTGAGATTCAGTTTGAAATTAAACCTGCTCAGAGATTTCCCCATGTGAGATAGAGGAGTTGATTTGTCTGCCCTGTGTCTCCACAGGACATGAATATTACATCTCTTATGGGGTTCTGGGCAGCTACCTCAAGTTCACAGGAGATGCTATTCAAATAGATGCCCTATGGGCAGTAGGAGTGAGAGATTTTCACAGGGCACTCCAACATGCCCAAAAATGAATGCCTGAGACAGCTGGAATGAGTCATCTACTGTTAGTGAATCCCTTCTCAATGACTGTGGAGATAAGCAGCTTTAAAACAACGTCCAAATTTCTTCTGGCTCAAGTTCAGATGGACCTGAGCCCTTGAGCTGACACAGAGAGGTGCTCACTACATGACAAATTCCTGGCATTCTGAGGCAAATGAAGTGGCAGAAGACATGACTATGTGGCTAAATCAAGAGAGAGAAGCTCCCTAATTAAAATGGACTGGCAGTTCACAGCTCCATGTTCGGGAACAAAGAGATAAAGAGAACTGAGTGGGGCTAAATTGCAATGTTTGTGTCTTCATTGTAGCGTAGTTGTTATCCATAATGCTTCCAGCAGTTCCTGAGTTAGGACACACAGTTTGGTTGGGTCTTGACATAATGTCAGGGTGATTCAATAGATAACATCCCCTTTTCACCTAGTCCCTTGCAAGAAAACCTAAGCACACAGACAAGGTGCACCTCAGGAAAGCTTGACACAAGCCAGGGCAGGGAAGGGGTTTAGGAGCACACCAGACCCTACAGTCAGTGCACGTCAGGTCAGTTCCTGCAGTGAGGTTACTATGGCTCAATAACGTGCTCAGGCCACGATGGACTGCAGAATTAAATATTTGTTCAATGGGAGGACTCACTGACTGACACTCCCTTTGGGAGCCATCTATATCCAAAACCCAGAAACGGGTTCATGGCATTTTGTAAAGACCATTTTTTATTTCATGGCTTGAATGCCAAAGTCAGGGGAAGAGATTTTCTTGATGGCAGTGGGTGGAATGGAACCAAATCTGCCTTCTTTGCATCATTTCATGTCAGGAGTCAATAGGAAGAGGTGCCCGGTTCCTTGGCAGCGTGGTCTGTTTTGCTCTACATCTCTGGTACATGAATTAGGATTGCTGAGGAGATCCTGATGCACTAAACCAGAAGTGGGTGAAACTTGGAGCCACGAGAACATTGGAAACCACCAATGTCTGCTGAAGTCCTCTGGTCTCTGGTATTTCATAGAATCATTGAAATGCTTAGGTTGGAATGGACCTTAAAGATGATCCAGTTCCAGCCCCCTGCCATGGGCAGAGATGCCACCCACTGGATCAGGTTATTCAGAGCCCCATCCAGTTGGCCTTGAACAATTCCAGGGATGGGGCAGGTACAGCTTCTCTGGGCAACCTGTGCCAGGGCCTCACCACTGAGCAAAGAACTCTTTTCTAACATCTAATCTGCATCTCTCCTCTTCAGTTCAAAACCATTCCCCCTTGTCCTGTCACTATCTGCCTGCGTACATCTCCTATAGCTACTAAAGGCATTTTAAGTGCAGACACTTGGGAAATACACACAGAGATTTGCAATTTACACCGAGTTCTTTCTGCTCCGGAAAGCGCTTTCCAAGCCATTAGGAGTTTTACAACAATGGTCTGTGACTGACTGTAGATACAACAGATGAGCAGTAGCCAACCATCAGCACCTCCTAATAACATCCCTGAGTTAGGAGAGAGTCAGAAGAAAATTATGACACTGAACTGAACAAAAAAAGTGAGGATATTGCTTGTATAAAATTAATATTCTGTGTAAAAGCCTACTTTATTGTTATTAATGGAAAAGCTCCATTAACTTAAAAGGCAAAAACAATGGGCGGTAAATTATTTTTTTCCAGGGTTAATCTTCCATTGAATGGGAAGGGCACATTATTTGGCTTCCATTAAAGTGATACTAAAGTTATATTTCTAAGTGTTTGCACAAAAGTGACGTAGCGTGAAAAATGAGGTAGGACTTGATACCCTTTAACTGGGAATTTATTTTGCACAGCTCGATATGATCTGGATCACCAGGGTTCCCTCCCCAGCACGGGCAATATTTTGAGGTAATTCAAAATTGACACTCTACAAGTGAAAGCATCATGTGCTGCAACTTCATTTCTCTTTAGAGTATTCATGCAGCCGCTCTTGCTACAAAATCCTGGTATTTCATGGAGTTTTCCCCATAGCAGGTTTAGCAATAAAAACCAGAACCATGGGTCAATTTGTAATTTACCCAAGGTCACTCAAGAAATGTCTGTTCTGTAATCGAACTCAGGCTTCTAAACTCCCTGTCTAAGCTATTGACTATTTAATTCCTTACCTAGTAGCAGTTTTAGATGAAGTGCAAAAGCAAACCAGACCGTGTTTTCAGAGGATTTGCACAGAACATGAAATTACAACAGTTTCACAAGCGGCCACGTGCCATTGGAGCTGTGCAAATTATTTTCCTGAATCCTTATTACCTGCACCAAATCTGATACTGGATTTAGTGCAGCCTGATAAAAAAGGGGGTTCCACTAAATTGTTGCCAACAGGTAAGAGTGTGGGCATAGGAACCCTTACTCTTCCTCACCTAATATGTGCTGACTTCTTTGCAAATCTCGTGGAAACCTGTGGTCCCTGTTGCTGGAACAAAAGTTCATAAGGATTATTGTAAATGTGACAGTTGAGAGCAGACAGGCTTCAAGTCCCAGCTGGACAAATAATGCAACAAGGGATTCTCCATGCCTGAATTGCTTCACAACGGACAAACCACACTGAGGAGAGAGTTATCATGCAAGTAGAGCTGTTAGAGGCAGGGGTTTCAAGTCATAAGTGTGCTACAGGACATTGATACTGGGAATAAAAATGTATCTCTTTAATTTCTGTATTTCTGTATTATTTGTGTTTATTTAATATGTAAGTGCAACACATACTTTGAAGTGCAGAGAGGATGTGAGAAGTGGAAGAGAATATGAAGAGAAGGACAGAGATCATGTTTGGTGAGGAAGAGTGTGGAGAACAGAGCTGGGAAGAGAGTAGAGGGCACTGAGAGTGAGAATAACACAGGACAAAGTGAGAAGCAGAGCAGAAAGCTTTCACAGGAGTCAAAAGGCCTTGATGACACTGGTGATCAATACTAAAGTCACACAAACCATTGCCTGGCCCATCTCAGATGTTCCTTCATGAAAGATGTTTGTCAACAAAGGTGGAAGAGGAAGTAGTAATAAATGAAGAATTACTCTGGACTTTAAAATTTTGAGACCTTGTCATCACTGGGATCTGAAGATCTGAGATCCGTCATGGAGATGGATGAAGACAAGCAAAAGATCTGAGCACAAAAGACCATCTGATGAAACATTCCTTCATACACTGACCCCAGTGGGAAACTAGAGACATTCAGTTTCTAAGACAGATGTATGCAACAAATGCCTTAAAGTATTTGTGCAATTGCTGACTTTAGTTTTCTTGATGCTCTCTTCTCTGATCACATCAAATAAGATTATTTTTTAAAGTTAATTTTAATTTTCCTGTCAATAATTTTTCTTCCAAGAGGTTTAGGTGAGAATCATTGTGTCAGCTGGTAAAGTTTATATTGCCGCCTGCTGAGTTTGATGTACCCTAAGGAGAAAGAATGAAAATCTGCTTTTAGGAATTTTCTTTTAAACTGTCACTAAAAATAGAAAAGAAAGAGATGCCAGGTTACCTGAGCTTTTGTTCCATACAAACCTCTAGAGTCAAATTTGACAGCGACTTCTTTCTCTACAAAAAGAAGTGAAAGTCTACATTTACTAGCTAAAATCAAAGGGATTTTTTTCCCCTTCTTTTTAAGATGTTGAACAAACACCTCAAAATGTGAACTCATGTCTTTTTTTATCTGAGACACACAAGGCAGAACAAGATAGTGGGGACTCTGAAAGCAAGGTGAGAGTACTTACTAATCCTGTACTAGCTACTCTGTCTCAGGGGTGAAGGATGCCAACTTCATGTCCTTCCTGGGAGACTACTCAGTTGCATCCACAACATGTGCAGAGCAGAAGTTGGTGTAGTAGATTATATCTGATGCCTTCTTCATTCATCAAAGTTAAGTGGAAGGTCAACATCACTAATGTTCTCTTTCCACTAGAATACAGCTTGGAGAGCAAAGCAGAGAAACTCAGCAGAACAAAAGGAAAAACAACCTTTGTTGAGAGGACTTGGGTCCAAGTTTTGGAGATGACAAGAAATTGAAGTCACTAAAAGAAGAAATTTTTTTCTTTTTTGTGCTGAAATGCATTAATGGAAGGACGGCAATTTTGTTCCCAATCCAAATGCCAGGAATTTCTCCTGGCAACAAGTTATTAATTTTATTTACCTACTTTGTAAAATATAAATCATTTTCAAGAATGAAATCACTCCAGTGATGAACAGAAATAAACAATAGGAAAGCATTAGACAGAGAAATGGTACCTCAAATGGAACATAATAATGTCAGTACCACTTTTTCCTGATCTGTTGCCAGGCAATAGGGACAAGACCTCTCTTACATTATCTAAAGCATCTCGTCTATTTCATTCTGGTTTATTGGCTACACAAATCAAAGGTGTTTCAGTAATTAACAACAAGCCATGTTCCTTTCCCCTGCCTCCACATATTTCTTTCATATTTCAAATCAACGTGTTTTACAAAGAGCTGGCTTTCTTTTCTGTCTGCTTTAAATTATTTTATTGAATGTAATAATATTATAATAATTTTTTCATTCAAAGCTTCATATTTCTTTTTCAGAGAGCAGGAAAAAAAATCAGCACTTTTTCAATTATCTTGACATGGTGCACTTCCATAGTGGAAAGACTGTGAAAAAAAGATTCTGTTCTCAGTTCAGTTCACTCCTTCCTTCATACACTCAGTTTAAAACCTGCCATGTGCTGACTTATTCTGTCAGCATTCACTGTCAGCTTTGCCATCTCTGTCACTCAGGGCTGATCAGAAGTCAGTGATTTGCCATTTGGCTTCTCTTGGACTAACGAGCTGTGGAGCTGCCTGTTTCTTCCAGCTTCTACTACAAGTTGCAAATGTGGAGATTTTGGGAAGGACAAGTCACTTATTCATTGAAAGTGCAGTTTTGGGACAGCCTAAACCACTTATGATTTAGGGTTGAACCATCCATGTGGTTTTGAATGAAATAAAACTGACAGTGTATTTCAGAAGTGTCAAAGCAGTTCGCTCACCAAATCAAAAATGTCATGCAGCTCAGACCTGTAACCCCTCAAGTGTTTGGTGTTCTCAGTCAGCAAATTCCAGCTCTGTGATGGTGCACCGAGATCACTGCACAATCACTGGATTTATCACCATGCCAGATGTGACAAAATGGAGCACAGCCTTTTATTCTTTTCCCCTTTTCTTAATACTACCCAGTCACAGGAAAAAAAAAAAAAAGGAAAAGTCGAATTATTGGAGTGAGACTTTTCAAAAGCACTCAGTGTTTTTCTGAGTCATCACCCGTAGAACTTGATGATTAAACTCTTGCTGATTTCTATAGCAGCAGTTATGCTAATTCCTACTACTCCTGGACATGCCATGCTTAAATGCATCTGTGGCATGTGCTTTCTTTTCAGCTGGGGTTATTTAGCACCCATTGATTCCTTTTTGCTTTCCCTTTCCTTCCCTGCATTCTGGTTTTCAAGCTAGTAAGTCAGCTGGATGCCTCAATATAACAATTCCTGATCAGAGTGCTTTAGGAAATAACAGCAATTCCCCCATTCATTAAAAAAAATTTCAAATTTGGGAAGTAGTACAGTGTAGAAAAATGTTGTATAGCTTGCTAACAGCATGCTGATTTTTAAACAAGTTTCATGCAAATAATAGCTCCTACCTTGCCATTCATTACATTGTAAAACTCTTTATTTTTCAGCTGGCTTGTTTGTTGTTTCTTGAGCTGCAATAAATCTGAATAGTTTTATTTTATTTACTAAAATGCACTTTGGGAGTTGTTTGTTTTTTTAATGCAACATATTCATAAGCTGGGTAGGGATAAAAATGTACCCAAAGGATCATTTTTACTAATTTATCATTCTTTCTAAGTTCTCTGGGTCTACTGGAAAAATGGTGCAATAATATTTTTTTAAAGACAGAAATTTGTTCTATGTTTTGGGGATGTGGGAATGGCTAATTGTAATGCATTACATTTTAGAACTTTGAATCATGGCAGAATTAAATGCAGAAAAAAAATTATTTTTGGGTATATAGCACATGAAATTTAGGGCAAATGGATACTTATGAGTCTGCAGAGATTGACTACAAGAATCCCAAGGTATTTTGTGGTTTCCCGAGTGCACTACAGCAGTCAGAACTTTCCATCCAATCCGAATGCTAAAGCATTTTGCATTAAACATGGAAGTATGGGGCCATAGGGGGTTGGGATTCCCTTGTCACACCATGGTTCCTGGAGCACCAAATGAGCCTCTGACCTTCTTTTCCACACCTCAGCAGAGCAGGTGTAACACACAGAGCCAGGATGACTCTGCCTCAGAAGAGTTATTGTGGCAGAGGAAGGGGCTGGGGAAAAAGTGACCCAGGGAGCTCTTTGTAGTCATAGAGAAAGGCAGTGACAGAGAACAGGCTCCAAACCACAGAAAATGGGACCAAGACTGATGTCAGTTCCCACACCTCAGACACTCAGATCCCACAACCAAGACTGGCCACACTTCAGTGGCCAGCTAAGGATCGCCTAAAATTCAGTGCTTCCTCAAAGTCCTTGAAAGTTCCCAAGTGCCTGATCTGAAGAGTGTGATTGTGCCCAGGAAATCTCCTCTCTGAGGAGTTTGTAGCTTGGGGTGAAAGGCATGGAAATTCTTAGGTGCCCATCAAATACGTGAGCAGGCTGTACCCACCCAAGCTCAGGAGGTGCCCCGGCCTCCCCCAGCCCAGAGGCCACCTGCACTGCCTGGTGGTGTCCTGACCTTGTCCTTCCATGTACTCTCAGAGCTGTTTCCTGGGAACCTGAGAGGCTCTGGAAAGGACCAACAGCTCAGGAATTTTCCCACTCGCGCTGCCCAGAAAATTCAGCTTAAATACTTGCACATCAACAGCTGTGAGTTCATCAAAGGCTACAGCCGCACCCCGTTGTTCCCTGTGACTGGAGGAGAAAGGAGTGGGACCTACCTTTAACTGGAAACCCAGAACAGCAAGCAAGGGACCAAATTCACTTGTGTCCTCATCCCTGGGAGGCACCAGTCCATGTGTCCCACCTCTGGACACCAGATCTGGCCACCAAGGGACCTCTTTCCACACCTCCCAGTCAAAACGCTTGTGGAGTTCATACACCAGGAGCCAACATTCAGCTTCAGTTCCCCTGCAAAGAAGACCTATATCTATATATCTTTAAAAGTTTGGTTCTAAATCACCTCACAGGATGTCTGTCTTCCTCTTAGGACTACCTTCCACAGATCAGATAAATTTCCAAACCTGTTTGAAATTTTTGTGGCCCTATGTTTCTCTTTTGTCAAGCCTGCTGAGGCAAGGGGACCATATTTCTGCCTACATTGTATTTCACAGGAGCAGTGCAATAAAATGTGTACGTATGAACTGTCATATCCCTGGAATACATGAATTCTCATAAACTCACCAGATGTTTTGAAGCAAGCACTAGGTTTTAATTGGGACATTTAAACTCAAAAAGGCCAATCTGCAAAGGCACTCTGCTCGTTATTTATTTCAGCACATTTACATTTTATAAAGGAAGAAATAGAAACTTTTTTGTCCCGTTTTAGAGGGGGAAAAAAAGAAACAAAGTAGTCATTCCATTAATACTTCTCAATAGCAAGATGAAAGTAATAGAAAAATGAAACTGAAAGATTTCAAAGAGCTTTAGCCCTACAAAGGAAAAATTCCCAAGAGAAATCCTCCGTAAGCTTAACCACAAAATATTTATGGCCACAAAGTAAGGATATAATTTCTTTTCTGAATAAAGGATACCCTCCTGAGAACAAAATCTTTGTTAATCAAAAGCATTAAGATAAAGGTTTCTACTGACTGGGCTGGATTGATTATAAACATATCAGCACAGCAGAATTGAAAGAGTTAAAACTGCATCTTCAAAATTGCAATAGCAAAGTGACACCTGTGCATCTACTGGACTTCAAAACAAGTCACTGAGTACTTCAGGACATCTAAAAGAGCAGTAGGCACTTATCTTCCGTCATCTGAATCCATCTCCAGGGCTCCGGCAGCCGTAATGAAAGTCAAGGCAAATTGTTTATCTGCAGATATCTGTGTCTTAATTTAGACGTAATTCCATACAAGGAACCTAATCCATTCTATAAAACCATGGCCCATAGCATCATGTAGATTCAATTTAAATTCAATGCAAATGTTGGTCACTGAACCTGAAAATCACAAGGAATAGGGCTGGAAGAGCTCTTGGAAGATGAATGCACCTGTCCTTTTAACCTGTGATGTGGGATCAATCCTACTTGCAATATTTTTCACAGATGTTTAGCCAACCTCACATTAAAAAAATATCAAATGTGAAAATAAGTTCCCAAAATCTTCTTTCACACAGAGTTCTGTTGTGATCTGAAGACCCTGATGACCAAATTAAGACACTTTTTTTTTTACCTAGACCTGTCAGAGGTTCAGGTTCACAGCACCACTGCAGAAGCAGATTGAGCACCAGCTGCAGGAGCAAGGCATGAAAATTGAAATTCTTTTGCGTCACTTGGCCCATGAGTGGTACCAGGTCCATTCTAATGTGAGCCACAGAGCATCTGCATCCATCTGATCTGACTCCACCCACACTACTGCCTTTCCAGTGCAGTTGTCTTGGCAAAAGGAATTGGGAAAATCCTGCAGAGACACTGACCATCCCTGGATATACAATTTGGGCTTGGCAGAAGAACAAAATGTTTCATTAAGATCAAACTGACACTATGTTGTTGCACAGATAAAGGTAAATACGCTAGAAACTGGCTGGGAACAGAGGACACTTCATGTCCTTCATGGATGGGTGGCTGGACTGATGGATGGACAGATAGATACTCTACAATATATTCCCACAACTGGATTTAAGAAAACCTATAATAGTAAAAAGCAACCTCCAAGTAATAAGAAATACAGAATTAAAGCAAGTCCAATTTTCTGTGCACTAAATTGGAGAATACCATTCCTAAACCATGGCAATGATCCTCCTGGACCTCAGTGTAGTGTCAGAACCAGGCTGGAAAAATACTTTCCATGTCCTGCTTGACTCAAAATCAATCTAGGACTAAAATTTTAGGATATTATTTCCTAGTCAACAGCAGCTCTCAGCAGGGACATGCTCTATGTGGATATTTTGGTAGTTGCTTTTTTGCAAGTCCATCCCAAACTGTGACTTTAAAAAGGCACAATAACCACTTTTCAGTGGATGATGACAAAACACTGATACACAGAAAAGACCTCGCTAGAAACTTCGAGTAACTCTGTGAGATGGATGTGTTTCTGCTTAGGAGTTAAAAAAAAATTGTCCCTATTTTCACTAAGAATAAAACACAGTATTTTTTCCTTGCCTTATACTTGAAAAACATTAAACTTTCCTTGACATAATTTCCTCACGGAATTAATTTTGAGGCAGACACCTGGCATGAGATATTTCAGTCCAAACAGTTCACATTTGTCAAAGGTATGAGTGTCTGGAAACAGGTCCTTTTAATGGAAAGTGTCAGGCAACCTTAAATACACAGATCTCTTGGCCTGCCCGCAATGCAGCTTTTAAATGAAACAATCATTTCTTCACAGAGATGAAAAAGCCCAGCCTGTGTTCACTGTAAAACTTCCTCCCCATCTTTCATTCAGGCATCTTTGGTGCTTTAGCCATAGGTCATACCTGTTACAAACACAGTTCTTTTTCTCCAACCTTATGTCTCATAATTAATGAACTGTGAAGTTTTAGTGGGCAGAAATAGACAGACCCAGGAGTGTTCTTTGGTAAAAGCTTTGTCCAAAGCAGGAAAAATCTTGAAGATGTCTCTTCTACTGGCTAAAATTATACACTGAGATTATTTAAATCAGCTTTTTCTCAAATTCTGCGTCCTTGCTTGCTTTCCTCTTCTGCTGTCAAAGATAACCTACTCTATGAGGACTGAAAGTGAATTCTTATGCTACTAAAATGCTGGATAATGCCTATATTTACTGCTTGCTTCCTGTCTTTAGAGTTAAATAATAAGATTTTTCAAAGGCTCTTACTCTGACTTGGACACTCCTCATCTTCTGGAAATTAAATAATTTTAGCATCTAGAAATGTGTTCTAAATTAAAGCCAAGAATATCCAAGCATGTTGTATCAGGGCCCAAATTCTAACATTATTTCAGAGGTGAAACCTTCTGTATTGACTTAATCTTGCTCCAGGTGAGCTGTCCTTTCCTTACAAGAGGATTTAAAAGACAAAAACTTCTTCCTTTACCTACAGACACTGCTTTAATGATCCATCTCCACCTTGCCCAGTAAATATGACAGAGGCATAACCCACAGTGGTCTGTGCAGGTCAGCATTTATAGGTTCTGCTCTCCAGAACAGGTTTATGGAGCTGAACTTTCTGTAAGCACATAAACCTGTGCCCTGTCATAAGTCTGTAAAGCAACAGCTGAGTCCTAGTGCTAGAAGGGGGAGGAAAATCAAAGCATAAAAAGAAAAAAACTAATAGCTACAATGGTTTTCACATTAGAGGAATCTTTAAAGTAGAAATGATGCACAGCAGTTGTTGGAGAAGATCAGTCAATGCTATCACGAGTTTGAAAACAAAGTTCTCTCTGTTAATTTATGCAGAACTTAAGCCTGCTGTGTAAACTATGTGGGAACTTACTTGAAATATTGATGTTTAAAATGGCACTCTCAGTCCTTCATTTTCTTCCTTTCTTTCTTTCTTTTTTTTTAAGAACACTTACTGAAATTTATGTTGACAAGCTACAGACAGAATGATGGAGTGGCCCTTTTCTGATCTGCAGTTAGAAGTCATTTGCATCCCTCCACCTCATTCTCTTTTTTCCACAAAAGGAAGTTTCTTTAACTCAGTTATCAATCAACAAAAGCTCTGAAGGGCTATTTCATACAACAATTTGTTAAAGTGACGCCAGTGGAATCAAACACACAGCTCTTCAGTAATAGCCTGAAAAGATCCATGTCACTGGGTTATTAATTGTGGAAGGAAAAGATTTTAAAGCCATTAGCACTGACTGCCTTTGCTTCCAAAGTGAATATTTTTTTTTCTCTGAAATTACTATTCCTTCTTCTATTTTCATTGCTGTGCCAAAAGCTGAAAAGTTTAGTCATTTATATTATCAAAACTCATTTTTGCAGTGATGCCTATCAATACAAATTTTTAAAATAAAACATCAAATGGCAATAAACAAGCTAAAAAAACCCAAATAAATTAGCAAATTGTGCGCCCACTGACCAGGAAGTATGGTTTTGTATTTGTTATATGACAAATATAAGCAGTAGAATATAACTTGTAGAACAGTTAGCGGTACAGAAAAATGTAGGACTGCGTTTTTCAGGCGTTGTGAAAATGTATAAAGTGTTGATCTGTTTTTAAGTCTCCATTAAGTACTGGCTGAGGCAGACCAGGTGTGCTTTTCATGAGATTTTCTCCCAGAGACAGGTTAGTTGTTCATTTGCCACGTTAGTGATGGAGACAGAGGTTTTGAGCTGGCAGAGTGGTCCATGGCCCAACCCCTTCCCCATCCCCGTAACTCCAAGCGTGCATTGACTCATGTTGTACTCACAGAATCACAGAATCATGGGTTGGCTTGGATTGGAAGGGATCTTAAAGATTTTCTCATTCCAACCCCCTGCCATGGGCAGGGACACCTTCCACTATCCCAGGTTGCTCCAGGCCCCATCCAACCTGGCCTTCAACTTCCAAGAATGGGGCAGCCACAGCTGGGCAACCTGTGCCAAGGCCTCAGCACCCTCACAGAGAACATTTTTTTTCTAATATCCAATCTAAACCTGCCCTCTTTCAGTTTGAAGCCACTCCCCCTTGTCCTGTCGCTCCAGGCTCTTGTAAATACTCTTGCCCCATCTCTCTCGTGGGTTCCCTTCAGGCACTGGGAGGCCACAATGAGGTGACCCCAGAGCCTTCTCTTCTGCAGACAGAACAATCCCAATTCTGTCAGCCTTTCCTCACAGCAGAGCTGCTCCATCCCTCTGATATTGATGCCTCCTCTGGACTCTCTCCAGCAGCTCCAGGTCCTTCCTGTGCCGGGCTCCAGAGCTGGACACAGCTCTGCAGGTGGGATCTCACCTCAGCAGGGCAGAGGGGCAGAATCCCCTCCCTCGACCTGCCCACCCTGCCTTGTGTGCACATTTCTTTTTGTCCCTGTACAGTACCACCTGTACACCAAGAAACCTGGGCTACATTTGAAAACTTGTAGTTGTATCCTCCTGGTTTAGCAGTGTTGATAAAGCTCAGAAAGTGCTTTGGAACATGACAAAATAACCAGACCCTCTTTAGCCAATGTGCTCTGATTCTCCAAGGGCTCATAATTGGGATTATTTCTTCAAACATCACTTTTATCCCAATGCCTTGAGTGGGGTCATCCCCCCATACTGAGTTATTCACCAATATGTTTGCAGAACTGGGACAAAGGTGGTATATTTTTACCCCATGGAAGAGTTACTCTTGGCATTTTCCCATTATTCCAGTGATAAATTTTCCTAAGGGTCCCTTTCTTTCTGTCTGAACTCCATAGTGTATACCCTTATTAAAGGAAATTTCTTTAAAGGCTCTTTGACTACAAAAAATGGATATGCCTTTGTTGTGGGAGTGAAGGCACATTCTTTGAAAGTGTGTTGCATCACAGTGGGACCAAAGTGCAAACTTTTCCAAACTTTAAAGTGATGTTTGGGTGCAGCTCCTTTTATAGCTAAAAAATCATAAATGTAAAGGTGAGAACTGCGGATTAAGAGAAAGAAATATAGAGGCAGACACGCTATTTTACAAGGAGTTTAAGCTATTTAAATAACAAATAGCTCTTCACCTGGCGTTAAGGTGACTAATAGCCCAGATAAAAAGTAGGATTTGGGTGCATAAACCAGATTTAAATGGATTTCAGCTGCTTATTTCCAGTATTCTAGTCAAAGCAACAGCATACCTCTAACTTTTCAGAGCTGTATAGGGCAGGAATGACCCATATGGGTCAATTATCACATCAGTTCAGGGGACAATTGGTTCTCCTCACTGCATTTGGTCCTCCACAGAGCTAGTGAGATGACCTTTCCCTACGGCATCATGAAGAGCTTTCTGTTAATTCTCTATGTCCTCTCTTCTCCATCCTTTTTCATTTCCCCCTGCTGTTATTTCTCATCCAATCCAGTGGCAGAACTCTATAGTGAATTTTGGGATGCAATTCTTCTGAATCATTGCACGACACAGCTTTTCTCTGGGTCAGACAGAATTGGCTGTAAGAAGCTTCAAACTGAAGATACATCATACATGTAAATGGTCCCATTTCAAAGCTCTAAATTAATATATGCGTGCAATCATGCTGAGTTTATTACTGCAACAATGTACAAGACAGTAAATAAAGTCTGGCATAAAACTTTATGCAGTTTCTTCCTCCAGTTGGAAGAAAAATGATACGAATCAGGACTTGGTTTTAAAAGACTGGTAAAGTGAGGGTAGGTAAGAACAGAAAAATTATGTATCAAATCCCCCCAGCTGTAATATTATGATCTGATGAGTAAAAATTTATTGTAAATTTGCACAGAGGGTAAAGAGGCAGGAAAGGGGAGGACTTGGGACTGTCTCCGCTGTGCTGCTTTGGTGCAGGTGCTCCAGAGGCACTGGGATGTGCATGGAGCTACGGAGCTGGGTGTTGCCACCAAGGATGAACAGACCACCTCCCTGCAATCAGCTGCATAACTGATCAAACCCTGATGCAACAATTTAATCTGCTCTCTTTTTCAAGTAGATGAAAGTGATTTCGTTTGCTATTGGGCCCTCAAATGAAATAAAACATTGCTGGTTGGGGCCAGTCGAATCGGTCCTTTCATGAATTTTGATTGGTTTCCATGGAAACACTGGCAAACTCCATTTAGCACCAGGGTCCATTCCTGAACAAGGGAACTGCTAAATGAAGTCACAGCATCTATCTACCCATGTGCATGGCAGAGAGATGCACTTTCAAGTAACACTGGTAATTAAGTGTTTGTATGAACATGCACAGTGAAGTGAGTGCACTAGAGAGCCAAGAAATTGGGCAAGAAGCATCCATCAGTTCCAATTAGGAGACAGGAAAAGATGAAGCATACATTAAGTGAAATATATGCATTGCTGTTGGTGATAGAGCTGTACTCTTATTTAATATGGAGATTTTAAAATTAGATTGATTTGCAAGACAGAGGAGAAGTCTGAAGAAACTGAGCCTTTCCAAGGGAGCTGAGAAGCTCAGTGTCTCTCTGAATTGTCTGTATTTATCACTGGCCAAGGTGATAACAATAGCATTCATTCAATGGCATGAAGCTCTGTCAGGGGAGGTTTAGGCTGAATATTAGGAAAAAGTTCTTCCCCCAGAGAGTGGTTGGGCACTGAACAAGCTCCCCAGGGCAGTGGTCACAGCACCAACCTGAGAGAGTTCAAGTGTTTGGGCAACACTCTTGGGCCCATGGTGGGATTCTTTAGGTTGTTCTGTGCAGGGTCAGGAGTTGGACTCGGTGATCCTGGTGAATCCCTTCCAATTCAGGATATTCTGTGATTCTGTGACTGCTCTTGCTGCTTTCTTCTCAAGCTGCCCTGGCTGCCCTCTCCTCTTCACAAGCCTCAACTCTTCTGTGGCTCTCATTCATGTTTATTGGGAACAACACCAGGAAATTGATGGAGTTCTACTGCAGTAAAATAACATAAAGAGGAAAGTAAAGCCTGTTTTCTCTCCAAGGCTTGTTTCACAGCCTAGTGGGTTAATATATCAGAACTAATTAACAGTCTGATGAGAACCCATGCAACAGCGTGGAGTACGTGTGTGTTGAATGCAGGAGACAACAGTTATTTCATCCAGTTGAAGGTGAGAGAAAAGCTGGTAAAGTGGAGCTTTTTAAATTTTAAATATCCATTATTAATTATCTCGAAAC
Organism: Struthidea cinerea; assembly: GCA_013397865.1. NCBI lineage: Eukaryota > Metazoa > Chordata > Aves > Passeriformes > Corcoracidae > Struthidea > Struthidea cinerea. Next base: position 205,693 of record VZTI01002436.1, on the reverse strand, counting down.
CACATATCAATCTGCTTAAAAAATGCTAAGTACAGCAACCAGGAATGAAAACAACAGTGCATGAAAAATTCTGAGACTTAACAGAAGCTATTTTTTTAAACATTTCCTCCCATTGTTGGGTGTTGCCAACTTCCTGTCAACTGAATTTGATCTTTATCTTTCTGGGTTCATTGTCCTAATCAGAGTCAGTGCTGGCCCTGCTCATTATCAGCTAGGGTGAGCAATTTGTGGGGAGGTGAAAACATGCAAGACCTGCCCTGTCTGTGCTGAATTTAAAGCCATGGATTGGTTTAGGTGTTACTTTTTTTTTTTTTTGGTTGGTTGGTTGGTTGGTTGTTTTGGTGGGGTTTTTTTAGAAACAGGAAATGTGAAGCTAAATAATGACTAAATATTTTATATAATATAAAACAAAGTGGTTATTTGAAGCTTTTCCCTGAAATATTTTATGAACTTTTGCCATCTTTGCAAGTGTTTCTTTACATCTTTACAAGTGTTTGAGTGGCAGAGTAAATCAGCTGCATAAGTTATTTTTTCATGATGAATTCATGTAGTAACCCACAGAGTGCTCATTTAATAACTTTTATATTCTTTATTTAGAAAAGTTCCTTAAACACAGTGAAGGTTTCAGATCATGGAATCAAAAAGGCCCAGAGGTGACTAATTTCTGCACAGAGGTGACTGAGACCAGCAGAGATATGAAATTCCTAATGCGTGGGTTCTTTTTCTTTTCTGGAGATTCCTCTTCTCTTCAGCATAATGGATTTTAAGATTTGTATCAGAGACCTGAATTTTCACAGTCAGCATCTGGAGAACTAATACTGTGTATTCATTCCTGCATTGCAGAGTTGCAGCCAAACCAGGGGAGAGCAAGGGCCCTTTCCCATGCAGGCAGGGGAGTGGGATCAGCATGATAATTTTAGGGATAATTCATGGTAGCAAGAGAAAAAGTAGCAACTCCAGAAAAGACACGATGCAGATGGTTCTGACCTCACTGCAGGCCGCTGCTGGGGAATGAAAGTGGGCATCACACATGAATTTTACTGGGACAACCAACCATGCATCTCTAGTTCAGCACAGCAAGAAGCAGGTATTAGAAGGTGTGAAGTAGCCCAACAGACACAAATCTCTCACAGGATGAATTTTCAATGCTTTCTCATGCTTTTTTTTTCATGTTTTCATGGTTCTGCCTTCCTTTAGATTGCGGGAAAAGGGGAGAGTTTAAGTCAATAAAAAAGGGAGAGGGAATAATTCTCTCTTTAAAGATCATATGCATTAATGAAGATGTAATGTAGAAAATTACGCAAAAGGGAATTATGTATATTTAATCAGGATGACTTCCTCTTTCCACTACACAGGAACATTAAATAAAATGAAATGCTAAGAGAGTCAAACTGGGCAGTATGTTGTATTCACCCACTGCATGTTAGAAAGCCAAGAAATTGTTTTCTAGAAAAGGCTGTTGCCATAGGGAAAGTGCCAGGGATATTTGTAGGGGTAACGAGGTGTATTGGGTTTGCATGGCAAGGAGCAGCAGAGACAGCACATGATGAAGTGATCACAGTCCCCATTCCCTATCCCCCTGTGCCATTGGAGGCAAGGAAGTAGGGAATTCGGGAGTGAATCTGAGCCTGTGAAGAAGAGAGGGGTGGGAAGGAGGTGTTTCTAAGATTTGGTGTTATTGCTCACCACCCTACTCTGATTTGACTTATAATAAATTAATTTCTTTCGGTAGTGTCTGTTTTTCCTGTGACAGTAACTGGTGAGTGATCTCCCCCTGCCTTCATTTGACCCAAGAGCCTTTCCTTATTTTTCCTCACCCCTGTCCAGCTGAAGAGAGGAGTGATGGAGTGGCTTTGGTGGGGACCTGGTGTCCAGCTAGGGTCAACCCAGAGCCACACAAGGCTCTCAGCAGTTGCTCTATTCAATGACAACACAAGTGCTGGAAGATAAATTAAATTAAGTGCTCCACAGACCACAGCTCTTTAGAGGAAGGGTGCAAACGAAATGCCCAGCACGGGTTGCTGCCTGTCAGTGGGACAGAGCTCCTGCCAGCCTCTCCTGAACTGCTGGTCCTGGTGGGCATGCAGAAGGACAGTGAGCTAGTGTGGAGATACAGCTAGAAAGCAGAAGTGAGGGCACTGCTGAACTCATGTCAGAAGTGAACGCGCTAACGCTGCTAGGCCGCAAACCATGGCAGGCAGTACGGCCTACCACGAAACAGCAAGCATGAGTGAATAGCATGCCAGGAATGTACCTGTGTTGGTCAGTGCTAGCCTTTAGTTTTGCAATGTTATTAGGAAACATAGATATGGTTGTTATAGTGATTGCTGCTCATATAAGAATCTATTTTTAGTTACTGCTGAAAAGGTATAAATACATAGCTCTGTATCGATAAAATCAGCTTATTGCATCCAAGCAATCTGCCCCGTCTCTTCCATCGCCGACCGTCACGCGACAAGCTAGAGGAGCTGAGCTGCTGCTCCAAGCTGGTCAGACGCCTTCAGTGTGTAAATATGTGGGGTTCAGTTTACATTGTTCCCTTACCTTTCCCCCTGCCCCTAGTCCTGGCCACTCCCTCGGGCTCTCCCTGTTGGTTCCTGTACCCAACCCTGCCCTTGTACCGCCCCGGAGCCCTGGGGAAAAAGGCCCTGCTCCCTGGCCACCAGGTCTCTCTCGCTTTCAACCTCGGGGGGCTGCATGGACCAGATGCAACGATTAAACATCTTCTAATCCCCCCATGGAGACACCCTTCTCACCTCCTTTGTCGTCGCTGTGTTTGTAAGGCTGTCAGCTGGCCGGAGCAAAGTGCCGAGCCATCCGAAATGGACTGTGGAAGGGCAGAGAAATTCTGCCCTGTCCTAGAAGCCTCGGCTGAGCTCTCGGGGAAAGCTGCAGCTTGCTAGACAACACCCTAGCGCTTACAACATAAATACAGAATGTTTCACATTTCATTTTTTTTCCCCTGTTATCTTCTGGCTTAGGGAGGAGCAAACCCTGCGAATAATTAGGCGCATTAGTGCAAGGCTGTGTGTCTTGCAGCAAGGGCTGGTCAAGCTGCTGGAAGTATGCAGAGACCCAGATGCTGTGAGATCAGGGTGTGAGATGGTGGGAGCAGAAGTACAGAGGAATTGATTCTGGTTTTGTGGTTGCACTGAATCCAACAGGTTTGCTACTGCACTTAATGAGAAGAGTAATGATTGCTGCAAAAAGCACACTGATAAGGAGATCTGTCAGTCTGTCTGTCTGTCTGTGAGCTTCACTATGTTCATAACTACCTCTGTCATTAGCAAAATTATGAAACTTTAATACCTGTTTTTACCCAGCACTGCAAGATATAAATGTACATACATATAAATATGAGTATAAGATACACATAGGCCATACTAAATAGAATGATCTCATTATTTATTAAATAACTGTGGGAATCTTCCTCAGAAATGTAATGTAATGTGCCTTCCCGACATTTTAAGGGCAGCCACTTAACAATTGTTGTTATTAAGAAAGAAAATTGAGTACTCATTTGATTTTAACACTGGTTACATATTAAATTAAAAGGGAATATAGAAAGAAAATAATTTCTATCTGCATTTTTTTTAAAATATGTAGAGGTTAATACCACATCATTTATTTACAGATTTAGTTTAACATTTACAAAGGTTTTTTTTTGGTGGTATTTGTGTTAAATTTTATCACTAAATTATTTATATTATTTTTGTAGTAAGCTTGAAAATGAATTCTCAAAGTTGTTTTGTTTTTTTCAAATGGGAGTGGTTTGTTCAGCTCACAAACTTTGTTAAAGAAAATAATTTTATGGATAAATGTCTCCACCTAGAGCTTGCTTAGAAAAAGAAATGCTTAATAAATCATAGTTTTGCATACAGTGTATTTAAAAGCCCAGATTACAATGATTTATCAATAAAAGCTTCCTTTTCTGGGATCCTTCATCATTCTTCTTGTGAGATGCCATTTTCACAGTCCATTCTATACATCACCTGAGGCATTCAGAGGATTTTCTTAGAGATACCAGGTTTTAATATTATAAAAGACATGTGAAAGGCTATTTTTACTGTTTAATAATAATAGGAGAATAAGGGTTTTTTTTAATTCATCCTGAAAGTATCTCAGGTTTCTCATTTCCTTTCCTTTAAAGTTCTACTCTCTTTTCAGTGTCAAAGCCAACGGGTAATTAAACCATGGTTCCTAATTAGTAACTCCACTGACTGCAGCTCTTTAATGCTGCCATCGGTTTATATAATAAGAAATCCCTTAGGGGCCGGTCCTTGTGAGCAGGGAGGTTTGTCTGCAGCCCAGCAGGGGTGCAACCCACTGAGGAGTGAGAACAGCAGCCCTGTGCTGGCACAGAGAGGGACTGGAGGCAACGGTGGGGCTGGCAACCCAGAAAATGACTTAGTTAAGAAAGACTCTCTAGGTGAGACTGTTAGGCAAGACTGTACGACTAATTAATTCAACACCTGCATTAATTAATAGAGTTGTGCAAAGAAACATGACAGGTAAGTCACGAACAGCTGAACTTCATGACCAAAGGCAGTGAAATTCCTCAAAACTTGTCAATACTTTGTACTATAAATAGTCAGAAGTTGTGAGTTCTGTAAAACAGTGAATAAATCAAAATTGTGTTAATGCCAGGTGCTTTCACCTGGTCATGTCAAAGACTGGTTTTGCTTCCTGGAATAATAGCTCAGAGTGTTCTTTCTCACAAAATGAATAGTTGTGAGAAATATCGCCCTAAGCTCTGAGCTCGGTTCCCAGACAGCTCATTTTCAGAGTGCCCTTACAAAGTTTGCACTTCTGTTTTTAACAAAATGGATGCTCTTTATTTGAACAGCCAAACTATTAAAACTTTTAGACAGGGCAGTGAAACTGACTCAACATGAGAATATGAAAAGGTGCAACTGCAGTGATGTTAAAAATATCAAATAACTTCCCTTAGTTGACAGACACAGTGGTTATTGCATCAGAAAACAACTCAGAACAGGATTCTGCTACTGGGATCTGATCCTGGAACCTTCCCTGACCTCCACTGGACACTCAGTTCTTCCAAATATCATTTACTAGGATTTAATAAGTGACCCATTTCTGGAGACAAATGAGATTCACACAACAGAGCTTAGCTTTGCCCATGTAGACTCCTTATTTAACTCCATGCCTTCTACAGTGTGACCACTTGTGGGGTGTTTCGTGATTTTCATGTCACATTAAAAAAAAATACATTTGATTTCACCAGTTGCCTGTTTAGCAAACTCAGGTCTATGAATGGGAGCTGTCCCATTACTCAGGCAATGCAAAAATGTCTGTGTGTTTTCCTCCACAAGGCCCTCAGAGTGTGCTGACCTGCATTTTCAGAACATGCATCCTCCAATAGCTTCCTTCATGTCACAGTCATTCAGAAGAAATAATTGGTGAGGCCAGAAGAAAATGTGCCTAATGCTCTTCGAGCATACATTATGTTCAGGTATCTTTTAAAATTATTTTTTTCTGTATCATTTTAAAGATTAATAACCTTGAGATCAATTACCTGGAGACTCTTTACATGTTGCCTTAAAACCTGTTGGGAAAAGGGAACATATTCTCTGTTTCACCCTGAGCTAGTACCTGTTTATTACCTTCTTCCAGTCTTGATCTGGACTTTGCTTCACTGCACTTTGTCAAATCTGCAGCAATGACGCATGGGCAAGGACCTTGCTTATCAGGTGGAAAATGCAAAGCCGTTTATTGTGAAGTTAGAATTCCCTAAATACCAGCACCCAACAGGATATAACATCATATAAACAGGAAAGATGTTCACCACAGTGTCCCCCAATCACCTGGGGTNAGAGGCCCTCTCTCTGATCCTCAGGGCCTGTCTCTCTTCCAGCACATAGTGCACCCCAACAATATCCTCTGGAGAATCTGAATAAAACCAGCAACCCAAGTTTGCATTCAATTTGCAAGGCACACACTTGTAGATGGGGAGGAAACACTCTCTTTGTGTTTTCAGGCGTGGGGTGTTGTTTGCCGCTCTCACCCATCCACAGTAATAAATGGCTTATGGCCATTTCAGATTAACAATATCATCTCCTAATTAAATCCCTGAAAATATTAAATCCTTGGAATAAAATAAAACACTTATTTTCTTTTATTGTGCATTGGCATTTTTTTTTTTTTTTTTTGTCCATGGGGGAAGATGAGAGAGTACAGCAAGAAATTCATCCTTTTCTAAAACAGATGTAAAGATTGGGAAAAAAATTGTCTTGGATGAAACCAGAAGTTATCATATAAACCTGAGCTGAACTGACTTGACAAGACATGACACTTTCAGGCAGGTAAAGTTGTTAAAGTGGAATCACACCAGGAGTTCTTTAGGATGAGGATTTCTAGAATTTACTTTTGCCAGATTTTCAAACTCCTATTGTGATTTATACCTCATTGTCATTAGGTGTCTTAGCACTGCAGTGCTCTCGGATAACTGCTTTGAGCAGATGACTTAGGCACGTATATCTTTGTTCCAAGACAGCTTTATACCCATTTTTTTCTCTTCTGGGATAAACACAGCGTGGATGTCAGCACACTTACTGTGATCAACCTTTCAAATTTGATGGGACCAGGGCAGGGTCAGGAGCAACAGTGGCCCGTCTCCCTCATACCTATCAAATAAACCCCTGGGGAGCACCTCCAACAGGGCAGGGAAATAGGTGTTACAGTGCTGGGTTAAAGGTTGGACTTGATGGTCTTAAAGGTCTTTTCCCACCTAAACTGTTCCATGATTTGCCTTGATGTTAGCTTTTCTCCTGTGTTACATGCAGCTTTCATTACCAGTTACTTATTTCAGTCCATTAGCTCTGACTCTTCCCAAATCCCACCACAGGCTATGGATGTACTTCTACCATCTTTTCCCAGATCAAAAATCCATTTATTACCTGTCTTAAAGCTGCTTATGATATCCCCCTTCCCTGGCTACTGTACAGTGGTGATATGTATGGCTGGACACTTTGGGTACAAACAACAGCCTCTTCAGCAAACTATGAAAATGGCAATTTCTCAAGCAGATCATTGCTTGAGCACAATCACAGCCATCTTCCCCACTGCTGAAGACACCAAAGTGTTATTCCCTATATACCTGCTGAGTTGCTCAGGGTGTATCTGGAGTAAAAACCTGAGCCTGTTTTTGTCTGCCTGCTGGTACCAGTGAAAAAAAGTCAATTTACTCCCTTTATTTTTCTGTTTACAGTCTGACTTTGGAAACATTAGTATCCATTTTGCTCTTTACAACTCTCTCTTGTTGGGAGGGGCTGCTCTGGTGGGAAATGGGGACAAGCATCTCTGTAAAACACATGATCCTATTTGTTTGCAATTAGAAAGGGCACTCCAACCCTACCTCAAATATTTAGTCCACTGCTGCTCCACTGAGTGCATTCTTTTGATGCCATCAAGGACATCACAACATATCTCCAACATGATGATGTTTACCCTTTGTTCAAACACTATTATGAACTGTCTTTTCAGCCAGTATGTTTCTCATGTATTTGCCTCGCATTATCTGTTGCTGGAGAAGAGCTTATCACCCACCCTAGAGCTCTAAATTCATCCCCTTTTACCTGTGGCCTTTCTTTTATGAATCATATCTTTGTTTCTGTCAGGTCCCTGGCTTCTGTCCCAGAGTTCAATTAAAAATTAACAAACATCCTGTTCCCTTTGAGTTTCTCTGTCACTCTGCTGCTCCTGTGGTGCTCTCCACGGCTCCTGTAAAAAATGAAACATAACTTGAAGCATTTTATCATCCCCATCCTCCTGATCTTCTGCCAGTCCACCTGCTCAGCACCTTCTCTGCTGGCTGGCAGGTAAACCCCCAGGTTTCCCAGTCACCTGGCTTTTCACACACCTTGCTCGAGGATGTCCCTGCACTTTGGCGTCTGGTCTGCATCACAGCTGGGCTCCACAGCTGCTCAGCTGGGGCACTGAGGAGCCGGGGTCAGGATTTGGCAGGTTCCACAGACACCTGGCTGAGGCTGGTTCACAAGCTGCTGCCTGCAATTCCCTTTCTCAGTGAGACATCTGGTGCTCACTGATTTTTCCATCTTCCCAGAGAGCCAGGCAGCATGGGAAGTGGGCAGCAGACTCTTGGGAAGCAACCCAAAAGCCACATTGTGCTTCTGTCTGGTAGGACTCACCAGTTTTTCCTCCCCTGTAAAAAAAATCCTTTTAAGAGCATAAACTTCCTTTCCCTCCTCACCCATTGAGACCCACACTCCCCTCAACACTTGAATGCTGCTTTCTGGTGTGATCTGCCAAAATAATTCCCATGGCAAGAACCTCTTAGCTTGGATTTTCTAAAGGATAATGATGAATTCCTAAATCTTCTTGAAGCAGGATGGACAGATTCCCATGGTCTCACTGAAGTAAGGCCATAAGAGCAGCAATTTCGTGAGGGAAGGAGCCTAACAGCCACCTCTGCTAATATGGACTCAAAGAAGTCGGTGGGATTGCTTTGCCTAAGGCAGCCCATTTTCTGTGGGTGGATACAGGATGTTTGTCTCCAGAGCTGCTAAGCTGAGGCATTTCAACTGCACTAAATGAATTTTTTAAAAGTGCAGGTGAGCGATGAGAAGGTATTCAGTTCCCAAGGAATATATTACAAGAGAATGTGCTGTTCTGAATTCTGTCTCCTGGCAAGCTCCATGTAAATCAGAAGCTACACATTTTTCTACTCATTTTGTCTGTTTAGGGGAATATTTGCCACAAATATGAGGTGAATGGAACTGAACAAAACTTTAAAAAACAGCCTTTAAAAATAAATTTTTTACATTCAACATGGAATAACACAACTCTGCATCTGTTTTATGGAGCAAAGGATTCTGTGCTAAGCTTCATAGCAGCTTGTTAAATGAAACAGCCAGGTATCCAAGGAGATGGGGTTGAAAATAATGATCTTTTTTTGAGAAATTCTTCAGCAGCTCAAGTGGGTACCTGCTGTAAAACTTCAGCTTTCAAAGGACTCATTAGTGCAGCATCGGCTGCCTGGCAGTTCACAGCCAGGAAATATGATCATGCATCAGTGGATGTTTTAATAAGGTTAATGAGATTATTATTATTTTTTAAAGTAACTATGATAATGTAATAAAGATGAAGCATTTTTAAAGACACCTGTTAATGGTGGCTGCCTGCCAGTGCCACATGAGACACATCTCACCTGTGCTTGAAGGAAAAAAAAACAATTCATCTATAATGAAAAACTATCCCAGTGGTGCATTAGCAAAGTCTCAGTGTAAAAGACAAATTACTCAGTTAATAGGCTTGATGTTCAATTAGCCAGGATGTACCAGCACGTGATGGTGCTCTCACAGAACAGCTTGGCACAAAAGGAACTTGTGTAAACTCAGTTAAAAAGGGATGTCTGCACGTGATTCCAGAGGTTCCTTTCATATCCTTGTTTCTCATCCCTTCTCTCCAGAATGTGGTTCTTTCCCCAGTGCTTAACAGGCACAGTTTGACTGTGAAGAATTAAGGCTCCTCGCTGCCTTCAGGCATCATAGTGTTAGGAGGGATTGCTAATTAGGTCATTTGTAGCCCCTCACAGATTGCATCTCTAAGGGACAATTTCTTTCATCACATGTATGTGATTTTTTTTCAATTTTGAGCAACCCAGAGGTCATCTCTACAATGAACACCTTTCATTCAATGCATCAGGGAACGTTTTAGCATAGATCTGAAGTCAGAATTTCAATTAGAGACATTAAAAGCTCATAAATGGAGGTGCATACTGGACTCTAAACATCTCTGATTTACCACTTCATCTCTGCTAAAATTTCTTCATAGCTCAGAGCTATCTGTGTAGAGAGCTAAGGAGGAGACAATTCAGCCAAAGACACAGAAATACTCGAAGGAAATACCAAGATCAGAGAAAAATTAATTCTGAGAGCATTCAGTGGTTCAAATGGACTATAATTCTAAAATAATCAGTAAAATAGAGATTATTAAAAAGTTGGTTCTGCAAATCCATGTTACCATGGGAATTCTGAATCTTTAAGAGGGTTGTAATCTCCCCAGAACTGTGGGGAAGGAAGCAGAGGCCAGGTGCTGTGTCTCCCAAATCTTAGGCTAAAACCAGGATAAACTTGGCCTACCCCTAAGCAAACACTATTGAATATTGAGTTACTGAAGAAAAAGAGAAGCTCTACTTTTTATGTTGCTTCAGGGTAGTTCCTCAGACATTTCCAAAATCCTTTGGAAGAAGAACTAGCATCAATCACAAGGACTCTTTTGAAGTAGACAGGTGTAGACAAATAACACAAGGTGTAAGGGTGGTAATATTTAGAGGTGACCAGTTTAGCTATGAAGTGTGTTCATTTTCTGGATATTTATATTTAGTTCATGATTACACCTCAAACTGTTTAATAATAAATCTCCACCAACCCCTGAGAAAACAAACATGAGGCAGTATTACCGGCTGTTATTTTCTCCTTTCTTTTTGTAAATCAATTAACAGGCTAAAAAGAAATATGAAAAAGGAAAGTTGAGCAGATGAACTCCGGAGAACCCTTTGAACTGCTCAGAACCTTTGGTAAATAGGCAGTTGAGCAGCTATTGTTCAAGAGAAAAAAGACAATTTTTATAAAATTAGTGATTATTCTCTGAGAATCCTGATTCCTAGGCCCATAGCAAAAAAGCTGGGAATATTTGTCTGGAATGCCTGACACATTTCTGGTACAAGCAAGGGCACTGTCAATGCCATGACAAAGACCTTCGTGTCTTTGATGGGAGCCTATAAGGTGCTGATTTGATGGGTGAAAAGTCAGACGAAGCCCCAGGCAAAGCACTGCAGTGTTTCACAGAGCATTATTATGCCCAGGAAGTGCAAACTCTGTCTTAAAAACTATATAAAAACCACTAATTTATCATTCTACTTTCCACCACAAATCATGTTAAAATTAAAAAATAAAAATGGGAAAAACTTTAGCATTTGCCTTGGGGAAGTGGTTTTGAGAAATTATCTTAATAATTCTGCGTTGCTTCATGGGATTGTGTTCCTGTCATGAGCTGCCCATCAGGTATCCGGGGTGTGAAAGAAGCCACAAGCATAATTTTCTTCATAAACAAAAATAAACTGCAGTAATTGTTCCACCCGACTGTAATTTTCTACTGAGTGACATAAACGGTGCTGTCATTTCTCTCAGTAGGCCATAATTGCACTGTATTTCATGTGAAATTAAAATGTTGACTGCAATGTCAAGGGTGCTGCATTCATGAGCTAAATAATTGAAATGGTGTCGATTAAGCCTCCAGATGGGAAGCGGACACATTCCTGCTCTGCAGTTCAGGCCTTTGACTGAACTCCATTCTCTGGACTGTTTTGCTTCATCCTTTAGCATTAAAAGGAGACATTTTCACACAGGAGTTTTAATTCTTTAAAAAATAAAAACAGTAACTTAGTTGTTGATCCCAGAGCTGTCTGGGACCACCAAATGGACACGGGTACAAGGGTCAGGCTCTCACATGAACTCAGTTTCTGGTTACAGTGACAGGACCCAAGGGAATGGCCTGAAATGGTGTCAGGAGAGGTTTAGGTTGGATATTAGGAAAAAGTTCTTCCCCCAGAGGGAGGTTGGGCACTGGAACAGCCTCCCTGGGGCAGTGGTCACAGCACCAGCCCTGGCAGAGCTCCAGAAGAGTTTGCACAATGCTCTCAAGCACAGGCTGGGATTGTTGGGGTGTCCTGTGCAAAGCCAGGAGTTGGATGCAATGATTCTTGTCGATTCCTTCCAACTGAGGATATTCTATGACTCTCTGCTATGAGTCCAAGCCTTTTAAAGTTTCTTTAAAATCTAACCCATCTTCTCTAGAAATTAGGGGAGAAATTCCCACTGATTTACATGGAAACTGGAACAGGCACAGAGCCCAGTCAGGCAGGGACAAAACTTGCATTGAAACCACCATTTCTGCACTTAGACCTCGTGCTCAGGCAAACGAGGGCTTGAGCTTCTCCTGCTGACTGAGGGAACGAGGCTGGCAGCCCCTCCAGAGTGTGCTGAAAACAATTCACGTCTTTCACTTGGAAAGCCTCTGTCCAAACCCACTAAGCACTGATTTATATGTTTATGGTTCATCATCTGGGCTTGACACAAGAGACCATTTCTCTAATTCCTGTGATTTCCGGTGTGGAGAAGCGGGGTGAGGAGTCAGACAAACCAGACTAAGGAAGGACCCACAATTCATACCACAGCAAAATTAGAAGCAAGCTCAGAGTGCTGTGCTCGACTCAGTGTCAGAGTTGCACCCAGCTCCGATTGTTTTGCTTTATTGAAAAGGACATACTTGCAGTGTTTGGTTTTTTTCTCCAGTAAAGCACTCAGCCAACTGCTTGTTTCTTTATTACTTGTGGAATTGTTTATGTATTACCAAAAGTATAAACTAAAGATACAATGAGAAGAAAATACAGAGCTGGTAGATAAATTGCTGGGGGAAAAAATCCATGAATAATTCAAGCAATGGGACTCAAATTTTCTTAAAACTTGTTTCTTTTTTTCATAAAGGGAGGAAAATGAGTTTCATATGAACAAAACCCATCTAACAGCAGTAGTGGGCAATTTTTAAGGTGAGAAATGTTGAGACTGACAGGTAACACTGGGAAAAAAGGCTCTGAATTCAAATACAGTCCTGAAGAGAAATGAATGTTAACATAATGAGGACAAACTGGATAATCACTGTTTAGCTAATACTCATCTTGGCTAAATCCAGTGCACCCAATAAATATGGCGAAGAGTTCACAGATAATGTAACTCTATAATAAGCTCTTGTTAGTAAGCTGATTCGTGATTTAGAAAATTTTTCCTGATCAGATGACCCTTACAAGGAAGACCCTCACATCTTCAGTCTGCAGATGTGGAGTTCTGTCTGCTAATTTCAGAGACATATGAATTTATTTTCCAGCTGGCATCTGCTGGATTTGGGGTGAAAGATCCTGTGGGGACTCAGCGCATCACCACGTCGATGGGTCAGACTGGAAAGTGATGAGAAAACTTTCTCTTATAGGAGCCTCACTTGATGATTTTCCTCTGTGCTGTGGCATCCAGAACATGCAGTATTTTAGCTTATGATAACACATTTATATTACCTAATGATAATAACAACTGCTGCTTGTGCCCCAGCTCCGTGTTTCAGGGATCTGGTAAAAATGATGCTGGAAAAATGTCTACTTTAACAGAGAAGAAGTCATATTCCAATAGACATGAAATCTTCCTCTGCAGGTCAGCACACCATCGTGCTCAATGTCATATGCCAGGTGTGGAAAGAGATCCCTACGCCCATAAATTTTACGGCTGTAACATTTGGCTGCAAAATAACAGGTAGAAAACTGGGTGACTTTTCTTCCAGCTCCCTAGGCCTATCTCCTGCCCTTTTATTAATATCCCATGTTCAGAGCTTTACATGCCTCTCTCTATCTTTCACTGGTTGCACAGTTCATGATCCCGACATGCTAGAGTGCTAAGAATAAAAATAGGTTTAATCTGAAATTAACTGCATTTCAGAAAAAAGTTTTTTTGATATGTTTTATTTAATTGATAGCAGATTAAACCATGTATTATAAAGGACTAGAATGCTTTGTAGGCTACAAGAACTGTAATTCTTTTTTTAAAATATTTTTTTCCCTTCTCTCTTTCATGAAAAATTAATGAATTGAAGAGCTTACCGTGTTATTATTATTCAAATCTTCTTGAGAAAGATATTGAGATTAGACAAGACGGATGAGATAGAAATGTCTGTCTTTTTTAGTCACCCAAAGTTAATTAAAATAAACCTGACCTGCCACCCAAAGTGTGCCATGAAAACAAGATTCTGTTGGTAACACAGACAAATTGGCTTGCCTTGCTAAAACTCCTTAGGGTTAATTAAAAAGTAGCCTATTCTTTGAACAGAGCTCCATCAGAGATGGGTACTTTTCCTCTCATTGCTATTGCACATTTCCTGAAGATATATGATAAGATTTTGTATAACTAAACAAGAAGGCTGAGATTTGTATCAAAGAGAGGACAGTTTTTGCTTATGGTAGGGTAAGAGCAGGACAGAGCTCAAGGTGCTCAGAGAAGGGAAGAGACAAAGCTACAGCAGCTTAAGGCAAAACCTTATGGAAATGTGAACCTGCCAGATTCAAACCTGCTGGATCTGGTGCTGGAGCAACCTGGATCTCAGTGGGAGAGGTTCCATGGCAGAGGGGTTGGAACTTCATGATCTTCCAACTCAAACTATTCCATGAGGCTAAGAGTTTAGGTATACTAATTCTAGAGGTACTTTTCCATTCCTTTTTGATCTCCCTGGCAGTACAGTAGTGCATAAGGCACACCACAGAGAAAGGGAGGTGGGTGATCATGGCTCTCTTTAGGCAAAGTGCAGTGGTTGCCACATCATTTTGGAATGTCTTCTAGACCACACAGGTGATGGGGAAGAGGCCTCACTGCCCAATTAGACATCCTTGGCAGGAGCCAGGACTGCTCAGCCAAAACAATATTGTTTGCTCTGGAAGCATCTCCATGTGTCCATCTAAATCATCATCTGTTCTGGACAGGATAACGATGTTTCAATTACTCCTGACAGGTGTCTGTTTATAGTGATTAGAAAGGCCTCAGTGAAGACTATGCAGCACTACCTGAGATGCCTGGATTTGTTTTGCATCCCCACTGCTGTTGGGAAGGGTCCCCAAGTACTCAGCAAACCTCACACCTTTTTTCTGCAACCTAAAACAAGTAATTCTCTTTCTACCTTGCACAGGGTGTAGCAGAACCTCACCTGCTTTGTATTTAAAGCTATACACATTGGAGGATTCTTCTACCAGCTGAGAAAGGTAGAACCAAAGTCTTCCCCAACTTACAGTAAATGAGAGGCTCAAGAATCCCTTCTATGTCACACTTGCTCAAGTTCTTGTTCCAGTTCTTAAGTGGCACCAGAAAAAACCCCTGGACACAGTAGTCTGATTGCAGGCACTCTGATGTTGTGTGGGGTTCACATTCAAAGGTAACATCCAGGACCTGACATGAGGTTCTTCTGTGAGCACATTCAAGGATAAGATTTGCCTTTATCATACTCGTGTTGTTAACCAGCTATATTACATGACCTTTCATAAATCAGCTGTCTTTCCCTTAAACTGTTGGCCAATCCAGACAAGTAACTCACTATTGCAGAAGATCCCAAGGACCACTTCCTGTGTAATATCCTAAAAGAATGCATGTTTATACGCCCAGGTATAAACCCATGTATCTCGGGTTAACATGGATCCTAAAGAAAGTCAAAATTCACTCTTCAGGCCTTACGGAAAGCTCAGGTACTGAGGATGAATGTAGAGCTTCCTAATGAATACTATTTTTTCTCATTTGCTGAATGTACTCTCCATTGTGTGACAGGACAGGACAGTTTGCTCATCAAGGCTGCTGCCACAAATATTACTAAAACCTCTTGACACTAGATTTTTTTATGCATAGTGGCCTTAGAAAACTGTGTAGCCAAGAAGAGAAAAATCATGCTCCAAATTTTAGGGATAGGTCACTTCATCTCTGGATTGCACAGAGGTCTCTTTGTGTTACAGATAGCAAAACAAAATACGTAGATGTGTTTATTGTTGAGTGCTCAGTATTGTGACTTTTGATTCAAGTATAAAGTGTTTGTTCCTTGAGACACTCAGGTTATCCAGGTTTCTCTCTTGATTTTGATCCTCAGACTAAGTGTCATGATGGCTGCTTTTTGGAAAGCCTCATTATCTTTCCAAACAAACGTGTGTAACTCCATCTACATATGATTGATGGTACTCGAGTGAAGCTGTATCCACCACCTCCAGAAAACTTCACAAATCAATCTTGCTGTAATTTTAGCATACTGCTTCCTCATTGAATTTTAGAAATCTGTTAGTCTGAATGAAGGAGACTTCATTATCACTGTGAAGAGTAAGTCAATGATACATATGAACTTCATTCATAACGAAGCCAATTGCTGATGAAGAGGAGCTGAACAGGAGATGATTAATTCTTTTCCAGCAGCTATTTTCAGCAGACATGACAATTATTCATATCAAAGAGCTACCATTTTTTTGCTGTATTTAATTAATCTTAAGTCATGTATGGGGAAAATTCAAAGTCCAGCGAAACCAGCTAGAGGATGCTGTTTGTAATGGTCCTGCCCGCGGGCACAGCTATTCATCTTTGCACTTATGCAACTCATGTGTCATTTTTCATATTTGGCATTGCAATTTGTTTTCCTTTTGTTGTTTAATCAATTTTCAGTTAAACAGACCCTTTTTTCAATCCGGAAACAAAACTGCTTTGAGATGATAGCAAGAGCTCTAAAAATATACAATAAGGTGTGATCAGCCTCCTGAGGCGAGCAGCTTGTATTTTAAGTGGAGAAGTCTTTGTGAATCTCACTTCCTAGAGGAGGGTAAATCCAGAATGACAATGTGAACAGCTTGAGTAAGGGGCAGGTATTTTGACCAAACACCTCTGTTCCCTTCTGGCTTGATGCTATCTGTCATATCAGAGCTATGGGTTCCAATTAAGCCAGCATTTCCAGCTACCAATGTATCAGTGTCCCGTGGGGTTTTTTATACATATTACTCCCAACCCTATGGCAACAGGTCAAATTGGGCAGCAGATCTAAATCACCCCAACCTAATCACCTCACGCTGATAGTGCCTTGAGTTGAAGTTTCAATTACAGACAAAATAAAGCAGTTTCTCCTTTCCCTGCTGGCCATTGCTTGTGCAATTCATTTATTCCTTTATACACCCTTAGCCCCTGCAAACAGATTTCCCCCTTGGTTCTCCTTCTGTTGCCAGCAAGCGTTTGACAAAACAGAAGTCAGTCTCCTAATTATAGACAGATTTGGATTTATCTCTGGCTCTGACAAAAATTTCTTTCAAAAGGTCAGATTCTTCAAAATCCTCCATTTTTGAGAGTCGTTGGATTTAATTTAAACTCTTCTGTGTGTTCTTTATATCTGATGTTTAAAAAATAGTGTTAAAATTATGCTGAGCACAAAAAAAAAAGAGCACAAAATCCTCTTGGAACCACGTTTTTGATCTTCTATTGTCAATCTCCATTCAGTATTAAAAATTCCATTGGAAATCCAAAGAGATGTCTTCATATATATTAAATCATCAGTTTTATGCTCAAAGTTGGCACAGAAATTGGAGAGAACAGGCAGACCCCAAGTTAACCTCTCAAATTGCTTTTTCTTTTTTTTTAGGATTTTTTTAACACTTTTTAAAATAGAAATGATAAAATACACTGTGAAGGACTGTAGGTGGAGGAAAAGTAATAAATAATTCAGCACCAGGGAAAGAAAATCAAGTGTAGAAAGCCCTGAGGGCGTTTTGTTATAAAGCAGCTGGCTACTGCAAGGGTGAAGAACACACAAGGGGTGCAATTAGAAGGACTGGCAACCAGCCCTTCCTATTTGCAGGTTTTACACTCTCAACTTGCTGATGAATTCTATGGATGGTTCCAGGTAAAGCTGAGTATTTCCTTTATGGCTTGTGTCCCATAATTCCTGTGCCATTCCTGCCAGGACCATGCTGCCATCTCAGGCATCTCACTGAAAGGAAGATCTGTTGGATGATAAGCCAGCATGGAGCTTAACCACATCCATTTATTTTGTAGGGAAAGAAATTCAGAGCCAAATCTCCTCCCCAGCTGCTTTTTCTTTTTTTGACAATTCCTCTTTATTAAAAGAAAGTTGACCCCATATATTTAACATGAAGTGCTTTAGTTGCCTCTTGACTGTCCTTCTTTGTCAGAGTAAGGATTTGTCACACCCTCTCTAGAATGCCCACTAGGATGTTTTAGGTTTAGAAATGGAAAAAAATAGACTGGAAATGAAAAATGGGAGTGTAAGAGAACATATTCCCCACTTGTTATGATCCACCAGAGTAACCATGAAATCCCATCCAGACAGCAAGAACCTTTCATGGAGTCTGGAGCTGAATAGGAAGGGTCAACAACTTTGTCATTTTCCTTGCCAGGAAATCTCCTTCTCTCCTTTTCAGGACACTCTAAGTTCTTTCCTGTCCCCACAAATCCCATATAGACAAAATTTGTTCCTTTTCATTGCTAATGCAGGTACTTTTGGCAAGGTCAGGAAGAAGGTCACTGAGGTTAAACTAGCGTCCAAGAACCAAAGTAGGGAAATAACCAAGTGCCAGGGAACTTGCACCTAAAATATTGCTTCTCTCTATATTTTATCCTTATCTATATATTCCAGCTGGGGTGGAAACAAAATACAAAGAATAAAGAAGAAAAAGGGGGGAAATGCAAATGAAAAAATTAAAACTACGGGGGGG